>JARVLU010000489.1:22921396-22935397 GCA_031762415.1 Simpsonichthys santanae | reverse complement strand
ACATTAATAATAATAATAATAATAATAATAATAATAATAATAATAATAATAATAATAATAATAATAATAATAATAATCAGTAGAAAAGACCAGGCTAGTTTTGGTCACATATACAGTACATCACTAACAGTGACATGATAACAATGAAATCAACCAATTTAGTAGAGACAAACAAAACACAAAGTAGTGTTTCATCTAAAAAAAACTCTGAAAATTAACATTTCAAAACATTTTTATGAGCTCTTAACTGAGATTGGTGAGACTGTACACAAAGAAATACAAGATGTTAGAACATAGTCTCTCAGTGGGACAGTTTTTTTCACTGCCAACAAAAAATAAGGCTTTTAACTTTGGATCAAGCAACAGATTTGAATACAGTATTTGTTTCATTTTTAAACATGAAAGTAACACTTTCAGCAATTTGCAACTGTCAGTGAAAGTCAGATGAGTGTCAAATTTACCCCAGCATCATTAGTTTGTCACACTTCCTCTGCCTCTCTTTTGTGTTTCCTCACTCTACGACGCACTGATTGTGCTGTTGTGGACTAGGAGAAATGTGTTAAATCAGTTTTATTTAGCTTGGTTGCATCTGCACTATGTGGCTGTCCACAAAAGCTGATAGTTGTGGCAGCTGAGGCGGAGCTACAGGAGGTACGTTTGAAACCGACAGAGGGAACGTCTGACTCATGACGCCAGAGTGCACGTCACTCACATGATGGCAGCCACAAATTACAGTGACATCAGTGCTGGTATTTTAAATGCCACAGACACAGAAAGGTTTCAAGTAGAGAAGGCTGTTTTTTTAAGGATTTTCTTTTTTTCAGTCTTCAACAGTGAGCTGCACCAAACCTAATTTCCACGTTATAAAAAAGCTGTTAAAGGGACTGTACTTATATAGAACCTTTCTATCTTATCAAGATAATCAAAGCACTTTACAACATAATCTCTGCCCTCATTTACCCATTTATGCAGCACTCTTCTAGATCTATACAAATAATAATCAGTGCTTTATCACATTCATACAATGAAGGGACACACAGCAGAGGCAATGACAGTTTCAATGTCTTGCCCAGGGATAGTTCAGCATCTGACTGACAGTGGAATTGAACCCCCGACTCTTGCATTGTAGGACGACCACTCAGCCACAGTCGCCCCAAAATAAATCAACAATTGTCATCAGTCCATTTTATAGACATGGACATTTGTCTCAGATGGCTTGTATCAGAGTGCAAGTTCAAGGGTTGCGAAACAGCTCTAGCACCCTTGAAACGAGTGAGTGAGTTTGAAAAAGTTGGAGACTTCCATGAAGACTGTGACTATTTTGTGAGAAAAGTTGTAACATTTTTTGAACATGTTCAAAACCCAAAGATACAGGAATGTGACTGAGACATGTGTGGCTCATGCAAAGAAAATAAGAGAACCACTTCAAACATTGCAGGACATACTGGGAACTCTGTCTTGAATACTATTTGCCAACTAGTCACAGCCCAGTGAGAAACAACTTCAACGGCCCATTACACTCTAAGACAACCTCACAATCCTTTCTATCCATGACCTACAAAATCCATTAGAATTTGGCTGGATTGAAACAAATCTGGAAAACTTCCTTCAGTGTTATGGCAATAATGATGCTGCTTTGATCTTGCCAAATAGATACCTTCTTTGGTGCTAAGACATTTTCTTGTTCCCTCACCACATTGCATAGGTCCACCATGGCAAGACTCTTTCAAATCGTCAATATCCATGAATATCATATTTGCACTTGGCTCTTTCCATGACCTTGTTACAATCATGAATGTACTTTAGTCTAAGCATGAGGTGAGCATGACCAGCTTTGCTTCAGATCGTCAACAACCACCTATCCGGTGTACAATGGTTCCATACACTACCGCCGATGCCACTACGCTAATTTAAGCGATTAGGCTTCTCAACAAACTGATGATTTTGTGTATAGTTATTTAAATGTTTGAATGTCTTGTCTAATATGGATGTTTTATGTCCCTACTGACTGTGAAACAAATTGTCCCTTGGAGATAACAAAGATTCTTGAACTTGAAGGTGATAAAACAACGACAAACCACCAAAGTCTATTGCACAAAAGACTTTGTGAAGAGTCTGCAAAGGCCATCCATGTTCTGGCTATTTTTTTTTTTTAATAATAGTAGAGTTGTCATCCAATGTGAAGGCATCTTAAATCTAGTTCCCAGAAGCTTACATGAGAAAACCAGATTCCCCATTTTGAAAATGTTCACAATCATTTTATTTCAGGTTTGTGATTGTTTCCTCAGAACTCAATGGTGTCTCAAGTTCTCCCACAAGTAGGTGACAGTGGCTAGGCAGCAGATAATTAGAGACACAGATTGTAAAAACCTATTCATATTCCAAATGAGACATCTAGTCACCTTTGTTTTGTCTTTTCAACTTGATACCAATTACAGGTGACAAAAAAATCTGGAAATAATTTCTTCCAAAGTCCCAAATCAATTTGCCCTCGACATCATCACACTTTCTGTTCTTGCGTTTTTTTTTTTTTTTTGTCTTCAGGTGAAAATTTGTTCCAGTATTCTGAGGGCCACTAAAAAGCGTGTTCAGAAAACGGTTTTCTCTGTGCCTTTACTTTCAAGTACTTACCAAAAACTTCTTGATTTGTTTCATTTGACACCTGCCTTGTTGACAATTGCAGATGAAAGGATGAACATGGAGCCTTGTTTAGGAAAAAAAATGATTTAAAGAAAATCTTGTAACTGTAGGAGGGTTAATTCCTTTTCCCTCGGTATGGTTACATTCATCAACCTTCATCACAATGAAATGTCAAATTTGATTTGTCAAAAGATGACACTTTCTAAGATGTCAACTTTGAACGTCTCAGTTCCTGACACATTCGTGCCATCCTCCTTCTACCTCGATTTTCATCACTCGCGCTCACACGATGTTCGTAACAACAGCATTTTTAGAAATTAAAGTCTCAGAGGGAGCACAAAAGCTTTCTGTGGGTGGCGCAGCGTTTGAAGTGAAAAGCCACATTTAAAACTGAATCTGCATTTCACTGCATGCCGCCATCTGTGACAGCTCCTTAAAAATATGTCTTAATTTGCAAAACCTTTCTTAAAAGTTTGAAGTAGATACATACAACTTGTTAAAAGTGTAATTTTCAGCCATAAAACATGATTGAAGTGGACCACGCTCATCTCAGTGCGTCATATTTTAGAAAAGTGTCTGTTTTTTTAGCCTTTTGTTCTGATGACTCACACCAAAGCTTTCATTTAGTAATTAAAGCACAGAAAGCTGCAGTGGCTGTAGATGACATGCAAATAAACTTCACAACAGAGACCATAGAACTTAAAGCAACTTCAATAGAAAGTGACATAATGCAGCTTCAAACAAACAGCAGGTTTAGCTTTGCTTATTAGATATCCCAAAAAAAGTAAAGAAAAAGTATAATGACAAAATAAATACAAAAACATGGTGGAAAACTGGACACCATTTGATGTGTAAGACATATCCCTAACCCTAACCCTAACCCTAACCGACAATCTGACCCAGACGGGTACACCCAACCCAGAGCATTGACCCTAAACTTAACCCTCTGAACACTGTCTTTAAACCATTCCCTGACCATAACCCCACTCTTTGACCCTGAACTTAGCCCCGACTGCCAAGCTTAAAACCAGACCCTGACAGGAACCCTGAAACTATCGCCCACATAATACTCTCCCCACTCGAATCCCTTGGTGGAGTGAGGCAATATATAGCTGGAGGCCTGGGTGTGGGGGATGGGGGTTTGTGCAGGTGAGTCATCGGTCGGCGACAGAATTCAAGTTGTCCTTGTCCTAACTCTAACTGAAACGTACTAAATGGCAGTCACACACACCAATTAAAAAAAACACGGTTTCTAAACTTATGTGCGCAATTTTTAAACTCACGACAAATTACAAAATGGATGTGTACAAACAAAACTGATTTCTCACAGGTTTGTTGTTTTCCCACAAGCTCCGTGTTGATGAGGAAGCCGTTTGTAAATGCACAGACTGTGCCAACACCAAAACAAAAAGTTCGACTTTTCGATTTGATGCGCCATCGTAGTTGTGGGTAGATGCAAAATCAAAGGTTGCAGACAAATCACGAGGAACTCTGAAGTACAAAACTAAATAATGTATTCAAACAAGTTGCTGATGAGGCAGCCAAAAACTACCTACAATAGCACAGGGAGGCACACAGAGGGAAAAAAACATAATGTGACTCTTACAGAGTACAATCCAGGACTGATTCACAGACAGAAAAAAACAGCATTTAAAGGAAATCTTAATGAACAAATCAAAAACACCTGGCTGGGAGACAAACAGGAACAGGTGAGTGTGGGAGGGACTGGAGCATAAACCATGAGAAATGCTCGGGTACAGAATACTGTACTAAATGACTCAAATTACACAAACAGAACACAAACTAACAAATACACAGTTCCTCAAAGGGTCCTCTATGAGACTGGCCCTGTAGATGCTGAAGGGTGGTGTAATGGCTGGTGGTTCTTCAGGAGGCTCTGATACCAGTGAAACCGCAGGAAGTTTCCTGACTGGTGGAGTGGTCGCTGGCTGCATCGGAGACTGAGAATGAGCCACAAACAATGGGGTCTCTGGAGGCCTGGAGCTCAGTGGATGCTCAGAGGACACTTGGAGAACAGCCTTGTCTGGATGCTCAGAGGATGCTGTGGGATCAGCCTCTTCCGACTACACGATGGCGGATCTGGAGTCTTGGGATGTGGACATGCAAGCGTCTTTAAAAATGATTCTAGCTCAGTTTGAAAACTCTGGATGTCGGTGAGGATCTCCTAATACTTGGCTTTATGGAGAGCCTCTGGCCAGGATGTCAGAGTTTCCTTGATCTGGACGTAGATGAGTATCTTGGATGGAGGATAAACGTTAGTGACAAAAGGTGCATATTGAACACCTGGAACTCCTGCTGTGACATTTATGGAGACAGATATTTTGCCTGAGGAACTGGAGCTGCTGCAGGTGGTACAGATTAAGAGAGGGTCTTAGGTAGAGTTGCATTTGGGCCCAGAAAATCTGATTGGACCCGGCCCCAGCCAGCAGTCATAATTTCCGAACCCCACTTGACCCAACGAATTATTGGTAATTATAAGTCTGAACCCAGAAAAAAAAAAGGACATTTTTAATAAGTTATTAACAGTCAGGAACGTGCAGATGAATAAATGGGCAGAAGAGTTGAAGCTGAGGTGTATTTGTCATTTCATGGCTGTAAAAGGACATTTAAAGCCCATTTCTGCCTGCATTCTTCTACATTACTGAGACGTGGACAGCTCTGACACACATCTGCTTTGGGATACACCTGTTGCTGGGGACGCGCGACTGAACAAAAGGTGCATAAGATTCGGAGCTGAGGGGGTGTTTGTACTTTCATGGCCATAAAAGAGCATTTAAACCCTGATTCTTACTGCATCATTCTGAATTTCTGAGACACGCGGACTGCTCTGACACACACGTCTGCTTTGGGATACACTTGTTGCTGGGGACGCGCGACTGAAAAAAAGGTGCATAAGATTCGGAGCTGAGGGGGTGTTTGTACTTTTACGGCTGTAAAAGAACATTTAAAACCTGTTTCTGATGTATTCAGGCATGGACGCTGCTCTATGTCTGCTTTGGGATCTCACCTGTTTGGGTGGTCAGCTGCGCACGCTGAATGAACGTCCGTTTGGGTGATGGATCGCTTCCTGGTACTATAGTCCCATCTGAAGTGTAACTGTACTTTTTAACCTCTTTCAAGGCTGGTCAGCTTGCGGAGAAATGGCAGCATGCGGCTGGTGTAAGTATGGCAGACCATGTTATCATATAATTAGATCGCGGCGGATCCTGACCTAATTAAAAGACAGACACAGCCTGTCATTCAGGCCATTATCATGGCCCAGCCTGCCCAAAATTTGGATTGGGTGGGGCCGAGCTGGTTAGAAATGGCAGCTCTAGTCTCCCTGGTTGGTGGGCTGCAGGTAAGTGGCAACTTCTAGAGTGCGAAGCAGTAGAATGCGGAGAGGCGTTGGTGGCAGGCAGGGTGACAGAGAATGGCGAGGCACTGAAGAAAGGACGAGTGCAGGAGAGGAAAAAAAAAGAAACTTCTTCATTTTGAAGGAGGTGGGGCTTCTGAAGACCAGGCAGGTTCTGAGGTACGGTGAGTCAACTTTCTTTTTCTCCTCACTTTCCCTCTAAGCCGTCTTCTCCACCTCCCTCAGCAAAGACTAACAGCGGCATTTCCCTGATGGATTTCATTTAAGTCCTGGATTCTCTGATGGTTGTAGGTAGATTCAAAATCCAAGGTTGCAAATAAATCGGAAGGAACTCAGAGGTATAAAACAAAATTATTTATTCAAACATATATGATGTGGCAGCCAAAAAGCTTCTTACAATAACAAAGGGAGTTACACAGGGGGACATTCCACAGCATGACTTTTACAAAGAACAATCCAGAACTGTCTCACAGACAGAAAAATAAAATAAAATAAAAAACAGCATGTAAAGGAAATCCAAATGAACGTGACTCATAAACACCTGGCAGGGAGACAAACAAGAACAGGTGAGTGTGGGAGGGACTGGAGCAGAAAACATGAGAAATACTGGGGAACAGAATACTAAATAACTCAAATTACACAAACACGGAAAATAAACTAACAAAACACACAGATCCTGACAGGTGCACACACTGTGATATCCAGAACTGCAGGATAAATCACTCAGATTCAGCTGGCACGTTTCTGCTGTGCTCACATTCTCTTTAATCTGCCTGAAAACATTTTTAATTTGCAATTATTGTTTATATCTTATCTTGCTATGTTTGAATGCAATGCAGTCTCATGTCTGTAATTATCATTAACTATTTATGTAGCTGGTCTTGTATTAAAGCTTTATTTATAATTTTTTTATCAGCAATTTCAGCATGTATGACCTTGAGAGAAATTTGTCCGAATGTGTCATTTTTTGGGCGCCGTATGCATATATTTTCTTAGACAACCTTACTATTCACCGTATTTTCCGCCGTACACGTTGCACCGCCTTATATGTTGCATCGGTCCAAATATGTGGAAAAATCCATCAATAGGTCACTTTGCCGTATACGTTGCATCTATTATGCATCACTACTGACGTGTCATGTTTATTAGCGTCACTGCTAATGTGCCAAAAATCAATTGGCTGCCAAATGGCGGCCACGGGAGCGTGCATGGGAGGACTTTAGCAAGAATTTAACAAGATCAACACTTGGAAAAATTATTTGTTTGCTCCGATACGCGGAAACATGAACACACAGAGGGCAAATCACTGTCCATTTCTTAAAAATTTAATAAGAAGACCACCTAAAAACAATTATTTGTTAGCGTGACATTTTAGCAAAGGTGTGTCTCTGTTGAACTTTTACTTAATAAAAGGACTTCAGTGGTGAAATCAGCTGCATTTCATCGCGACTGCACAGCAAAATGAAGTTGATTTGACAGTTGTTCCAGGCAGACAACGGGTGGCTTCTACGGCAAGCCGATTGTGTCATTAATAGCCACTTTTACCTATTATATGATACAACAGCATGCCATAATACTCGACTGCCATCTAGTAGCTGAAAATGGTAGCGTTCAGTATTTTCAGTGATAATGAATGAAAACCGTCATACCTCTGCCAAAAAGTGGTTTATAAATATGGGGGTGGGGGGGGGGGGGGGATCCCTAAATATGTCACTTAGGCGTATAAGTCACAGGGCATGCAAATTATGAAAAAAAAAAAAGTGGCTGAGGTGGCTCCTCAAACTGAAAAATTATTTTGGATGAAGGATGAAACGTCTCAACAAAACAAAAAATAAAGCATCCAGATGACCTGGCTGAACATTGTTGGATCTTAACCTTGATTATTGTGCATGAACTTTGATATTTCATAATATACTGTATGTGTTTGTACTTTTAATATAAAAGGAACTGGAACAGTTCCAGAATAAAGTTCAAAAGGGCCTGCCTTATGCTGTATATGGTGTATGCCTTATGGTGTGTTTGGCTATAGCAGCCATTGGAACTGGATTGACTCCAAAAATTAAGTAGTTGTAGATATAAATCCATTGATTCCTTATTAAAAAAAAAACTAATAACATCTGTTTAGTATTTCACAACATAATTTCCCAACAAACAGATAAATGCTCATACAAATAAGTGCCAATTATATGACTGCCTGCCTTTTATTGTGTCAAGATAAAATTTAAACTAATTAAAGCTGCCTCATATTGGAACAAAATTCATTTTAAAGTACAGCCTATAAGTAATTGAGGTTTGTGTTTTATCAGCTTGCTGGGTGATGTATTATTTCGATGTTTTGCTGGTGCAGTTCTTCAGAACTACTTGGGCCAGTCTAAGTTCTGAACCGTGTTTATGCTGTCTGAAAGATGGATCAGAACCAGCTATTTGTGTCTGAAAAGCAAGCGGCCAGAATGTGAATGAAATAAAGTTATCAATAATTATGTTTCTGTGTGCTTGTTAAAACTTGACTTCCAATCAGTTCTGCGTAAGCATGAATCTTTAAAAATAAGGAATCTGAAGCAGAACGAAGGGGAGGGAAGCGAAATGACAGGCTCCTTGATCTTCCCAGAACTGCTTCAGCCTAATTGCCATGTATACCAGCCAGCCCTCTTTATTCACACAAAGCCCCTCATTAAGAGCTGGTTGGACAGCAGGCCCGGTGCCAAGGTGAGCGCTGGTCAGCGGCGCCGGCCTGGCATACACATGCAGGTGCAGCGCTGCCTGCCTTAATTGATGACAGGAGAAGAAAAGGCTCCGTGCCATGCATGACAGAGCCGCATACTTTCCCTCTCTCTGTCTGCGCCTCTTTTTTTTTTAATCTTAGTTTCCTCTTGAAACTGCCTTAATCAGGTTATGAGTCCATCTGATAACTAATCAGTTATGCTTTTCACATTCAGCACACAATAAAACTTGGTGAAACTCTAGTCTTTTTATGGCACTATATCTTTAAAAAAACACTTCAAAGTGTTTTTTTTATTTTTTTTTTACATATTACAAATTCAAACCTCAGTGGGTGTATACAACAAAGTTCCCGGTCATTTGGATGGTTTTTCTTTTTGTTGAGACATTTCATCCTTCATCCACAGGACTTCTTCAGTCCGAGGAGCCACAACCACCTCAGTCCCACAAGCAGCATACTCACATGGTGGACCAACCAGTTTGCAGGTGATAAGATAGTTTCTGGGGCCCGCCCTCTCCACTGTCGACTCTTCTCAGGTGGCCATAGCCAAAGTGGTTCAAGACATCAAAGTTCATGTGTAATAATCCAGGTTAAAAAATAAATAAATCCAACAAAATTCAGTCAGGTCATCTGGACGTTTATTCTATTTTATTTATTTTTTAATATTTTTATTTATTTATTTTATTTTTGAAACATTTCATCATTCATCCAAAGGACTTCATCAGGAGTCCTTGATGGATGCAGAATTGCAAAATGATTGGCTGTTAATTTAACCAAGCTTTCTCCTTTCATGCCACCAAAGGCAGTAATGCTTTTGGCCCATGTCTGTTGCAGAAGCTAAATATCTAATAAAGGATCTTAAATAAAGTCTCACATCTTGTTTGATCTCGATAATCATTGGATGGAACTCTACAGTTGAATTAGAGTCAACCCAATTCAAGATGGCCTCTACAGCTGATCAACTTTAGAAAATGCATAAATGGTGATACCCCAGTACTTTTGTGTATTTTCAGCTAAGATTTGGTGTATCAGAGTCTTCTTCATCATGTCTGCTGAGCTAACACATCTCATAAGCTCGCATGAGATTGTGCATAACACTCTTTAAATGTTTGCGAAAGAGGCATTAACATCATCTCCTCTCATTGTGGGACGGTTTAAGTTGAAAACTCTGGTGTAACAAGCAGCATGCAAACATTTCTTCAAAGGCTGGAAAACCTATATTTACCTGTATTTTCATGTAGTCTCAAATAAAGCATCCATGTTCCTGCATGGCTGTTATTTTTAACACATGAACACACTTCATGTTGTTCATTTCAGCTTGTTAATTTATTTATTTAACACAAAAAGCTTTTTTTTAGTTATATAAAAATGAGTTTATTTTATTTTATATCAGTGAAGCTTAATTCAAATTAGGACAGTCTGATTTTGGTTAATTTACTGTATTATAGTTAACTGCAAATAAATATTCTCAGCCAAAAGAGAGAAAAATAACTGCTTCTGAATTCACTACAGTCAGAGTTGTGAAAAGTGATTTTAAAATGTAAAAAAAAAAACAAAAACAAAAAAAAAACAAAGACAACAACAACAACAAAAAAGAATAAATCTAGCCATGTAGACTAAAAGTATAAAAGCTGACAAAAGCAGCCCCTAAAAGTAAATTGCAACTCAAGTTGCACTTTTATTTAAAATCAATGCAAAAAAAAAAAAAAAAAAAAAGTTTAACCTCTGTTTAAAATGTGGTGAAAAGGAAATGTGATTTTTCTTTAAAAAATAAAATAAAATAAAACAGACCATAAAACAATAACCTATATATTTCGTGAGGTACAAATATTCAATGCTTCAGCAGAATTTAAAGCATCAACATATTATCACAGTGAAACTTCCGGTTTGTCTTTAAAACCAGACAAGTTGAATCAGTTAAAGTGGAATGGCACAAAACGTCCCATTAAATAAAAAGTATCCTTTTGACACTTCATATTAATGAGAAAAGAAAAGCATTCAGATGAAAGAAACTGTAAAGTGGTTTCTTTTTCCATCTTTTCTTTGTCAAAATCAAAGATCCGACATGATCGTCCACTTCCCCCTCATCCTTTCAACCATTTCAATAATTCATGAATTTTGCTAAAATCATTTCGGGGAAAAAGCTTTTCAATTAAGGATGGAGAGCTGAGCAGTTCTTTTTTTCATGTTGTCAGGAAAGTGCACCTTCTGGAAACAAGTGTCAACAAAATATCTCTATTTCAACCAGAAACAGATATTAGTTACTGTCTGAGAATGCATTTCGGCAGATATGAACATGTGCAGGTAAGAAAATGAGACACTGAGAACTCCATTAAAAGATAAAAGTAAAGTGTAAGCTAAGGAAGAGTGAAAGTTGTATGAAGAAGGGTCAGAAATGTGCTAAATGGACTAAAAGGTAGATTATAGAGTTAAATGCTTCTCAATTTCCCATTTGTCTGGTGCTACAAGCAGCTGAGCGCTAGTAGAGATGCTAAATTTTGTAGAAGTCTTCAGACGCCCTGGTTGGTGGCTAGCTAAAACCAGCAGCATTAGAGATCTGGGAAAACTGTTGCTTACAATTGATGACAGAAGATTTTTAACTGGTTTTACTTACAAGGACAATTCACAAGGACAATTTTTCACAACAGGTTTTCATTCAACCTAAACTTATACAGGTTAGTCTCATTGAGCATCGTGGACTCATTTACAAGAGAGACCTGTTTTAAACAAAGAACAGAAGAGGAACAAACAATAATAGACAGTCATATAAAAAGCACGGGAAATGAAAAGTAAATAGAGGAAATGAAATAAAAGAATGAAACAAAAAAACAGCAAAAAAATGATTAAAAATACCACAAACAACACGTTTGTGTTGGTTTTTGCCATGAACAAAGCAGTTGTTTAAAGTCACTTAAAGAGGTCAAGGTCGAGAGCTTCAGATATTTTTGCAAGGTGTTCCAGGTTACGGGGATGGAATAAGTAGGCCTGTCACAATAATAAATTTTGCTGGGCGATTAATTGTCTCAGAAACTATTGCAATAAACGATAATATTGTTAGAAATTTGACAATAATTGATAATTATTGTAAATTTAAGAAGAAATGTTGATTTTTGTGTGTAGTACATTTTTTGACCACTGGATGGCAGTATAACGCTGTTTGAATGGAAGGATGGATAGTGAGGGAGCGAGCACCGTGTCTCTTTAAGAAAAATGGGAGGGAGGCCCCTTTGATTTGACATGGGCTGTCTCTTGTTACTTTCTTTCATTTCTCAAAATGGCGGATGCTCTGTGTGGTTTGAGATCTGTATCATAGCATGTTTCGTACAAAGCTTTTAATAAACAAATCAGTAAACATGTTCTCAGCTTCTTCTTGCAGAGAAAAACAACTTTTTAGATGAAGGCACGGGTTTCAACTGTGAATGTCAGAGCTTTGACAAGATGGGGATTTTTTTCCTGAGGTTGGCCTGTTAGCTTAGCTCGTAGCTTAGCTTCTCTGCTTAGCTGCTTTTAATGATCCAAAAACATAATTTTGGATGGTTAAATTGATTTCAAAAAGAAAAGAGAAAGGGAGGGGCTCAGTGAAGAGCACCGGAGTTGAAACGTTTGTCATCCAGTGTCTTCAGCAGCAAGAGAGATAAAAAGAAACGATAAAGCAGATAAATGAAAATCAGGTTGATACTTTTCATTTATCATACAATTGTATGATAAATGAAAAGTAAAAGTGTAATTGAAATATTGTTTATTTTGACAGACCTAGGAGTAAGAGATGGCCCTTTTGCCAAGCTCGGTCTGCAATGAGGGTACACTGCAAGTAATAATGTCCTGAGAGCGCACACTGTAGCTGCTTTCACTGAGTGACATATAGGAAGAAATATATAGGAGGCTCTAAATATAGGAGGTTACCCAGATGTACCAAAGTATACATGCATGAAGCCCAGTCACGAGAATCTGCCATGGGCAGTGTGCATGGCTTGTTTGTATAAGCTTATCAGCTCTACCAGCTCACAGACAGACTCGGAGGCGTCCTTAGATACCAGCTGTGTCTTCAGTATCAAATCAGCTCCTCGTCCAGCTCTATCTGCCAACTCAAACACTTGGGTCATGGGCAGTTAACATTCTCAGCCATAGTCATTAAAAATTCCCTAACTGGTTCAATATACCCCAGGGTTGTTCAACCCTGGTTCTCAGGCAGGGGCGGGCTGGGGTTGAATTCAGCCCAGGAGCTTGCTTGAAGTCCTTGAAGACTTTACCTGCTTTTTCATTTTGAGGTCAAGAGGGTTGCTGGTGCGCATATCCAACAGTCACTGTGAAAGAGGTGAGCTACACCCTGGAGAGGTCGCAATTCTATCACAGGGCCAGTGTGGATGAACCCATTTAAAACTTTTGTATCATAGTGTTTAACAGCAAAACAACTCAACAACCAATTTGCAACCCTTGGTAGTTACGTTTTTCATAACTATGACCTGTCGTTTGTGTCTTTTAGTTTGTGCTGTTGTAAATAAATTCCATATGCCACATTTTTTTTTCTCCAAATATGTCATCCGCATTTTCTTCATTGACTGAGATGGTTTGGTTTTAGGCTTTGCATCACTGTGCATAAATGTTCAACTATGAAAACACAAATAATAAAAATCATGGCATAAAGTATTGTCAAAGGACAAACTTTGTACTTTTACCATTTATCATTTAAACCCTAAACAGCACCTTGTGTTGGAGGGGAAGTGTGAAGCGGGTGGTTTGGGCTATAAGATAAATCACTGATCTTCTGCTATTGCAATAAGCCCAATTGGTTTTGTGATTTTCCTTCTTTATTTCCTTTGAATTGTCTAAAATTGTAGCTATTTTTCATCTTTTATTTGATTTTTGCCTCTGTTATCTCTTTTTTTTCAATGAAACATCAAAGTGAGCTTATTGTAGTTACCGCAGAACTGTGTGACATAATATTCACAACTTTCCAAATGAAACATGGTGACAGTCGAGCAAAACGCCAAACGGATTCAACAAACTTAAAAGTTTACAGTGTGTATATGCTTGAGTAATTTTAGTTTCTTTGATGACTGAGTTATAAACCAGTTATTTATAATGAACATGACCTATGTTTACATCAAATTTTACACCATCGTGGATTTAGGTCAGAGGATTGTGTTTCATTCTGAAAAGAGAATAAAAGAAAAGCTCAAAAATGTATGTTTATTCTTAACAAACTACTTCCAAATAAAATAAAAAAAAAAAAAAAAAAAAAATATATATATATATATATATATTT
>JARVLU010000489.1:22898450-22912935 GCA_031762415.1 Simpsonichthys santanae | reverse complement strand
CAACGTGAGGTGTGATGACGTCACTGGGGACGGCGCCGTAAGTCCGAGTTGCCGTAAGTCGATGGCGCCGTAACTCGGGGACCGCCTGTATTTTAGTTTGTATTTATTCAGAAATGCAGAGAAATCTAAAGTTTCACAAACTTTCAAGCTCTGTAGTTTGTTTACTGTCAGACAAAGCTGACTAAAATTATACTTGTACAATCAGTTACTCAGAACAGCTGTTAAGGATCAATATCAGCTGCTGTCAAAACAAATTTATGTCCGTATTTGTAAAAGTGACTGAGTTTTATTCATATTGTTGGTTATTAAGTTCAGCTAATTCTGGGAATCGTGTTGAAATAGAGAAATTGATTTCCTACAAAAACTGTAGTATGAATGCTTGTTGCAGAAGAACTTGCTGGAAAAAACAAACAGCTGACATTATCTGAAATGGATGAACAAGCCTAACTTAATAAAAGAAAGCAGAAAAAACACATATTTGCTCAATTAATTTTAAATACACAGAAATTAGCTAAAAAAATTAAGAAATTAGCTAAAAAAAGCTGAATTATGCAAAAATAAATAGCTGAAAGGAGCTAAAAACGCAGAAGTTAAAGTACTAGAAAGAAGCAGAAGGAACTGAAATGAGCTAAAAATGTGGCATTAGTTGAAAAAGTTACATTTAGCATAAAACAGCTAAATAGTAGTTAAACTGCAGAAAAAGCTGAAACTAACAGAAAACAGCTGAAAGGAGCACACAAGCTGAAATTAGCAGAAAAAAATTAATTAGGATGAAAGTAGCAATTACAATGAAAAATGTGAATGTATCTGAAAAAAGCTAAAACTAACTAAAAACAAAACAAAAAGGTAGTTGAAAAGGTAGAACAAGCTCAAATTGGCAGAAAAAAACAGAAAGAACTCATATTTGCCCAATTAGGCTGAAAGCGACACAAACACACAAAAAGTAAATTATCTAAAAAAAAAAACTGCTGAAATTAGCAACAAAAACAAAACAAAACAAACAAAAACAAACAAACAAAAAAAAAACGGCTGAAAAGTAGCTGCAAAACAGAACGAAACTGAAATTACAGAAGTGGAAAGAGCACACATTTGCTGAATTAGCTAAAAAAAGTTGAAATGAGTGAAAATAGCATAAAACTGTTAAATAGAAACTCTATTCATTATCTATGAGGAAAAAAAAATGTCAGAAACAACTATTTAAAAAAGCTAAAGTTGCGCCAGTACCAAAGAGAATCGAGCCGAAAAATGAACGGGAGAAAAACGGATCACAATACACAATAGAGTGAATGTTTCATAAACATTCACACAATCAGGAGACTTCAGCAATTACGCTGCTGTAAATGGACATTAAATAATTACTTACTATAAGTTTTGTCTAAGTTAGTCCCTTTTGCAGGTGATGATAAATAAGGGCACTCCATCCTGCCTTGGTTCATCTTTGATGGAATACCAGTCTGAAACTATTGATTTAAAGGTTTCCTGATAGTTTTTCTTTGGCCCCAGTCACATCGTCTCCATGTTGCCTACGCACCATAAAACTAACAGCCATTGATTCTCCTTCGTTTTTCGGCAAGACGTTTTATTTACCGGAGGAAAGCAACTCGTTCCTTTGCTCTTTTATTCGCTACAGGCAGAATGGCAAGAATAAAAACCAAACTCTGATTGTGAAGTGAAAAAGGCAAACTTTAACTTTAACGTTTTATGTTTTCCTATTTTAGCTGTCCGTTCACAACCAACAAAATATTAGGAAATAGTCATTTTGGATGAGATGGTACATCTTAAAGACCCAGAGCTAAACAATTGAAATGATCAAGGATAAGAACGACAATAGTATTGATACTTGCTCGAAAATATGAAATAAGTTGGTAAAAATACTAAAACCAATATGCAGGCGTTAGTTTTCTCCAGGTACTCTGGTTTCCTCCCACAGACCAAAAACATGCATGTTGGACTGATTGTTAACTCTAAATTGTCCCTATAGGTGTGAGTGAGAGAGTGAATGGTTGTTTGTCTCGTTTGTCTCTCTGTGTCCCTGTGATGGACTGGAGACCTCTTCAGGCTGTCCCCTGCCTCTTGCACAGTGATGGCACCAGCTGACCCCCACAACCCGAAAAGGAAGAAGCGGGTAAAAGACAATGGATGGATGGATTTATTTTTGATCAAGAACTTTTTTCATCCCAAAGATTCAGAGTTTGTTGCATTAATGATAAGGTATGATCACAATAGTGTGAATGTTTTTGAAGCATTCACACTATTGTGATCCATTTTTATTCATGTACATTTTTCAGCATCTTCCTCCTTCCACAAATTTTGTGCTATTTCAACAAATCATGAATCTGCTCTTTCTGGACAATTCTGCTATGACTTTTGGTGCAACGTTGGCTTTTCGAAATATTTAGCCTTTTCTGACACTTTTTTTCCCCCTCATAGTAAATGAATTGAGCTCATGTTTGCATTTCCTTCTAATATTTTATCTGTTTACAACCTTTTACTGCTCCTTTCACATTTTGTTTTGGTTCAACTTCTTTCAGCCTCTATGTGCTAATAATAAAAAAAAAGCTAATTTCAGCTGTTTCTTCAGCTGTTTTGTGCTTCTTCTGACTTCTTTCTGCTAATTTCAAATTTTTATGCTCCTTTCAGCTTATTTCTGCAAGTTTCAGGTTTTGCTACTATTTCAGCTACTATATAGCTGTTGCTAATTTTCAAGCCTTTTCAGATAATATCACATTTTTTGAACTCATTTCAACTTTTTTCATCCTATTTCAGCAAAAAAGTGCTATCTCCATTTCCTTCTGGTAGTTTAAGCTTATTTTTGCCTTTTCAGCTACGTTTTAGCTATTTTTTAAACTAATATTAACTTTTTGAGCAATTTCAACTTTTTTGTTCTCATTTAAAACTAATTCAGCAAATATGTGTTCTTTCTGCTTTCTTTTGCTAAGTTAGGCTTCTTCCATTTCAGCTACATTTCGGCATGCTATTAGCTGCTTTCAGCTGTTTTTCAGCAAGTTTTTCAGCAGAAAGCATTCACATTGCATTTTGCAGGGAATGTATTTTTTTTTCTAGTTTACTATGTTGAGCATAAAAAAAAATTCAACTTTTGTCCTACTCATGCAAACAATTCCAAAATGTGTGAGATTAGTGCAGAGAAGACTGAGGATACTTGGACATTTTGTCCATTACTGACAACCAAATAATTATTAAAATGTTGTGATAATGATGAAGTTAGCATCAGGTACCTCAAAGCTTGGACGTACAACAAATAATTTAATGTTAATAATTAACACAGTACTGCATTGGCTGGGCAATTACTGATAAAAATACAAATCCCCAGAAAAGCAGCGGCTCAAGGAAACCAGTGACATTATAAAAAGGTACATTTATGCTCTGCTAAGGTGCATTAAGCAACAAGAACCATTTTTATTGACAGACTAAAGGTCAATAAGGGGACATGGAGAGGATCCAAAGTGCCTCCCACTCTTTTGCCATGGCGGTCACAGACGAAGACAAACTGTGGTGCCAGTTATGAGTGCACACTGCACACCCACCACAGATCAGTTGCAAAAGATCAATGTAAACTACTCCCACTCGCTCCATGAAAAGTCCATAAAGGTGACGAGCCGCCGGTGGTTGCCAGCTCTTTAGAAATTAAAAGATTAAATTAGTAATTTAAAAAAAGCACACAAACAGAGGACAAAGTAGAAATGTGATATTTGATGTTATTAAGTTTTATTTGCTCAAAGCCATCTATGAAATATGTTCTATGTCAAAATCAGTCGTTTCTTGTCTTCAATAAAAGGAAAAAGGTACTTTCTTTTAGAACAACCTGTTCCAACATTTTGACACAACGACAGAAGGACTGAAGGAACCAGTGGTCCCACAGCTGTCTGTCTCTTCCACACACACACACAACCCTAATCGATGGCGACTTTCTGAGAATTTGACTCTTCAGGCTGCATTAAGGGGAAAGGCCACAAAGGTGTCCTAGGAAGAGGGCCATTAGGTTTGTCTGGATCCCAAATGTGATACCTGAGTCATAAATAGAGTCGAGACACCTAAAGTTAAAGAGGACAAAGAGCAGGGATGGACTGAAACAAAAAGCAGGTGAGAAATGAGAGCGCACTAAAAGGAGGAAGCAAATGAAAAAGGAATCATTTGTGAGACGACCTAATTGCCATTGTGATTCTGGAAAAATATTTTCCATTTAAATAAGAAGGAATGTTTTATTGCAGAATATGCTTGAGGTGGAAACCCCTCAGAATCTGTGCTTTCATTATCTGCTGGAATAATGGAAGCAGCTAAATGTTTCCTGCTGTCACTGGTCCATCCTGCACATCAGCTCAGACACATTTTAGCTCCTTCCTCGGTTCAGAACAGCTTCGGCTGTGGGACATTGTGGAGTGCGTCACATTAATTGGTCATTCTGTGTCCCTCCATGTCATTTCTTCATAATCATCCTCTGATTTTTGAGTTAACAAAAGGCAGTGATATTCTTTGTTAGTGCAAATTGTTCTTGTTTATGGTTTGGACTTTGAACTTTGGACAAACTGTGAATTATATTTTTGATAATCATCTAAGAGCAAGCTAATCTTCAAATTATCTGCTAAAGTTGCACATCCATGACATTTTTGTGCATATTTTTATTATTATTATTATTATTTTCATACCATCAACTACAGTTTCTTATATGGTATATTTGTGTCTATCTTTAATGGTATCCTTTTTTTTTATATGACATTTGTTTGCTTGAAGTCAAATGTTTTAAAATATCAAGAAAATCCAAGCACCACATTGTTTTAATTGTCATAATTTTGCTGGTGACAAAGAACCCAGGAGTGAACTTTGACCACTGAAGTCAGAAGTATTTTTAATAGAAGACCAATGTTCTCCTCATGTTTGCGTGGGTTTGCTCCGGGAACTCGCGTTTCCTCCCACTGTCTAACATCATGTATGTTAGGTTGCCTTCAGGCCCAGACCTCCGTTTCAAAAGAGATCAGTGATCTCAGTGGGATTTGCCTGGTTAAATAAATGTACAGTATAAATAAATAAAATATAGGCTGCATTCATATAGGATGAGCTGTAGCTTATTGCTGTACATAAAACAGGGTAATTTACAATATCCACACTAAACTATTGCAATATAAATTAAGTAGACTTGTAGTTGCTTTTCTTAAGACCCAACAGTATTTAATACAAAACTCATACATGGAAATGCTTAGAGTCGTAATTCAGCTGTATGAAAATATCTGCCACAACAAAAGATCTGCGTTTCTATTGATAAGTGTGATTTTACTTGGTTCTCATCTTTCTGTGACTTGTTTCCCCGCTTTGTGGAAGGGATCGTCAATGGAAAGTAGGCGGTATCATGACTGGTCATTTTGCTTGAGCCACCTCACCTCTTGTGGTCCTTAATCAACTTAAAGTTGGACCTCAATTTCTTGAGCTTAACCATAAGTCCGAGTGTAGCCATGCTTTGCCATCATTGCTATCTCCCTGTAAGTGTGTTCATTTCCTGTGGTGTCAACCGTCAACACGATTAGGGAAGACGTGGCAGTTCAGTTGCAGTTTGCACTTTTCTTGGGCGGATCATCCAGTGATGAAGCTCAATCAACTGCTTCCGTCTGCATTGTCACCGCGGAAGAGTCGGCTTGGAACCACAAACAAGGCGGCCTCATGAACGGGGCTGAGTGGGACTGGGTATTGGCAGTGGGCAAGCCCTTAACTGGTGCAGTGTCGTGCGGAACTGATGAGAGTTGAGCCAAAGTGCCAAAGGGGGCTTCATGTTGAACATACTGTTTGTGAATTCTTTCATTTGTAGTTATTCATCTAATTTGATTTGATCTTATTAATTTTTAATGCACACAGTCGTTCTTGGTCATTGGTTTACAGCAGAGGTGAGGAAATAACCATACAATGTGAAAGAAATGGAGGCGTGAGTGTTAATAGTGGGAAAATCCATCAGGCTTGTGAAAATGATTGTTTGAGCACCAAATAAACTACCCCTGACAGGTAATTTGGCAGCACAGCAGAGCAAAGTGTGTGTGTGTAAATCAGGCCGTTTGAAAGGAAAACTGTGGCCTGTGGTGTCTGGCATTCAGAAACAAACACACCAATTGTCTACTTCTAATTTAAACAAATTGTTTTTTATATTTTCAAGCATTGGACACTAAGTGCAAGAAGGTGTCTAATCAGTAGGCTCTTTTTAATCAAAGACTTGAGATGTCTGCAATCTATCTTTTACAATATGTTCCTAAAGGAACAAGACATTGCACAATGCACCAGCAACACACATCAGAACTTCCACAAACCAGGGAGGTGAGGTGAAGGACCCAAACTAGAGGTGGGATTATTAGTGGAATTAAACTTTGCTGGGATCTGGATCTTTATTTATTTCATAAACGCTAGGATTTTGACAAGAATTTAACAAGATTAACACTGAAAAGCAATTGTTTGCTTGAAATTATAGTAAAGGTGTGTCTCAGTCTAACCTTTCCTTAATATATGCACTTTGACGGTCATATCAGCGGCATGTGCAAAAGCCAATACGCGGAAACATGAACCTGCAAAGGGCGACTCGCTGTGCATTTCTTCAAAATGTAACAAGATAACCACCTAAAACAATGATCTGTTAGCTCGACTTTATAGTAAAGGTGTGTCTCAGTTGAACTTTTATTTAATAAATGCACTTCAGTGGTCAAATTAGCTGCATTTCACCAGGGTGGTGCAACAAAATAAAGCGGAGTTGATGGTTGCTCCAGGCAGATGACGGTGGCATACCCAGTATGGCAAGCCAATTGTGTCCTTAATAGCTGTACAGTATACAACAGCATGCCATACTACTCGAGTTCCATCTAGCGGCTGAAAATGGTAGTGTTCAATATTTTCAGTCAGAATGAATGAAAACTGTCATAGCTCAGCCAAAAATTGGTTTATAAATATGGGAAGAATCCACAACTATGTTGCTTCTGCATATAAGTTGCAGGGCATGCAAATATATACAGTAGAATGTTAAGAATATACTGTATAGGGCAAAAAATATGGTAAATCAAATTTATAAATCTTGCCGCTTAGCGTACCGGTATTTAGGAACAGCTGCACTAAATTAATTTAGACTTTTAGGTTTTTATTCCTTATTTTTCAGTTTTTGTTTTTTTTACAATAGAAACTCAGTAACTGTATCTCTATGAAAATTCAAAAAAGTTCAATACAGTATCTCTATGTACCAACACCCTCTGGGGTGTCAGTTTAACTGCAGCCCTGAGATCAATGCTTTGCAGCAGCATCTCTGCAGTTGTGTGTGCAGAAACCCATCTGTTTAATTTTACATTAAAGCGAGCCATAAACCATTAATCAGTTTTTAAATACACCTTGTAAATATAAAATATGGGCCCATGCTTGTGCATACTCATGCATGCATATTTAGGCTATGTGCAAACACATATTTCCTCCTGACATACTTTCCCAGCCCATCACATTAATCACTGCTGCTGGTGTTATGACATCTGGGGGCAGAGGGGTCTGAGACAGAGGCTTACCTCTTCTTCCTCCCTCTTTTAAAAATAAAAATATTCCCTTTTCACTGATTTTATTTTATTTTATTTATTATTTTTCTTGGACGTAAAAAAACATTTCAGTTGGTTTCTGTAGTTGAGGCCCTTCTTTGATACATTAGGTAATTATGTTGTACAAACAACCATTTTAGATAATTTTTTTAAATGTATGCCACAGTTTAGATAAGATTAATTTAAGAATTACTGATCTAGTATACTCCAGGAAACAGACAGCACTACCATCCAATCAAATATTCTCTTGACTATCTAATACATTTTACAATAGGATTTAAACAAATATTTTCCTTAAAAAAAAAAAAGTGTATTGAGGGAGAAAAAAAATCATGTGGCTACAATACATTTAGGAAAAAAATGAGACTTTTTTTTTTTTTTTAATTTGTGTATCACTGGAGTAGATGAAAAAAAATAATAATAAAAATAATAATAATAAAAAAATTTTTTAAAAAAAATGGCCACCAGCCCAGTTGTTTTAGGATTCCCCCCTTTGCTCCCATAATTAGATAAAACAAAATCAGTGATACATTTCACATTATACCTGTTCTTATTTATTTACATTATTTATTTATTGGTAGTATGGAAGAACCCATTAGAGTCAAACAGCCGATCTGACAACTGACTGTGAAAAGCACTTTGGAAGTGGCTCCACTCAGACTAGCCATTATTAGCTCGTCAATATGGTCTGAACAAACCCACTTTTAAAGCAAATTACTGCTCTTTAAAAATAACTCAAAGCTTAAAAATTTCATAGTATACATGATAGTAGTTCATGCAAGTGCCATTTAGCTATTTACAATGCTGTCAGTTTTATTTTTATTGTGGCTAAAATATTAATAAATTCAGGCTGGGCTTACCCAGGCTGAATCCTTTATCTGCTGACACCATATTTTTTTTTAGTTTGGAAATACATTTGGAATTTTACTCAAATAAAAGTGCAATATGAAATAGACATTTGTGTATAATTCTGTTTGCATTATTCACTTGAACATTGTTGGTATTCTAAGATGAACAGAGTTCAGACCAGCCGTTAGCTCGTCAGTTCTTTAGAATGTAAATTCCATTTCTCCAAATTAAATATATTTGTAGAGATATATACAACAGGTAAGACAGTAATTCTCTACAACTTCTCTAGAGAACCCCACTTCAAAATGGATGGCTGGGAAAGCCATTGCTGTATTACTTAAATATACAGTAAATATAATTTGAAACATAGAAATATTATTATAATGTTCCTAAAAATTGCTGGTTGACACAAGCAAACACGTTTAGTAAGCCTTTTAAAAATAATCATGTTACTCATATTTTTAATAACTTTATTACTACATTTTTATAAATTTGGAACAGTTATGGTTAAATATTCATTTAGTAATAATTTATTTAAAGTTTATGTACCATCTGTATAAATTTTTCAAGACCCCCACCTGAGCTTTTATAACTATGGACCCCATGCTGACCACTGATTTGAATGACTTTAGATCATAATTAGTAAAAAAAAAAAAGTAAAAAAAAAAAAAAAAGTATTTGTTTCTAACTTCTAACTCTAATGATGCTTTTTGTAAACTGATGCAACTTATATTTTAGAGCGACTTGTACGCCGGAAAATATGGTAATCATGATCTAAACTTGGTTCTGTGTCAGTTAATTATTGATAACTGACCCAATGATTTACTTTTTAGCTGGTTGAATAATTAGGACTTCAACTACTGTACTTTGTAGTTCATGAAGTTGAAACCAACCCTTTTAACATGTAAATGGTGTTTATAGGCTCTACTAGCTGCAGCTAATTGCAGTGATCAGTGTCTAATCTGTACCTAAGCTTAAAAAGTTTATTTTCAGAATTTATGCAAATAGAGCAGATAATGAATTGTCACCAGAGGCAACTTCAGCTTGAGCTGTTTAATAATGTGTACTAAATTGCAGCAGGATTCAGCCTGTACAGCAACTGCCACAGAAACTACGAGCCAATTGATGATCAACAGCCATAACATAGACTTTATAGGCTACTTTTAAACATATACATTATTAGATTCGGTTCTGGTTGGATCACATTCACACTGAAGTAAATAAAATAAAATCTGCTTCTTTTCTGTTGCTAAATCTGTATATCTGTAGCAGACGCACGTTTCTTGCATTTTTTCTTTTTTATGTACAATATTATATTAATATTATGCTCCATACACTTTATTATTATAAGTATTATTGTTATTTTTTTATAATAAACTCTTACTCAGGGCTATTTAATCCAAACCCCATGCACAGTAAGTTAGCCGTTTTGCCATAGACGCAATAAATCACAAGGTCACCTGACCAGTGTGTCCTCTAGTGTTTAATATAACTAGCTGGTGGTGATCTCAAAACATCTGAACATCAGAAGGAACCATATTTTTCTTTAATCCCATCAACATTTACATCTTCAACAAATACTCTGGGATTTTACATTTCATTCGTTGTAACATTTTCTGACATTGCTTTGTTTGTTTTTTATGCTTTGAAACATAAAATGAAGCTGAACACGCTGCGTTCAGCATCAGCAGCAGAACAGAGAAACACGATGATGTTTGTTTCACAGGAGAGGAGGAGAGTGGATGGAGTGAATGAAGTTCATGTGATGAGACAACAGTGGGATGGATACAATGGAGAGGGGAGAGAGGATCTGCTAGCAATGTCGGTGTGTGTTTCCACACCACGCAGCTGAAAAACACACACACAGTGTAAACAGATTACGTAGAGATCACAGGAGAGAATTGTATTTATATCATGCATAACAGGGCAGCACTCAGGCACAGAGATTAGAACTGCAGGAAGGGTTCAAAGGGTTCGAGAGGCTGGAGATTTGTAACGACAGCTCAGTTGGGGCCTTTTTGTCTTGAGTTTCCAGGTTCTCCCTCAGCAGAGGAGCTTATGGGGCTAGGTGTTCTGGTTTTGACTGCAGATGATAGACTCTGTGTTTCTGGGTCTTCTTTTCATGCAAACTCCTACAGTGGTGCACTATATTATATTTAATCTCATTTGGAGTAGGCTACAACCCCTTTTGTTAGGAATTGGCACTATATAAATAAAATACAGCATTCCTTGAAGGATTACAAAGTTATGTTTGTTTTGGTTATTTCTTGAAAGTATTGTATTCATTATTCATATTATTAATGCTGCATAATATTAGTTGCAGAATATAGGTGAAAGGTGAGTATTAAAGTAAAGCACTATGTTGTCGTCATAGAATGTTTCTATACAATGATGAAATTTGTGTTCTGGATTTAACTCTTCACACTTGAGATACACCCAGGTGGAGCAGTGCACAGCTATGTAAGCATCTGGGGAGCAGTTAGGGATTAGGTGTCTTGCTCAAGGCCACCATGACATGTGGGCATGGCAGGGAGATGAACCTGCAACTTTCTGGACTCAAGTCAGCTGTCCTACCTCTAGACCAAAGCAGCCCCTAGCCATTATTATCTGCTACTTCTCAAATGTTTGGTCACTTTCTGTGAAATTGACCAAGTTAAACACATTAGTCCTTTTTCTTTCAGCTGACTTCAACTTCGCTGACTCATTTTTTTATGCCTCTAAAAACGTTTGCTGAATTTTTTATATACAGTATATATCTTCTAAAGTTTGGATCCACCACAGCTGGATGCCTAAACACACCTTTGCAAATGCCAAACTGAAATCTGAGAATGTCAGATCACCACAGTTTTATCAAATTTTACAGGAATGTAAAGGTTTTGCAATTTCATTTCATTCTGAATAGTGTAAGGACATTCTGAGGCTGGCGTTCTTTGGAAAGCCTTCCTCGTCTTGAAATGTCAAATAAACAGTTGTGTATCTGACACCAAAATTTCACAGTGGTTTACATTTCCTATACTTAAACAAAATAACTTTCAACAAAGGCATAGACAAACAATACTTCCCGTATTTTTTGGACTATAAGGCACACTTAAAATTCTTTAATTTTCTCAAAAATCGACAGTGAGTTTTATAATCCAGTGCACCTTATGTATTAAGTCTGGTTATGCTTACGTGGTACATGGTAAAGTTGCATTTGAGCCCAAAAAATCCGATCCGACCTGGCCCAAAGAGCATTAAATCCCTGTTTCTGCCTGCATTCTTCTGCATTATTCAGACACGGACCCCACTCTGACATATCTGCTTTGGGATTTCACCTGGATGGGTCGTCGGCAGCTGAAAGAATGCCCATTTGGATTGTTGCCCATCATGGATCGCTTCCTGGCAGGATAGTCCCATCTGAAGCTTAACTGATTTTTTTTTTTTTTACCTCTTTCAAGGTCGGTCAGCTCGCGGTGAAATGGCTGTGTGCGGCTGGTGACGGCACAGACCACCCCAAATTCAGGTTGGGTCGGGCCGGGCTAGAAATGACAGCTCTTAGCACATGTCACTCAAAAATCTGTCAAAATGAACTTGTTTCGCTTAATGCGCCTTATAATGTGGTGCGCCTTATAGTCCCAAAATTACGGTATATCAACTTCCAAAACATATCTTACTTTTTTAATTAATTAAAAAAAAAGAACTGACACAAAGCTGCTGAGAACTGAAATCAACAGGCACTTTTTCAAAGCTAAAAGCAACGCTGCTGTTATTTATTTTTTTTTTCAAACATCAGCTAACGTGGAAGTAGCATTACTGAGATTCCTGTGATGTAGCTGACAGCGAACAAAGTTAATGGCTGTACATGCAAATGACCCCTGAAGGAAGCTGTTTTTACTAATGGATTTTCAAGGCAGGGAACACTGATATGGTCCGAGCTTCTCTTCTCCGGAGAAATGTAATTGGAACATTATTTCACCCCTTTTCATCTCTCCTTCCTCCCTCATCTTCATGTCCTGTTCAGTCAGGTGTCTAAGTCTTTTTATTCTCTCCACCACCATAAATGAGTCTCTTTTTTTTTTTTTTTTGTATTTCTTGTCAAAGGGAATCTGCAGCAGTGTCTCATACATCCATCCTTGCCATACCTGTAGAAACATCTCTAAAAGAAAGATTTGACGCTGTAGCAAAGAGCAAACTAAAGGGTTTAATAATGAATGGCAGCAAAGACAATGACATTCACGTCATTCTTTTCTGTCGTACTGAGTGAAACGTCCCTTCAACAGTTAAACAAGACAAAGATACAAGGGTCCTGACAAAAGAGAGAGGGATTCTTTCAACTGTCTCAATTGCTTTCCTGTCATCCACCTTTGTAATTCCCAGCTGTCAGAGTGGAGAGCCAGCACTGCTGCTTAAGTGAATGTGACACTCTTTACCAATTATTCCAGTCATTTGTGCTCATCACATGCTTTGGCCTTCAGGTTAAGCCTTGGGAGTTATTTACTTTACCCCCCAAAAAATTCCTTCCCGTATGAAAGAAACCTGGTATTGAATAAAGTTACAAATTAAAAACGCCCTTTTTTTTTCATTAGAAATGCACAATTTACTTTGTTGTTGTCAAATGGAACAAGAGAATATTTATTGGGAATGTCTGTCTACATGGGTACAAAGTGTAAGAATGTCACTAAAATGTTTAGAAAATTAATGTTTGAAAGAATAAAATCAGGGGTTAGATGTAGCCAGGCACAGAGCGCCTAATTGGGAGGCCTGGGACATTTCTCAATGGGCCAGTCTGATGCATTGGCCGCAGGACTCGTGTCCGGATCCACCTCCATCAAGGGTTGGCTCCGCCTCCACCCAGGGCTGACTCCGCCTCAACATCCACTGGCCGCTCTCATTTTTTTGTTGTTTGCTTTTTGCAGACACAAGACTGACGTAACATCGGTGCACTCGGTCAGTCGTGTTTGAAAGACGGAGAGTAGAAAGAAGGTTGGTGCCGAGAAGACCAGAACTAAAGGAAGGAAAGTTCTGGAAACAGACACAACTGTTTGTACATGGTTTTAGGTCGTGAGCTAAAGTGGGCCAGTCTTCGGCATGAAACTCCAGGGCTGAAAATGAGCCCCACTCCGGCCCTGAATGTAACCATTGATAAACAGAAAAATTAACATGTTTTAAATAAACCCACTCACTGAAGTATTTCCTTTGTCGCTAAAAGGTTTTGAAACAGTGTAAAAACAGAATCTTGTAAATGGTTTATGCCTCTAAAAAAGCAGAACCTGAAGAACAAGAGTACCTCACACGGCACATCATACGCCTGTCAACAAACTTTTATACAATACAACATTCTATAGCAATGGTCTGGACAATTAAAGAACTTTTTTTTTTTTAAAGTTGACCTTGATTTGTGACCTTGAAGCTGGGATGATAACAAGTGCATGTGACACTCCGTCTATTGATGTTGAATATTGAAATTTTGTTAAATTATCTTTAGTGGATCAAATTGATAGGGGAGCCACCACTCCTATTAAGTGGAGCAGAGGTTAAAAGGTGGATTGGAAGGTTGCCGGTTCAACTCCATGGACCAACAACATCAAAATGTGGGTGGGAAAGTTGTAACACCCATACCTGCCCCAATCATCTGCTCCCCAGGGCAATCCCTAGATGGCAGCTCCCCGCCCCACACAGAAGGCTGTGGTAGCTCAGTTGTCTGGGGTTGCGTCAGGAAGGGCATCGGGCAGAAAAACTATTGCCAAGTCCATGAGAGTTAGTTCGCTGTGGTGACCCCTGAGGAAGGGAGCAGCCGAAAGAAGCGGATCAAATATTCTGGGCCAGAAAAGAAAAGGTTTATGGATGGACAGACCAAGACTATAATATAATACGACTCATATTTATTGATTTTAATAATCAGTAAACTTTTCATCTGAGCGTTATGCACAGATAAAAAGCATGTTAAAAATGATGTAGGACTGAACAGAGCTTTAAGTTGGTACATACCAATACAGTTGGAATCTTGGTTATATGTAAAAATAAAACGTTTCTATCTATACTTTTACTGGTTAATTAGACAGATGCACGAGCTGTGAGGGAAAATGGTCCAGAATGTA
>JARVLU010000489.1:22796091-22807455 GCA_031762415.1 Simpsonichthys santanae | reverse complement strand
TGAAAATGGTAGTGTTCAATATTTTCCATGTCAGAATGAATGAAATTGTCAGATCTCAGCCAAAAATTGGTTATAAACATGGGGAAAAAACATAAATAAGTTGCTTTGTTGTATAAGTCGCAGGGCATGCAAATTTATGCCAAAAGGTGCAGCATATACAGCAAAAAATATGGTAGATTGTTTATGTATGTAGTGACTATTTGTCCTTGCAAACCAGAAACAAACAAATCAAAAAGGCAAATGTAACTCATATAATCACTTGTTGCTCCATGGGTTTTGATTTACGCAGTCAAAAGGAAAAGGTCCAAATGTAGCTTATGGTAAGTTTATTTTTTCCTTTTGCAGCCCAACAGTTTGGTACATATCACAGGATCACTTGTTGACACCCCTGCTCTATATCCTGCATGACTGCTCAGCTTGTTTCTCCACCTCCAACTGGTAAAAAAAACCATATGACCACCAACATGCTTCGAAAACCTTCCTAAAACCTACATATTTATAATACATCCCAATATGTATGTATGTATGATGTACTGTATATATACATCCCAATCAAAAACAAACATATAAACTAAATAAACTAAACAAATTACTAACAAACTCATTCTAAACAATTATAATTAAATAAAAGTACTAACTTAAATCAAACCAAAAATGAGTTAATTATAAACTAAATTCAAAGACTTAAGAAAAATAGACAAATAGCTCCTACAGCATACATAAACTGAAATCTTAAACTATGGTAAACAAGAAATAATACATTGCTGTAGTTTTACAGGTAATTTCAAGCATGCAGCTCATTTGTTTAACTGTGACTAGTGATTTTAAAGTCCACGCTATCGCTCATACGGCTACACGTCAAATAGCATTTAAAGCTCAATAGAGTTTGAAGGGCGAGAACACAGGCAGATAGAAAAAATCATGTACACATCAGTTACATCAGTCAGTTAATAAACAAAAACAAAAAATACAAAAAGAAGCCAAATTAAAACATTTGGGAGAGGACAGGAAAGAAAGCACAAATTAGGCGGTGCTTATTTTGCCCACAGGTGACCTGACGTGGAGAAGCATAGACCGTGTTGAAAGGAAACCAAATCTACTTCGGCAAGAGCAAACCCATGTTGAGACTGATCAGGATTTCAAGCTGCTCCTGTTGGATTGTGATTTACTTGGAACCCAGTGAGTCCATCTGTTGCTCTTGCTCTGAGCCATGATGTGCTCTCTGCCATATCTCTATGAGATCTCGCAGGGGGTGTTAAGCCAAAGCAGGGTGAAATGCACCCACCTGCCCTCTCACACCCAAAGAGAGAACAGAAATAAAAAATAAAAAAAAATCTGGGTTAATGGACTACATCCTGTTTGCTGGGATGATGGAACAAAATGTCCAAGCTCCACCGGTTCCATTTCATTTACTGTACCTTCCTTTGCCAAACTGCACATATTCGATGTCTGACTTTATCTATTTTCCGTCTCAATTGTTTGCATAAATACTACTACTATTACTTTAAAGAAATTATGTGAAATTGGGACAAATCATACATGTGATTATTCAGATCTTTTTAAATGGGGTTCAGTGGTAAAATGTAAAATGAGGCCTAGTCAAGACAAAATGCAGTTTTCTTTTCCAAAATTGTAATTTTATTTTAGATTAAAAATCATCTCTTATTCAATAGAATTTCTTGAAATATCTTCATTCACCTGGATGCTGTAAGAACAATGCCAGGCCTGTGTGTGAAGCTGTAAGGCTTCCATGTAAATAAACCCAAATCAGGAAACGCATACAAAGTTGCATGCTGGGTACAAAATTAAAATACATAAAAGTAAAATGGAGACAGTGGGGGTAGGTAGTAGGCTAGTGGAGCTATGACATCCTCATTTTTGAAAGATTTCAAATGCAAGACAATGGTTAGAAGTTCAGTTACAAGAGACATGGAGTGTAGCTGCTGCTCAGGAACCAGTGGAGGTGATTCAGGCGTCTGGTAAAGATGACCCTTTGACTTATCCCTACGTAGGTTTTCAAGCATGTCCAACTGGGTGGAGACCTCCGGGAAGACTCAGGATACGTTGAAGAGACGATGTCTCTCAGCAGGCCGAGGAACTTTCCAGAAGAGCTGGAAGAGATTGATGTTGAAAGAGATGCCTGGGCCTATCTGCTCAAGGTGCTGCCCATGCAACCTGACTCTGGAATAGACGAAATATGGATGAATGGATGGATGGACATTTTTCCATTGGATCCCTCCATTACTGGATAATTTCCTTGCTCACTCACCCTTATAAATTAAATAAATTATGTTTTCACAGTCCATAAATACCAAATTACCCAACACTTACTTGGAGTAGCTCTCAGGGAATGCTTTTTATCATTACTTCAGCCGTTGAAGAGTAAACAAACGTATCTACGTAGAGATGTTCTGTGTTTTCATTCACATCTTCCAGAGACCTCGAGCCCTTGTTCACTCTCTCAGGCACTTCTTTGTTGTTTCTTCTACCTTTTTCTCCCAAAGTAACACTATGAAGAGAATAAATCTATATAGTTCTAACAAAAATGTTTTAGCATGTTGGTTCTATCCACTCATTCTTACCCTTGCACAGCAATTCCCACACTCAATATTTTCTTGCTTTTCTGTACAACACCACACAGATGAGCACTGGAAACATTGACGAGGTCACTGTTCAGCCCAAGGACACTTCCATCACAAAGCAGGACTGGGGATCACACTATCAATCTTATGATTGGAAGATGATCACTGCACCACTGGCTGTCGTCAAACCAGAAAAAAAGTGATAAAAATGTTTGGCTACTCTCGGTTTGTCTGTGTTGCTCTGTGGCTGGACTGGACTGGGATGGGGGCGAAAACAGAATAAGACAGAAAAAGAGATGAGATTTGTGATCTCATCTTTCCACCCGGGGCCTTTCTCCAGAGCAGCTTTTCACTGTCGTCAATCAGCTCCATGGAGACACCTGAAAACTCTGATGGATGGGAGGATCTGATGCATTTCAAACGTGCTTGTGATCCACTCTTAGAGAAACCATGAATGAAGGCCAGTCACCTTGTGCTGGGTCTGATTACAGCCTCAAGGCAAAGGAACCTTTGGACCTCTAGTTTCAGCAGGATAGTGTTAATCATCAATGACAACACAAGAAAACCTTTTTAAAAAGCTTCTTTTCCCTGTGCTTGGATTCATAATTTCAGCAATACAGAGTGAAAATGTCATGGTGCTAACGCAGGTGAAATAAAAACAAGTTGTTTATTTTTAGACAGTTTTATCAAGAAAGACACTTCTCTATTCATTTAGGTTTCCATGAAATTCAATTGTATTTACTTCCTTGCTATAATGTAACATGTACATAAATAAACCAAACTTCAGAGACGTCTGAGTATTCTTCTCTGCCTCACTCATTAAATACATTACACTGCTTGTTGCTGCAAAGTGAATTTTATATTTCAGGCTTAATAATAATGGGTCCGGCACAAATTAGGAAAAGTCATTTTAATTTCTTGGTCAATTCTAGACGGACAATAAATTTATATTGTACACTTACATATAAAACAGTTGAAAATACAAATGAAAACAGAATAAAACCTTAAACGTATTAAGAAAAGACGTGATCTGTCAGGTTTTTTTTGTGTCTATTGACAGATTCTCTTGCAGCATGTTTTAATTTGCATTTTTCTGCAAGATTGTTGTTTTAATGTTTAGATGAAACTGCAATACACTTGGTTTTTGAGTATGTTTTATGTATTTGTAGTGTACTTTAATGGCAAGTTTTTGCTCTATTTGCCTCTTTTGTGCTTGAATATCCTTTTAGCTGCATTACATAAAGTTATTTTGGGAAACATAATGATGGGTCAGAGTTTCCTAAATGGGATGTTGTCCAAAACAGAACAGCAGCTCAGTAATAGTGCCATCTCACATATCCACTTTTTGTGACTCATCCCTTTTTGAAATGTACACAAAAGTCTCTGTTACAAATGGACTCCAAATGTTTACGAGCAATTGCTTATTTGGGTTTTGTTTTTGCACTTTCAAAATTTCATATAAACACAGAGTGCTGATATATATATTTTTTGTATTGTTATTTGATTAATTTCAAATTAATGTGCAATAATCCCATGATTTATGTTATCAATTTAATTGACATTGTATCAAATATATAATAACACTTCATTAACACTTGATCCAGATTCAGAGTATGTCAATGCAATCAAATAAAAATGATTAAAATAAAAAATATTCTAATCAACAAAATGGTTTTATTTGCTCACTTTTGTTCATAGGACATCTTTCTCAGCCATGTGCCATATCTCAACTATAAGCAACACCATTTGTAAGCTATAATTTTCAGCTACAGTGGGTTTCTGTTGCCATGGTGACCTATTTTACTCCGATATCAATTAAATTTCATTGGACTTTTAAGACATTATTATTTATGGCTTATAATTATTCTTAAGAAAGTTATGCATCATTTAAAAAAAATCAAACAGGTTTCAAGCCAAAAGTTTTTAATACATTCATCATTGTTTGGTTGAAGGGTCGTATAGATTAAAAGTAGTTTTAGGGCTTTCTGCTTCATCATCTTTAAATTTTCATTCAGGCAGCACTGATTTCTGTTCAGGACTAGATAGTGCTATTTATTATTATTTAAGGAGTGGAAAACACCAGGGATGTGTGTTGCACTCTTCTTTCCAGGAGTATATTGCCATTGTGTCTTTTGTTAAAGGTTTTATTGTCATTCGGTTCACCTTTAGATAATGGTATAAATTTATGTGAGAAACAGGAGAATCAGCACATCCAAATCTGAGGCCATGGTCCTCAGTAGGAAAACGGTGGGTTGTTCTCTTCGGGTCAAGGGAAGCGGAGGAGTTCAAGTATCTCGGGGGTTTGTTCACGAGTGAAGAATGGAGCGTGAGATTGACAGATGGATTGGTGCAGCGTCTCCAATGTGGTCGACTCTGTACCAGTCCATTGTGGTGAAGTGGGAGCTGAGCTGGAAGACAAAGATCTCCATTTACCTGTCAGTCCACGTTCCCAACCTCACCTATGGCCACAGACTCTGGGTAGTAACCAAAAGAACAAGATACAGGCGGTTGAATGAGTTTTCTCTGCAAAGTAGCTGGACTCTCCCTAAAAGACATGGTGAGACATTCGGTTATCCGAAAGAGGCTGAATAGAACTGTTGCTCCTCCACATTGAAAGGACCTAGTTGCGGTGGTTCGTGCATCTGGGCACCTCCCTAGGGAGATGCTTCAGGCATGTCCAACTAGAAGGAGACCTCGTGGAAGATCCAGGACACGCTGGAGAGACTACGTCTCTCGGTTGGCCTGGGAATACCTTGGGGTCAGAAGAGGTGGCTGAGGAGAGAAATGTCTGGGACTCCCTGCTCAAGCTGCTGCCCCCTCGACCTGACTTCAGAACAAGCAGAAGATAATGGATGGATGGATTTAACTGAGGCAATCTAGACATCGTCAAAACTCTCTATGCCTCAGCCATCTAAACTGTAAAGGGACTAAACATCATGAAATTGACAATCTATGTAAACTTGACATTTAAAGACACTTGGGTTTCATCGTTTTAAGTTTAGAAGTCACATGTAACACTTGGAGGTTAATCACATTTGTGATTTGTGTTCAGTTTTAGCATTTAATTATTATTATTATTATTATTATTGGGAATATAAGGATTCAATCACGGCACTGTAAATTAAATTTGCGTCATTCATTTATTTTGACTAATCAGATGGTTCTCCACTCACATTGTTCCAACGCTGAGTTAAAAAATGGCCACGTAGAAGCAAAAAGGATTTAGTTTTCAGAAAGAAAAAAAAAACTGTCTCTAAAATTTTGAATAAGTGTGAAATTATTCTTTTTGTGTAACAAAAAAAAAAAAAAAAATTACTGATGAGGTGCATTCTTGAGGCTTTGCAATCAAAAGACAGAAAAAGACAATATTCTACGTCGGCCACAGAACAGCCTGGTTTCATCCGAACAGAGATCCAGGAGTTTCTGCTGCTGAACCACCACAGCTCACCGGCTTCTTTCCTCAGGCTACAGTATCAGAAAACTGAATTTATCCTTCACACTCTGCTGTGGAGGAAACAACTGTTTTGTATTTGTGGCTTGATTGTTCGTTCATCCGTGCGTGACTTGTTTTTATTTTGTGTGTGTGCAGGGACGGCATCTGTAGTTTCCTGATACGATCTTGATTCGTGTAAAAGAACACTAGTGTCAACAAGTCTGAGCTTTAACAACATGTCACAAATCCTAATGTGGACTTTAAAAAAAAAAAATACTTCTTCATACCAGTAACAACAAACTTTAAAAGGTCTTGTGGAATGAGTCCAGTTAATGTTGTCTTTCATACAGTTTATTCACTGAGAGGCATTAATCAATCAAATAAGCTGTTATGATAAAATACTGTATAGAAAATATAACAAGGGTAAATGGAATCATTTCAGGAAAAAAAAAAAAAGGTTATTTCTAAAATCGTTTTCAGTATTTACACCAGTTAGCATTTACAAAGTCAAAGTTTCTTTATTTATCATGCACAATACATGTGGTGGAACGAAACTGTGTACACGAGGTCCCAGTTACATCCAACAAAAGTATAAAATGTAAAAGAAAAACATTAACTAAAACTATGCTAAGCACTAATAGTATAAAAACAATATGTCGAACAGCAGCACGAACATGAGTCTGTGTGAGCAGATGAGTACAAATGAACACAGCAGCATGAAACAAATCAGCAGCATGAGATCAGCAGCATTGATAATCAGCTGCACATTTATTATTTATTTTATTTTATTTATTTATTCATTCATTTTATAATAAAAATACAAAACAATTAACATACAAATAACAAGAAGAAAAAAATACATGTATATATAAAATGAAAGGTGGCAGATGAAGAAAAAGATCTTATATCTGCCCCTTATTCTCTGATAAACAATAACAATCAAGTGGCATTACAGTGATTTATTTCACAGTGATCATTCTGGTTAGGGATTTGTGAGTCTAACAGATTAAGGGTCTAACATTAGGTGGTACAACTTTTTTTTTTTTTAATTTTATTTTTTTTACAATTTACAGAAATTCAGTTTAAGTGGATTGGCTTTTCTAGCATTTACGGTACGGTAATTCATTTTTATGTTATTTTACACCTAAAAATGAATGATTTACCATTTCTACAGTTTATGGTAATTCACTTTAGGCAGCAACGTTATTTTTCTGCATTTTCAGTTCATTTCAGGCCGTGCAGCTTTTCACATAATTAAGATATCCATCCTAAGTGGTGCATCTTTTCCCGTATTAGTGCTTCTTGTGTCTGGCTTACAATTTCTGCTTTTCTGCAGAGAAGAAGCTGCCAGCCCACAGAGAGGTACCAGCCTGAAAAAATATGGTGAGACAGAAAAACTTGCATAGCTTTCACAAAACAATTATTTATTCTTAACTTTTGCTGGATACATTTTTTTTAGATGGAGTTCACTGGATTCTGATTGAAGACCACTGGTGTAAACACACATGATCTATCAGTGAAGGGGAGAGTAGATGCTTTTCTTTTGGGCATAAACCATCAAAGATGCCCTTTTCTCCCTCTCATGAACAACTAGGTTACTTGTATCCTCACCTTCCAGCAAACAAACAAAGCAGAAGTTTCCTTAAAGCTTGATAAGTGTCTCAGGGTCAGTGGGACCGGGCGGAGGAAATACACCTGGTGCATCATTAGCGTTCCATTGGTCCTCCACAGGATTAAACAGACTGCTTTCACTGCATTTTCACTGCCGAGACCAACTTTAACAAGGAGCTCTGTTCTGCACCCAAGGGATGCAGAAGGAGAATTCAATATAGCCCCTCACCTGTTCTGAAATATGGTGTGAAGCTAAAAGTTCTGTCTTTTGGCTGAAGGTTTTAGCTGCACTTACATTGTCAGCATAATTCACTATCATTTTAAAAAGGCACTTTAATGGGGCTTCTGAGGCCAATTCTGAAGATTGCTTTCTTTCAGTCTTCTACAAAGACAAAAAGGTGGGCATGTGGTCCAAAAGAATAATACAGTGTATGCATTTACCCTTTAGGAAAAGAAATTTACACCTTTTGGTTCTACTTGCTGTCTACGCTCTTGGCTGCATCAGTGGAGGTGCTGGTTTTTCTGGAACAAATAGTGACAGGAAGTACAGACCATTTATCTTAGTCTGTTTCCAGATAGAATGAATATTTACAGCTGTATGTTGTGTAAACTGGGACTACAAAATATATTTGAATAATTGGGATTAGGTTTGGGTTCATGTGAAATTGTCTTGGTGCTGCTTGGCTCGTGGTCCAAGCTATCCATGTGAAACTCTGTAGACCAGAAGATGCTCATTTAAAGCGTGGCTTTCCTTTAACCGGCCGCCTTTCATGCAAAGTTTCAAACTTACATCATCTTATGTTGAGAAATGGCAGAGTTAAGCATTTTGGCCAATTCTTGAAACCAACATAAAACATGATCTCATTCAATAGTGCAATATCTTGCATGATCTCTTAGCACTTGGTGTATGTGGTGTGATAGATTGTCTCTTACCACCACTCCACGTTTAGTTTGATGTTTGTAAAACTGACTAACAGACATTTTGTATATTCTAAGCTTGAGTAGTTGTGGTGGCTGCATCCAGTTCTGGTCTCATGTTCAACTAAACTACTCAGGGGGCCACAGTTACTGAATGCCAAGAGCTCAGGGGCCCTACATCCAGCAGCTATTTTCATTAAGTATTTATGATTTAAATAAAGAGTTTGTTAAAAATGAGCTCACTGGTGGTCCAAGCAGAGCACACCCAGCCTGATTTGGCCCCCAGGCCACCAGTTGAATAACCCTGGTCTATTAGGTTTAATCAAAGATGTTGCAAAATGCACTGTGTTTGAAGTATGTTGTGAGAACAATGCTCAGCTAATACTCCACCACATTTTAGCTAAATTTCTGTAAAATTGCTCGAGTTAGCCATTTTTTATTTTTATTTTCTAAGGTCTTTTGGCTGTGGCTGCCATCTTTAATTGGTTTGACCTCCAAAATCCAGGCATATATCTAAAGCTAATGATTATTTCCTGATATTCATTAAAATCTATTCAGTGTCACCATTCTCTCAAGGGCACAAGGAGTCCAAGAGCAGATTACACAGTGAGTACGACTGATATCGTTCTCAAACAAAGCTCTGGATTTACAGGATTATATCACCAGCCTCAGATGACTAACTTGTTTTAAGGAATCTGAGACCAACTAGAAGAAGAAAGAAAGAAAATGTGACATTGACACAGGAGTTCAACTACCTAGTGTATACAATGCTGCTGCATCTGAACTGAACACCATAAATAGCTCATAGACATAATTACAAAGTAGGAGCACCTGGGGAGAGAAAGCAGGAACAGGTGAGCAGCATCAAACCCAACCCTCACATTCAGAAATCTTAGCTTGCTGTCAACAAGTATCAACATGTGACCCCATCCCAAACAATTAGTGGTTGTTAATGGCTGGTCTGAAACTCCCGTTTTAGGATCAGAACAAAAACTTTCTGTATAAGATGTGAAACTTTATTGAGAAACAAAACATAAGTCCGATGGCCTTTTCATCTGCAGTTGACTTTGTTGTATTTTTCTTTCTGCACATTTCTGTGTCCAGCTAAGACAAACTGGAAATGCTAATAAGTTACAACTCGTCCATTGCCAACAACTTTCCTCCCATTTTGGGAGAAAATAAAAACGGTTACATTTATCCTGATTCATGCTCAATAATCCAGGTAGAAAAAAATCCAACAAAGTTAAGTCATGTTCTCTGGACCGTTTCTTTTTGTTGCAATGGTTCGTCTCTCATCCAGAAGACTTCATCAGTCCGAAGAGCTGCAACGAACTCAGTCTTATAAGTAGCACCTTCTCATAGTGGGTCAACCAGTTTGATGGTGCTCAGGTGGTTTCTGTAGTCCACCTTCTCCCCCTCCGACTCATTTGAGACAATCATGGAGAACATGGTTCAATAGCACCTTTACTGTGTGAAGGTAACAAACAACAAATTGTGCAACTTAAGGGCTATCCTCGGTCTGATCAAGTATTTTGGATGAAAGACGTAAAGTTTCAACAAAAAGAAACTGTGCAGCGGACCTGACTTAACTTTGTTGGCTTCTGTTATATTGTTTTCTTAATATATTGACCAAATCCATTTAGATCTTATCAATATGGTGAAGTACAAAATGTGTTTTTTAAACTGCGGAATATCGTTTGTGATTCCCCAAAGAAACATGTATTCAACAACTGAAGATGGATTTCGTTTACAATAAATATTTCATTAGATTCTTGAGGCTGAAAAGGTTAAAAAAAAAAAAGTTTTTTTCTTTTTTTTTTTATTTGTTTTCTGACATGGTCAAATGAATCTGTGCATGTGCTGAATAAAAAAATACAAACTTGTTCCTGATGCTTTACTTGGTTAATTGTCTTTTTGCAAACTGAAACTGTACATGCATCAAATATTTGCATCTAAGGGGGTTGTTTTGGGATATTTGTGGAAATATGGTTTATTTGATGTTTATTTTATGCAGCCAAAAGGTAAACGTTCTGAAAAAGTGAATGAATTTGTCTCCTCTTTCCGTGTTTTACAGCCAATATAAATGACATGAGGGAAAAGTTAACCACAAGCAATATTATTGCTTTAGTCTGCATCATTTCTGCCAATATGGGTCTTGTGGGATGAAAGTATTATGGTATGTGTCATTTTATATTTCTACCTCTGGATCAAAATAAACAAAACTGCTTTGTTCACTTCCCTTTAAGCTGCCCTTCAGGGGACTATTGCTAAATTAAAGCTGTGGAAATGCCACATCTTGTTGTTTTATGCACAAATCTTCTGTGAAATGCAGCATTTCCATGTTTTTATAAAAATCAAAGACGGGGCAAAGGTAGTGCCATAAACTTTTCTTCTTTTTTTTAGTCTAAGAGCAATGTGCTGTTGTTGTTGCTTGAATAACCTGCAACAGCTTTTAAAAAAATAATTTGTTGCTGCCATCCAACAAAATTAGGAATGTTTTTGTTCATGTCTGTGTGTATGCATTAGCAAAATGTCTCATGAACCAGTGAAAAGATCTTGATGGACGTCTCAGAAAGATGTGAGTCCACAACTGGTTAACATTTGGTGTTATCTCAATTTAAGATGGCCGCCACAGCTAATTTACATTTGCCATCACAAATTGCTTTAACTTGCTGTTTTATGCATAATGAGCTAAAATTTGTTGTGGTAGTAGCTGAGAGTTATGCCCAACACAAAATCCAGATAATACGCATTGGGCAACCTCTTTAAAACATCCATTAAAATTCAGTCAGGTCATCTGGACGGTTTATTTTATTGTTG
>JARVLU010000489.1:22756399-22771727 GCA_031762415.1 Simpsonichthys santanae | reverse complement strand
TCCGGTATACGGCTAAATCGGTATACGGCCAAGCCGTTAGAACGGATCTCGGCCGTAAACCGAGGACAACCTGTATTTTATTAATGCCAAGTAATTATTTCCAGTACAATTTCCTTAATCTAGCATGTTCAACAGTGATCCGCGCAACCTGGAAGTATTCCTTTTAGCATTTGCGCAACAGATCGTGCCTCCATAACAGACTGGGCAGTAACGTTCCCACAGCGGAGCCAACAGGCAGGAAACTGCAAAAAAAAAAAAATAAATAAATAAAACCATACAAGGCCACTGGCTGTAACAGATGGGCTCAAAGTATGTTTTAGGAACTATTCTCAACATTGACCACACCAAATTTTAGACTTACATGTATATTTGTAAAAGTCACTGAGATATAGTCATTTTAGGCTAAAGTTTAAATTAGTGGCCGTCTTGAATTAGGCTGAGCCTGTGGTTACGTTTTCATTCTTTCATTGAAATCCGTGCTTTATGAAACGATTTGCTAACATTACAGACAAATAAACACATGCACAAAAACAAAAAAAACATTATCACAGAGACCCGATGTCTAAGATATAAACCAAACTTCTTTATAAACTCTTTTGATATGAATAAAAATGATTGTGTGAGAACTCATCACAGCTCCACATGTTGACCTATATTAACTTCAGTTTTCCGATAACGGTTAGGATAAATTAATTTAAGTAATTTCTGGTGTGGCTGAAAATTGAATAAAAGCCTCGGCTTCTCTGACTCAGGTGATTTGCATCATCGTGTACTCTCTTCTCTCCTTTTTTGCTGTAAATCTCCTGAACCAGGTGAGCGCGGAAAGGGCAAAGATGGTAGCACGACTGGCTGGTGGACTGGAAACGCCACACTAGCGGTCCTGGGGGCTGACAGTGATGAACGAGGCATCCAGGTTTCTGATCATTCGTCACTCACCAGTAGAGAAGGGTCCATTAATCAAAACAAACGTGTCAAGAGTCGCATTTTTTAATACCAGCCTCCTCACGTTCACCTCTTTTTTTGATTTTTAGCTCCTCTGCTTTGACCTGACTCGATTAGCCGAGGGGGTGGAGACCAACAAGGTGCCCGTTCTGTCAGTGATTTCCCTAACTGCCGGTGGAGGTGGACAGGCATGCCTTGGCACCGCGAAATCGGAGCGTGCAGCCTGAGGAATCACTGTCCTGGCAGGCAGCGAGCGCAGAGATGGGAGAGCAGGGAGCGGGGAGATTGATTGATCCGCGGCAGCTATAATGCATCAGGAGTTTCCCGGCGGAGCGAGGCGGTGTGCAAAATGCTCGAATCTGGGTAGCGGGGCACAAATCAGCAGAAGCAGAATCTCCAGAGAGGTTCCCATTACTGCAGCTATATATAACAGTAATCTCGTTAAGCTTCCATTCTGTCTGGGCCCTGTCAGGGGGGTGGATTCAGTCAATAAGTGACCCCTCAGACTGTAAATGATTCAGCCTTTTCTCACTCAAGCAGGCACAAACAAACACAAAGGACCTCCGTGTAAAAAATTACACACTTGCAGTTGTGTGTTGTGCTTATTTCCCCGTTTCTGTAGAACTAAAACCTTCATAATGAGAACAGTTGTATGCTCTGACTTGAGTCTTTAATGACAACCATTTGGATCTTTCTCTGTTTACCCATTCATTTGGAAACCACGCTTAATTAGAAATGGCTGTTTTTCCAAGCATAACAGCTCAGGCTGTCATCTCACATCCCTCCAAAGAACTTCACATGTTCAAGAGAACATCTACGACGCTTCAGGAAAAGCGGGGCTTGCTGGCTTTACTCTGTTTTCACTTCTGATTAGCAGTAATAGCTGCACATGTATGATCCTTTAATCAAACGGAAAGGGATACGTATGTGCAAAGTGTGTTTCCCTCTGGTAATCAGATGCAAAATAAAAAAATACATAATCCAGTCTCAATCAGATCCAACGTTAAGTGAAAAGTAAAGGGACGGCTTATAACAAAATCATATGATAGCGCAGACATTGGCTTATATTAATATTGTGCTCAGCAGAAGTCCCACTCCTGGGTTGTCTCGTGCCTCATCCCTCTGTGCCCTCACCCTTTTACCAAGCAGCATGGTCTACCCCCCAGAAAATCAGCAAAACCACCCCTCACAACCCCTCAGAGTGATTCCATCATTCTTGTGCCTGCCTATCTGCAAATGCCAGCTCATTTCTCAAGCTAGGCCCCCCCAGTTGGCTTCCAAACACTGCTAAATGCTCATTCTTATGCAGCTTTTCTGCCAAAAAGCACATCAACTGGGATGAAGAAAGAGCCCAGAGTGTCCCTGGACTGTGCATTTTAGTGTGAGGCGATATCGAAGAAAAACAAGCCAGTGTAGTTTTAAGAGGAAGTTGCGGTTTTGAAACTGAAAACCTGAATAAAAGGGAAAGAAAAGGAAGGTGAGTGATTGTGGCTCCCTGCGTCTCTGTGAGCCTGAAGGGATGATGCGTTCCCTAGACTTATGGTATTCTTTTGTTGCTCTATTGTTTTTATTCCAAACCTTAGTTTTGGGGTTGTGTCACTGACGCAGCTGCATGGCCTTAGCTTGCTCTGCGGTTCCTTCACAAACTCCGAGTTGCAGCTGCTTTCTTCTGCCATCTGCCCAAGTGATGCTGGTGAATCCCAGAGAACAAGACAGTGCCAATCGCTACATGCCCAACCACATCATCATTACAATTTAGACATTAATGAGTTGAGGATCCCCAAAGTAACTCAGACTTCTAAGTGTTCTGGGATTTATTTATTTTTTGCCTCAGAGTGTGAGAGAAATGTGTTGACATGTGTTGGTAGAATGAAGAACCCTTCAAAACTAAAACCAAAGACTGTTAATGTTTCATAGTTTGTGCTTTTTTTTTTTTTTTTTTAACCCACTCCCAATGCAGGTTTTTAACATGTGGGAATTCGTGTCTGGCAGTTGATGAGAACCTAAAGAGACAATCCCATGCCTTTATTATTACAACAAATGAGTGACTTATCGCCTTTACTCCACTAACATTATGAACAGCTTCAATATTGCTCAAATTTATAATTTGTATTCCAGTTGTTGGTGAAAGTAACTTTTGTTTGCTTGACATCATTAGCTGTGTCAATGCTAAAAGATGCTCACAATGGCACCTCTTACTATTTACATCTACCAGTAATGTATTTCACTCCAGAAGCATGAAATCTTTATCGTCACATGTTTTTTGGAGGTGAATACCTTTTCTGTTGGTTCTGTGATTAATTTCTTCTGATTCCTATAAGTCTGTAAATGGTCTGTGCAGATTTCTACAGTGATTAGTACATTTATATTGTGCTTTAATGCTGTATTTCTTTATAAGCCATCTAAATGATGAGATACTGCAGAGGAATAAAATAATCGTATTTCATCTCATATTGGTCTTGTATAATCCTCCAACTAATAACTGATTTGTCATAATGTAAATCATTGTATGGCTTCAGTAGTTATTGCATGTTCCCTTATTTTTTGCATTTATCTTAAACTAGGAACTTGAAAACACTTCAGGCACATCAGAGGTATTGGAAAATCATAAGAAACAGGAAGGCCAAGGGGCCCACAAACACCAGCGTCCTGGAAGAGGCTACCACTCCACCATCACTGTCATTCATCATTGCCCAACAACAACACACATGGACTTGGCATGTAATTCATATGCCTGACTCTCACTTGCCTTGACCTGCTTGAAAAGACCTGCTAACAAGATCCTCTGTCTGCCCGATTGGAGTGAACTCTGCGGACCTGCTTGGTTCCATGGGGAGTCCTTGGATGTTCTCTGTCTGCCAGACCCGGTTCTGGAGGGAAGTCTGGGAGGGCAGCTGCTGCGGTCTTTATTATCATCATGCTGCTGACTGGACCTGCTAACGCTGCTAACAACACCACGCCACTAAACGAACCACGCCGATAACAGTTTCACGCTGCCAGCGGGACCATGTTGCTAAGATAACCTCAGCGTCATCAGAACCACTCTGCCAATAGGACCATGCGGCTGTAGATTTATTCATTTTTCACTTTTAGCACCTTGTTTTTGTATTTTTGTTGCATGCTTTGATTAAATCCCAGTTTATGTTAGTTTTGGGGTCGGCTCCGAGCCTGTCTCCGCTCGCATTAAACATGTGAACTATCAGTGTACTGAACTTATAAGAATCATGCTGCTGTTATTCAGTGTATTGTTTCACACCATTAGTGACTAGCATATATATTAAATCTTTTAGCATACCATTGGGCATTCATTTAGCATACATCTTAGATCTTCATTTGCAGTTTCTTTTTGCTGTCGTTGGATGGACACTGTGTCCACAATTTCATTCCACCACATGTGATGCGAATGATGATAAAGAACCTTGACTTGACTTTTCATTCAAGCTTTATTTATACAGATTGAGCCTCGGAGACTCGTTTACAAGTGAGACCTATTTTAGACAGAAAAACAAACAAAAGTACGGCAACGAGGAAACACGAGGGGAGGGGAGGGGAGGGGAGGTAATAAAAAAATTGTATCTCACACTATGTCTTGGCTGGGGCACAGTAAAAAAAAAAAAGACCTTGCACAAAAACAGCACATAATGACGTCATGATACGTGACGTTGCATAAGTTATGTGGAAAAGTTAGACACAACTGCGTTCTGAGTTTTGCCTTGTGCTAAATACCGTCTGCCTCATTACAAGATGCATAAAATGTGATGAGGACAAATGTAGGAAGGACGCGTGTAAACAAGGACTTATAAATGCTCTTGCATCGGTTAACAACTTCCCCCCCCCGCAAGCGCCAGGGCAATAATCATCCCACTGACCACCCACTCGCTGCAAATAACTGTCAACTCTGTGAACAATGAGTAGTTTTCAGAGGACAGGCAGAAAACACTTTAACAGCTGTTGACAGCTTCTGACAGCGTCCCCTGGGAAAACAGTTTCTCTGCAGCACATTTTAAAGAGCGGGACGGGTTACACACGCATACAAAAATGTAAATCAACTGCTCTCTCTTAATCAAGCACTCCTCCCTTTAGCACGTGTTAATAAAGCTGTCATCTCCTTAATTAGTTTTCATTTTAGGCAGCTGGTTAATAAACTCCTTAGAAAACGCCACCTCACCTCAAATTAGTCCATGGTTGAAGCAACAGATTTCTCTTGCAACCTGAAAAAAAGCTTAAAAACTGTAGGACATTTGTACAATTTATAACTTCCACCTTATCTTGAGGAACCTTTAGACACTGCCCTGTTTGTGCTCTTCATAAACTCAGCTGAGAGAGAAATTGCATATTCATAGTAGGCTTCACTGTCAATGAGGTTCCTCTGAGAACCTATTTTCACAAGGGACTTTCATTAACAGCACTTTCCTTTGTGCCGTCCTGAAACCATTTGGCCTTTCATCTGTCATTTCAGCTTAATTTGTTCTGTCAGAGACAAGGAGCGCTGAAACAAGGGCCACACATCGTCCACGGCACTGCTGAAGATTTCAAAAAGAAGGAAAAACGAAGATGAGACTCTACAGGATGGATCAAGGACCGCTGAGTGTGTCCGTTTTATCAGCGTTTGTCCTGCACCCCAGCTGATTGGCAATGCTTTGAATAGGTAATCAGACTGCGCTGCTTATTTTCACTGTGTACCACAGTGATTGGAAGTGATTTACAGTGTGAGCCCAGTGTGAACAGAGCCTCCACTAGATATCCAGTGTGTTATTTAATAATGTAAGGTGCCAGTCGTGCTCTGACTAAAGTCACGCACAGCATGATCAACTAAACACTCGTTTTCTGTTGAGAATATTTTCAATCTTTAAGGTTTGAAACACTCTTCTTTACAGTACGAAACCAAATGAACTCTTCACACCATTCATTTGAAATGTATTGTTTGAAGACCTCACATTTCAAGATTCAGTCCACCATGGGATTTAGGCTCTGTTCAGACATTTTGCAAAACAACCCTTTCCTGTTGCATTTAGGAGGTTTCTCATTGAGCTGTGATTGTCGGAAAATTAGCTGGTGGGCGAAAAAAAGTGCAGATCATCTGACAGAAAATGTATAAATATACAATTTATACTCAATAAAGTATTATTTGTGACCAAGTGAACATGCAAGTTATTTTTGAGTTCACAGATTAAAAAACTGTATTCTTGTATGCGCACATTGTTTTATTACCCTCAGCCACAGGGGCAATTCTAGAATCTGACCTTTAATGTCTTTAGCCCCCCGCCCCCCAGTGCTGACAATGGCTCTTGACTTGAACAACATGGTGGCCATTGGCCTCAGAAACATTCATAATGTGTGTGTTGGGGGGGGGGGGGGTAGTGAGTGGGATACACAGGTCTGGGTGTCCTCCCCCCCAAAAATATGAATAAAGTAGATGGCACACAAAAGAAGTAGTGCTAAGCTAGCAGCGTGCAATACAGACGCATTAGCTAAGATGCTACAGACATAGCGCTCTGCTTTACCTTACACAACCTAATTAACGTATTGTACAAAATCAGTTTAGTGTTAACTGATCATACCAAACAAAGACTAAACATATGCAGCCAGAAGTTGCAACATAGCTATATCTACATTTAAAACACACAAAACAAAGCACAGCTAGCTTTACCCTTTAATTCAACCATTAAGCACATTGTACAATGTAATTATGACAGAAAATGGAGGAAAATATTTTTATTTTAAATTATTCTTTTTACTTCAACACCAAGGGAGCTACAGATGTTTTGGGAGAACCTTCATCCATGATTTAAATTGCTCTTCCTATTTATTTTGACCTGCACAGACAATCGTGTAAAGAAAATAAATAAATGAATGGATGGGAGTTCTGTTATCTTAGCTCTTCAAATGTCATCAGCCATTAAAAGGCCATTATTAGTTATCATCCCTATAGGTTGCCTTCACACTGCCCCTCTTGCATCTCCTAGTGGGTTTAAAGGTACGTTCTTATCGCTGATAACATGTCAAAAGTCAGGGGGTTAGGTTTAGGTGTCAGTGCTCTGGGTCAGGTGTAAGGTTGGGTTTAGTAAAACGGGTAAATAAAGCTAACAAAAAAAGATCCCAGTTTCAGACGTGGGCGAAACTGCACATTATCAGTGATAAGAATGTACCTTTAAACCTCCAAGGAGGTACAGGAGGGACAGTCTGAAGGCAGTGTGGATGATAACAACTAATGATGGCCATTTAATGGGCTGACAACATTCAAAGCAGTTGATCTTAGCCCATTTTTTGAAGGGTTTTCAGTATTTTTAGCATGTAACAGTTTCATTTTTCCCATGGTTCTCAGCAGCGCTCCAAGCTGGAGGACCGATATATCTCCCAGTAATTAACAGGAAGCACAGATGGGAGTAGAGAGGCAGAGTGTCTGTTGTATGAAGACGGTCAACATTTTTGAACAGTAGTTCCATCAGTCCACCTGATGATCATCAGCTGTTTGAACAAGATGGGGAAAAACATCTGTTTCTCCACAGCACAAACACAAACACATGTGACTCAGTGAACACATCCTGGGCAGTTGGGACGAATATTTCTTAAGCAGACTGAACAACAAAAACCTAAAAAAACAAAAAAAAAAAAACATTTAGTTTATTTTTGACAACATCAATTATTATTTGCAAGGATTTTAAACTTAAAACAACACAAAATGTACAGTTTTCTTACAAAGGAAGATTAAAGATCCATTCATAAGTTAGAAAAAGCCTAATGTTAAAAAAAAAAAATAGCAAGGAATCAGCCGGGTAGTGCAAACAAAACTATAGCAAAAACTGTAAAAATAGATGGGAAGTCATCATAAAAAAAACAAAAAAACTAAGAAAAAAGGAAAGAAAAAAGAAAGCTTGATTGCACAGAATACAAATAATCAAGAGAGTTTATACGGTAAACAGGGAGTGGTTAAAAAAAAAAAAAAACTATTGTTGGATAATCAACTGATTGAACACAAACAGAAAACCAAAATGTATTTTTCAGAACAGACGGGGAAACTTGAACAAAATATGTTTTATAATAAAACAAATTGATGATAAATGGCAACTGAAATTGTCAAAAAATATATAAACTTTTGAGCTGATTTGCAAAAATCTTCAAAGAAAAAAAAAAAAAGACACCCATCAACGCAGCTTTTAACTCTAATCTCTGCCTGGTTCATCTTGTTCCCTAAAAGCAGAAGCTAAAATCTATAGCTGAAATTACAATATTGCTTAAATCACACAGACTGTAGTCTGTCTGAGAGTACATACCAGGACGCACTCATTCCAGTGTGACATTTTGCATCTGTCTTTGTGGGGACATTTTTAAACAATTAACCTGGGAAATGTCAAACTGCGTCAGGAGCTCAACTATTCCCTGTGGGTCACAAAACAGCTGGATTTTGTTATTTGGCAAACATTTTAATTAAAACAATGTGCCTCAGTGTATTCATTTTCCAAACCTAATTGGTTTTCATGCTCCAAAGCTGGTGTGAAATCATTAATTCATGCCCAGTTAGCAGCAAATGTTTTGCCATGGCAGTTCTGTATAATACAAACCAGGAGGGTTTTTTCTGCAGTAATCTGAGCACTGTTGGTCTTTCATCAGCTGTTTTAGGTTTAAACTGTTCTTCAGCTTGTTTCCAAGTCGGGTCATGGGGGCAGCAGCTTGAGCAGGGAGGCCCAGACATCTCTTTCCACAGCCACCTCTTTCAGCTCTTTTGGGAGAACTCCAAGGTGTTCCCAAGCCATCCGAGAGATGTAGTCTCTCCAGCGTGTCCTGGGTTATCCCCGGGGTCTCCTCCCAATCAGACATGCCTGAAGCACCTCCCTAAGGAGGTGCCCCGGAATCATCCTTACCAGATGCCTGAACCACCTCAAATGGCTCCTCTTGGTGTGGAGGAGCAGCAGTTCTACACCAAGTCTCTCCCAGATAACTGAACTTCTCACCATGCCTCTAAAGGAGAGTCCAACTACCCTCAGAGGAAACTCCTTTTAACCTCCTGTATCCGCAATCTCTTCTTTTGGTTACTACCCAGAGTTCGTGACCATAGATGAGGATAGGAAGGTTGACTGACTGGTAAACTGGGCGCTTCACCTACAGCTCAGCCTCCTCTTCATCACAATGGACCAGCGCAGAGTCTGCAATACTGGAGACCAATCCATCTGCCAATATCACGCTCTATTCTTCCCTCACTCATGAACAAAACCTCAAGATAGTTGAACTCCTCCACTTGAGGCAGAACCTCACCATTGACATGGAGAGAGCAATCCACCCTTTTCCAACCGAGGAACATGGCCTCAGATTTGGAGGTGCTGATTCACATCCCGGCCACTTCACACTCGGCTGCAAACCACTCCAGTGAGAGCTGAAGACCATAACATACTACCATACCACTTTATTTGTAAAGCACTTAAAACAGCAGCACGGCCAACCAAACACACAGGACACAGGATACAAACATAGATCCAAATGGAAAAAGATAATAGCTAAAAGGCTAAAATTGTAGAGTACAGACAGGATTAAAAATGTTACAGTGTCAAAATATGGGTTTCTGGAACCACTATGAGTGTCTGCTGACCTCAGAGATAGCTGCTGGACATATGGCTGCAGCAGATCAGCGAGATAAGAGGGGACAGAACTGTTCTGACATTTGAAAACATACAGAAGGATTTTGAACTGAATTCTAAAGTGAACTGGGAGCCAGTGCTGGGAGGTCAGAACTGGTAGAACGTGCTCTCTTTTGCCTGTACTGGTTAAAAATCGGGCAGCAGCATTTTGGACCAGTTGCAAACATGCGACAGAGGTCTGACTGATTCCAAAAAGAAGAGCATTGCAGCAAATGAGCCTGGATGTTATGAATACATGTATTAAAGTCTCATGGTTATCATGGCACGATGACGCCAACAGGACCACATCATCAGCAAAGAGCAGAGAAGGAATCCTGAAGACACCAAACTGGACTCCCTCTGGCTGCACTGAGAAATTCTGTCCATAAAAGTTATGAACAGAATCAGGGACAGTGGACAGCCCTGGCGGAGTCCAACTCCCACCCTGAAGGGGTTTGAATTACTACCGGCAATGTGAACCAAACTCTCGCAACACTTGTACAGGGACCGAAGGTTTCAACTATGCATTGCAAAATCATGGAGACTGGTGGAAAAACATCCTAAACCAAGAAAAACATATATTTTCACTTGACTTAAGGCTCCACGTGGTTTTTGACAGATTCAGCCAATCGCTTTGCTCATATTGAGTATGGGCTCGCATTTCAGGATTTCAAACAAGTACATCTGGAGTACTAGAGTAAACACATGTCAAACTGCACCATTCAGCTCTCTTTATATGGCAATGGCTCACTGTCTATTTGGATGGAAGCAGAACTTTTGCTTCTGTGTCTTCCTCGGGTCTGTGTCGAAGCACATTGCAGGTGTTTCCTCCCACACGTTGTCCTCTACAAACTGGGTTCAACCTGTCATTGTCCATCGTCTAAAACTCCACTATAATTGCACAAATCAGAATTTGCTGTGTCTGGCAAGTTAACAGTCAAACGCTTGGCTCATCGCATCATTCTGTCAGTTCACATCTCTGCATGTCCTGTTTCACTCTGGCTCTCCTCGCCTTATTTATCCCCCCTCCCTTGTGTCATTATCACTGTCTCTGCTACAACACTGCAAGGCCTATGACACCTTTTAATATCCAAGTTTTCTTTTAGGTGGGTGGAGTGACAAAGAAGCAGAAAATAAGTCATTATTCAGAGCCCTCTGCTGCCTGCTCCAGCCTTCCATCCGAGTCTTTGGAATTGAGACCCTTCCTATCGTGACCCCATTATTCCACCACGTATAAAACACTCTGATGACAGCTGCTTCTGGGGTTTCAGTTCAAAAGAGAAAAATAAATAAATAAAACTTGTGTGGCCGTTTATAACACACACAGCTGAAGGCCACCAGATATCTGTTCTTTGTCCCAGGCCTCATTGCACAGGTAAAAGTAATTCTCAATGGAGAGGGATGGAACAACAAGCTGTAAGAGGATCATGGTTTTGGTGCACATGAGGACATTTAAAGTTCATGCACATGTTTTTATTTTTTATTTTTTTGTTCTCTGAGTTAAAAAAAACATCACTATGTTCAGTTACAGCACAGGAGAGACATCTAGATTTAAGGAAACACACAAGAGAGTGATGCTGGATTTGCAATCTGACATGGTTTTTCCTTGTTGACTGATTCATTTGATTTCTGTCTAAAACCAGCAGTTAGAGATAGCTGCCTATTTTCATTGCTGACAATAGAAGAAAAAGCAGTAAAGTAGTCAATTGTAAGATGTCCTTCTTTCTTTTTGTGTTGAAATAGATTAAAATGGAAAGGTGTGCATTGATTAAGTATTCACACTGATATCCTTTTCTTTATATTTTGACACATAACTCATTCCACAATTTTTGTGCTATTTCAAAAATTCATATACCAAATCATTCAACACATTCAGAACATTCTTGCTTTGACTTTTGGTATTTGTCATGTTTTATGCCCTGTCATGCTCTGATCTCAAGCCTTGCCTACTCTGCACCTCTGCCTAATAAAGCTCCTGCCATGCACCTGTGTCCTGCTCTAAAGAGCTCTTGCCGGCTTTATTATCCTCCAGATTATCAAACCCATTGGAAGAGGGTTAGATAATCTGGCAAAGAGTACGGTTAGTGTCAGTCCTCGTGACTCAGTGAGACTAACTTGTATAAATAAAGGTTGAATGAAAAATGAATGGAGTTCTTTTTACATCCTTTAAAGCCTTTATGCTGTTTAAAACCTTTTACTTCTCATTTCACATTTTGTTCTGGTTCAGCTTTTTTCAGTCTCTTTAAAGGTAATTTCAGCTTCCTTCAGCTCCTTTCAACTTCTTTCTGCTAATTTTATTTTTATAGCTATTTTTTTTAGCTTCTTTCTCCTAAATTCACCTTTATCCAGTAAATTTCTGCTAAATTTAACTTGTTTTTTTTTTTTTTTCTTTCTAATAATTTCAACTTGTTATGCGCCTTCCACCGTCTTTCTGGTAATTTCAACTTTTTCTTTTGATTTTTCAGCCACTTTTTATTATTTTTTACTAATTTAAGATTATTTTGTAATCTATTCAGCCTCTTTCTAACTATCTCAGCTCATTCTGCCTCATTTCTGCTACATTTCTTCTCTTTTTGTTACTCTTTTTGCCTTTGTTCGCTCAGGATGAGAGTCTGACGAAGTTAAGACTCAAAGCACTCCGCTCCTCAGATAAATACCATTATTAACTTTTTTATGTATACAAATGTTTATGTTCAGTGCCCTGAGATGACTTCTGTTGTGACTTGGTGCTGTATAAATTGAATTGCTTTCCACTGTTATTTTCCTACTTTCAGCAAATGTCAGCAGTTCAAGTTCAATTTGCATTAACAGTTCAGTGATGAAACCTTTTCAGCCTGGGTTCACCTTCTTCCACAGATCTGAACAAAAAAAAATATTCAGCATTCACACAGGAAATGCATTTTCTCTGGTTTAAATTTGTGCCCATTTTATGAACAGTTATAATTATTATTTTTAATTATGGTAAACATTAAAAGATTATCATTCCTAGAATGAACATCTATTGACTGCCACTTTTCAAGAAATAGTTGGAGACTATCTTATATTGAGGAAGGTATAAAACCTTAAACTGAACAGATCATTCCAGAACAGGAGACATTGCATGAGACTGGTGTTGTCAGTGCTTAGAGTCATCTTCTTTCAGCTTTTTTCTCTTTGTGGGTCTCCACAGCAAGTTATCCTCCTCCATCTCACTCTGTCCTCACTCCAACTACCTCCATGTCCTCTCTAACTGCATCCATGTAACCCCTGTTTGTCTTTTTGAACATCCTTCTACCAACATGACCACTGTCCCTCCTTTGGACCTGTCCAAACCATCTCAGTCTGGCATCTCTAACTATCTCCCAGTTGTGCAACCTGTGCTGCACCTCTGATGATCTCATTCATAACCCAGTGTTTGGATCAGTTGGCTCTTGGAGTATAGTATATGTGTTGCCTGTTTTTTGTCTGTTTGTACAGCACTTTGCCCTTGTTGCTGTTTTAAGTGCTCTATAAAAAAAATAGCATGGTATGGTATGGTACAGATTCAACCACAGTTATTAACACACTAAATTTTAGCTCAAACTCTGTAAAATTTACAAAAACATGTGTGTTTGTGTTTCCAAAAAATGGTTTTGAGCACACAGGTGAAGAATAAGTAGGTTCAATTAATGTCTAAGTGGCGTATTGTTGAGTTGATAAAATGTGTGGAGATGTATTTTACCCCGATGACTCATATTTTCAGGTTGTGGAGTTGAGTCCTAATAAGAAAAGGCCTGAAACAGTCATGATCCCCTGATGAACTCAGGCTGTTGGAGCTGGAAGGTGATAAATGAGCGAGTCTGTTGTCCTGGATCAAGTTCAGTGGAGCAGAGCCGGCACAGGTAAGACTTTTTTTAACGCTCAACTCCTAGTTTTCTTTAGACTGAAAAAGAGAAAGATTTTTAGTCTCACCAGCCAACAGATGCCTCCTGGCCAATTACCTAAAAGGAGCGTTTCTGGTCCGTGTCACGGGGTCGTGAACGTGTTATTCAGCAGACTTTGGCTTTCCTCCTGCTGCTTCTCTGCTGCTCCACTTTGTGAGCTGCTTCGGTTTTTCTGCTTTTGGTTGAACAAATGAGACTGTGCCTGGAATATTTTCATAAAAAAGGTTAGCTGATGAAAAGTTAGGCTTGCAGCCCACAAGCCAGAATGCAGGTTTTCGACTACAAATGGGCTTCAAAATTATGAAGTAGAAGGTCTTGAACCAAATCATGGAGGCCACATTGAAGACATTTAAACATTTTATTGAGTCTTAGGTGTCTTGTTGTGTTGTTATCAAGTAGAAACTGATTTTTTTTTTTTTTAAATAATGAAGAAAATAATGTTTGAGTCAAGCCATTTAAGATGGCTGACCTTGGAAAACACAAAAAAACAGCTTCAGGTCATACAATTTTGCATAATACCTAAAACTTAAATATTCTGAATGCTAATATAACATGTGTAAAATGTGATTGCAATTTTCCCATTAACCACTTGAGTCAACTTTGTGTGTCTGTTGGAAAAAATATTTCATAACTCACGGGACAGATTGCAACTTTTATAATATAATTATCAGGGATTGATTAATCTTTAGAGATAACCATATTCAAGATGGCCGCCACAGCCAACTGACCACACAAAATGGCTTTAATTCAATTAATTTAACTAATTGGGGTAAGATCTACTGTGGTTAATGCTGACGACTTTATTCTAAGCGTTGGCATTTACTGTTACGGTCACCCTTATTTGTCTGTCAGTAAAACATCCCATAAACTGCTGTTTGGATTTTATCGACACTTTCAGAAAATAACGATTCCATTTACAATTGATTAACTTTTTTAAATTATACAATAAAAGATGACTACTACATCTATTTAAAATTAGCCATGACAAAAATGGCTATAACTAACTCTATCAGTTTAACATATATTCAGCTAAAAGTTGGATTTTGTGGCTGAAAGTGACACAGCACATCCAGAGTGTGACATCTTCTGATACCAGGACTCTCTTGTAAATGAGTCCTCGAGGCTCAATGGGATTTACCTGTCTAAATAAATGCTGAATGAATATTGTTGAAATGATCTGTGTGTTTTGTGATTCTTGTGTCATCTGCCCTCCTCATGTGATCAGCTCCTGCCTCTGCAACCTGTTGTCCTTCCCCAGGTGTTTGTGTTCATCCCCTCATACATGTATATGTTCTGCCTTTCTTTATTATTCCCCTGTTCGTGGATTGTCCTGTATGGCGTCATGTTCTGTCAGTGTTTTATAGGAAATGCAAGATTTGCTACCATGTCAGCATTGGTTTTTGTTATTTAAATTGTGATTCCCAACACTGGTCCTTGAGGAACACCATCCTGTATGTTTTGTTTTTTTCCCTGCTCCATTATACCCGATTCAGTGATTTTATTACTCCCTCAAGTTCTGCAGGAGCCTGTCAATCATCCATTTATTCATATCAGGTGTGGCAAAGCAAGGGAAGAACTAAAACAGTCAGGATGGTGTTCCTCAAGGACCAGAGTTGGGAACCATTGCTTTGAGCTCCCTGAGTTCTGTCTCCACCTTGGGTCCAACAAAACCAGCAGTTAATGATAACTGAATGAAATTGTGTGTTATATTTATAATAATTACAGTACAGGTCAACCTCGGTTTACGACCCTCTCGGTTTAAGTTTTTTCGCACTTGCGACCGCCTCCCCAGTGATGTCATCACACCTCACGTTAACTTTTTTATGCAGCATTTTATGTTTTTTTTTTTTTTTTTTTTGAGGGTATTGTGTT
>JARVLU010000489.1:22715882-22732183 GCA_031762415.1 Simpsonichthys santanae | reverse complement strand
CTGGAGAAAACCCACGCATGCACAGAGAGAACATGCAGACTCCACCCAGAAAGGTTCCTGGCCGGGATTCGATCCGGTGACCTTCTTGCTGAGAGGTAGCAGCTCCACTGTGCTACCCCATGATGTATCCTGATTAAATAAAATTTTGATATGGACAGATTTTCCCCAAAATAGCATAAACGCAACACGTAGCTTTCATTAAGTCGTGAATCTCTGTTGCTGCTTCGCGTCATTGTTTTAAACAAGCTTCTTCCACTCTCGCTATGTGATGGGGATGACTCTCAGCTACTACCTCAACCAATTGTGGCTCAATACTGTATCTGTAAATTATAGTTACAGCCCTATTTGTTGTTTGCACAGGTCAGTTGGCTGTTGCAAGCATCTTGATTGAGTTCACTACAACATTGATTTAGTTGTAGAATAACTTTTGCGTATTTTACAGCTGAAGAGGCAGACAGATACAAATCAAGGCCCAACAAGCAGAGCAGAGCCAGATACTGGACCTTTACATTAACAACAACTTCCACCTATGAAACAACTCTATCAAAGAGGATAAAATGAATGTTTTTGCTCAATAAATGTTCCCCCTTCAGATTAGCGGCACCTCGCTCATGGATGAGGATGTACCACCATGTCCACCATTTAGGAAAGTTTTGAAAGGACACCAAAAAGGGACATGAATTCATTCAAACACTCATCTATTCATGAAAAGTGTGCAAAGAATTCAAAGGATTTTTTTTTTCTTCAAAGCGCCCTTATAGAGAATGGTATGTCTCATGTGAGGCAATCGTGCTTTATCTGTCTACTGTTCCTCATCTCACATTATTGAGCCAACAGATGTGTGTGCATACAGAGATGCATCTGTGCACGCAGGCTTGCATGCATTCACACATTCATCCACATAGTGGGGTAAAATGCTAGTCGGGCACATGCGTCAGCATCATCTCACGCATTGATCTAAACTGAGAGTTAATGGCTTCATTATGTGCGGTGGGCCTAGACGTTTCCAGGCACATCAACCAAATTTTGGAGAAAAATCTCTGCCTGTCTCATACAATGATCCCTTTGGGATGCTGCTGTCTCTAAAAATACTGAGACACGACTCAAATGAAATCTTTCTTTCAAGTCAAAAGTGACCTGGGCGAAGATTGACAGCGGCATTTAACTTCACTCGGCGGTTTCTCACCTTTATTAATAAGCCACACTTAGTATTCGCTCAAACTCTCTTAATATTGAGATAATGTGTCACATCAAGTTTTTTTAGGAGTCATTTTTCATAATCATCATGATAACCTGCCTTGAAAGAGGTGGCAGGGAGCACGGAGAGTGGGGGTCGATGAGGTAGGAGCCGGGGACAGCTGTAAAACTCTATAAATGAGTATGCTAATGCTGACTGACATTTCCTTTATCGCTAATGGGAAGAGAACTTGCTCCCTATTATCCTAAATGGAGGTGTAAAATGGAGGTGCACAATCATGTAAGAAGATGTTTACAAAACTAACTGAATGAAGTGGGATGGTATAGATCAATTGGTAGAGCTGCCGCCTATCAGCAAGTAGAGCACCGGATTGAAACATGGCAGGGGGACTTTCTAGGTGGAGTTTGCATGTTCTCTCCGTGCATGCATGGATTTTCTCCGGGTACTCCGGTTTCCTCCCACAGACCAAAAACATGCATGTTAGTCTGATTGGTAACTCCAAATAGTCTCTATGTGTGAGTGAGAGAGTGAATGGTTGTCTCATTTGTCTCAATGTTTCTGTGTGATGGACTGGAGACCTGTCCATGGTGTCCCCTGCCTCTCACACAGTAACTGCTGGACATGAGCACCAGTGATCCCCGTGACCCAGAAATAAAGAAGCAGGTAAAGATAATGTATGGAAACTGAATGCTGTAAAACAGTAACAATTCAAACTTTAGCATCCATTCATCCCCACGTCCATTTTCTTCCGCTCGCCTGTGGTCGGGTCGCGGGGGTAGTAGCTTAAGTAGGAAGGCCCAGACTTCCATCTCCCCGGCCACTTGGGCCAGCTCCTCCTGGTGGAATACCAAGGTGTTCCCAGGCCAGCCGAGAAACATAATCCCTCTAGAGTGTCCTGGGTCTTCCTCTGAGTCTTCTACTGGTGGGACATGCACGGAACACCTCACCAGGGAGGCGTCCAGGAGACTTCCTAACCAGATGCCTGCGCCACCTCAACTGGCTCCTCTTGATGTGGAGAAGCAGCGGCTCTACTCTGAGTCAGAGAGCCCAGGAACTCTGCGGAGAAAATAATTTTGGCCACTTGTATCCGAGATCTCATTCTTTCAGTCACAACCCAAAATTCATGACCATAGACGAGAGTAGGAACGTAGATCGACCAGTAAATTGAGAGCGTCACCTTTTGACTCAGTTCGCTCTTCACCACGACAGACCGGTACAGCGCCTGCTTCACTGCAGACATTGCACCTCCGCCTATTAATACCTGTCTCCATTTTCTCCTCATTCGCAAACAAGACCCCGAGATACTTAAAACTCCTCCACTTGGGACAGGGCCTCCTCCCCAATCCGGAGACGGCACTCTACCCTTTTCCAGCTTAAGGTCATGGCCTCGGATTTGGAAGCCATGGTCAAACACTATTAAAAAAGTTAAGTCTGGTCCTCCAGACATTCAAAAAATAAAATGAAATAAAAAATAAAAATGTAGAAATGTTTCGTCTTTCATCCGAAAGACTTGTTCAGACTGAAGAAGTCTTTCAGATGAAAGACGAAACGTTTCTACTTTTTTTTTTTTGTTTGTTTTGTTTGTGTTGCCCCATACCTCTATACAATATGTCAGAAATGGAACAACAAATGAATAATATAATGTCTGTAGTGTTGACAGCTCTAAAACATGTTTTACTTTATTTAGAAGTCCAATATGTTTGCATAGTTTTAATTTTATGTATTTTATATGAGATTTCCAGTTAAGTTTATGATCTAAAACACCTAAATATTTAACTTCATGTACTCGTTCAACTTGATCATCTATATACATTATAATAGAATCATCTATTTTTCCATTACCAAAAATCATGATTTTTGTTTTATTCCAGTTTATTGATCATTTGTTGTATTTAAACCACTCATTAAGTTTAGACATCTCACAAGCCATACATTCTATAATGGTCATTCCCAGAACAAAATAAATTTGTATCATCTGCGAACAGGATGATTTGTAACTTTGTAGACACTTCACAAATGACATTGATATACAAAAGAAAAAGTTTTAGTCCTAGCACTGAACCTTGGGGGACTCCACATTTTATATTTTGAAGATCTGATTTTATATTTCCTAGCTGTACAAATTGTTTTCGGTATTTATTATATTTTCTAACAGTCAGACAAGACTGAAGCCAATAAGGAATGCCATGTTTTAAGCAGAAGTAACAGACAATGTGCCACACTGAATGTGTGTATTTAGAATATTGTTCAGCTTCTACCTCGTCAAAGTTTAGCACAAAATCTGTAAAATCAGTTACCGGTTAGGTTGTAGCTTTAATTGTAACATTATCGGTTGGCAGTGGTGGCAATTTTGAATTTGGTAGACTCAAAAGGTTGTAAATGCCCACCCAATGATCATTTTCTGAAAATGTTAGAATCTGCTCAAGCTTGTGAAATATTTAGCTAACAGACAGACTTGACTAAAACAGCTTTAAATCAGATATTGCACAATGTGTTGGAGGACTGTCAGCTACTACCACACAGAAATGTAACTCAAAGTCTATCAAACTGGCAGAGTTATGTGATTTATGTGTTTGATAAGGTCGCTTTGCAGTGGCGGCCATGTTGAACGAGGTTGACTACAAAAGGTTCTTAGTTTTTAGTTGCATAATTAATTAATTAATAATTACTTTGGAAGATATTCACTAAAATTTGTTGACTGGTCCATGTTTTTTTTTTTTGTTTTTTTTTAATAAATTGACAGACACATTCATAGGTAGAAATATACATTTTTACTTTTAAATTGCAGCTGATATAAAGTATGAAGGCTCTTAAAGAAAAGAAAATCAAATAAAAGCTGATGCCTTGCACAGACGCAAAGTAGCTAATCAGTTTGTTCATGATGTGACCTCATGACTCGCCTCTTATTGAAAGTTTCAAACTTTACAGAAGTTAAAACCACATAATAAACAGGGGGCAGCTTCCGTTCAGTGAAAGTTAGTTGTTTTTTTTTTTTTTCATTCCTGCACTTAGACTCAGACCAAACGCCAAAGACGCTGCAAAGACATGAAGGTTAAATACTGTTAAAGGAAATGTGCATGGTTAGATAAGCAAAGAAAAGTTAATTTTTTTAATTCTTTTTGCTATTCAACATAATTTTTCAAGGTTTATGACTGAGAGTCACACAAACTTAATTCAGTGTCTGGATTCAAATGAGTGAAAAAGTGTTTATTGATCTACTCTCCAGAGGGACAACTGTCTGGGTGCCTCTGCTCTTATTACAAACTTCCCTGCACTTTGGCTTTTTATGTTTTAGTATTGAGAACAAATAAATATTTAACCTCAGAGTTAGGGGCAACTGTGGCTGAGTGGTTGGAGGAGTCGTCCTCCAGTAGAAAAGTTGGGGGGTCGAATATGTATGTATATAATATTTTTGTACAATGCCCTGAGATGACTTCTTTTGGACTATAGAAATAAACATTACTGAATTTAGTGGAATTAAAACTAAAACGTGTCTTCCCTTCAGTTCAGTTTAGTCAGTGTGTCTTTTCCAACATTTATGGTCATTTGTTTTTGGAGGCGCAGCTTTTCCTGCATTCCAAGTACTTTGTTGAAGGTGGTGCATTGTTTCTCACATTTATGTCAATCCCCACATTTGATTTGGGCTTTCGCCGCTTCTTCTGCTTCTCTCTGCAGAGCCGCCAGCCCACAGAGACGCACAAGCCTGAAAATGTAATATGATGGGTGATGAAAAGTAACATGACTGTCACATATATGATCTGGAGCCTTGCTATAAAAAATAAATAAATAAAATGAACATTGTTGATTTGTAATAGACCACTGAGCTAGTGACTAACGCTCAGATTTGCTTCAGAGTCACTAAAAGCAACTGTTTTAATTTGAACATTTGATCATTATTCTCTACTGCGGTGCCATCAATGCTTTCGTCAAAGCTTGCTGCTCTTCAAACAAGGATTTTAAATAAAATCACCCGAGCAAAACATGAGAGTGACACAATCAACCGTTTTTGTCTGTTTCAGATCGACTTTGTATGAAGAGATATTTAGCTCTAAATGGCTGACCTTCAGCAGCTGAAACGTTTCGAAATGTAGATAATTTGAAACTAAATGCTCTGCTGGTTCCATGCATGTGAAGAAAAAAACGGTTTGTGGTCGAGATAGTTGGCTCCGCGGTCTCTTCAGTTTCTTGTTAAAGTGAACAAAAGTTGCCGAGGCTCTACAGGAGCTGTCCAGCTGCAGTGGTGCTGAACAGCAAATAGCTTTTGTCAGTGGCTACTTCAGTTTGCACTTAGGCACACATTAAGAGCTAAAATTGGGCAGGCAGTTTTATTCACTGTGCAAGCTGCTAAAATAAGTTTATTTTACTACTCTGAACTGACAAATCATGGATCCTGTCTTTTTTGGGGCTTGGCCCAACAGAGCTACAAGCCAAGGCTCGACCAATAGGCGCTCCTCAGCCAGTACTGGTGAGGATTTAGTCATGCTGTAACTCCATCTATCCATTATCTTTACCTGCTTCTTCCTTTTTGAGTCGCCGGGGTCACCGGTATCCATGTCCAGCAGTCACTGTGTGAGAGGCAGGGTACACCTGGACAGGTCTCCAGTCCATCACAGGGACAAACAAAACATTCACTCGCTCACTCACATCTACGGCCAATTTAGAGTTACCAATCAGTCTAACATGCATGTTTTTGGTCTGTGGGAGGAAACTGGAGTGTTCAGAGAAAACCCAGGCATGCATGGAGAGAACATGCAAACTCCACCCAGAAGGGTCCCTGGTCCAGGATTTGAACCAGGGTTCACCTGCTCGCTGAGAGGCAGCAGCTCCAGTTGTGCCACTGTGCTGCTTTCTGTAACTCCTGTTTTTGCAAATAAGGACCCCAAATTGCAGAACACGTGCACAGCATTTATTCGACTCAACCAAGAATTCAAGAACAATCTTTAGAGGGTGCAGTCTGCGAGAGGATCCAGCAAGTTTTCTTAGGTGGATTTTCTCTTTTTTGCAGGCTCAAAGGAATAAGAGGGGTCCAGGCGTCTGAGAAAACAGAATGGCAAGGACAACGGGGGAGAGCGGACAAGCAGGTAAGACTTCAGGTGGGCTGGTTGAGGAGATTTTCTGGCTGGATGTGAGTACCAGTGGCATGAAAAGGAAGAAGTGGGTAAAGATAATGGATGGATGTTTAACAAGACTGTAGAAGTAATAAATAATGAATCCAGAGTACGGCTACCAGGGACACGAGAACGCTAAGGAGAGGGCCACATGAAGCAATTTCTACAGGGAAGTAAAAGCTTGAGAAACAAGCAAAGAATTGTTCCCTTAGAAACCGCTGAGACCAACAACTGCCACGTGTTCAACTATTCTGAGAGGAGTTGGGTCACCGCTCAGTCTTTTATAGCAGGTACATGCACCAGATATGATCCAAAACAACAGGGTTCACTTGTCTCCCTGAGAGAGCAGCAGGGCCATCTACAGGGTCAACCTGGAACCTCATGTCAGCGCTCAAATCTGAAATTGTGAGGAAGGAAAAAAGACCCAAACAACCTTGAGCCACAACGCAGCTCTTACATGGGCATAGTGCTGTTTTGGATCCAGAATGTCACAAAAATGCAATGAATCTGATTTTTGTCCATCTATTCTAATAGTAGGTGAAATTTTATTAAGAATTGTGCATGTTTATAAACAGAAAGAGGCACTTACTATGATTGGTTCTACCATGGGATGTATTGATCGCTATTGCAATAAGACTTGCAACACGTTTACTTGTATAAACCAAGCCCTTTTGTTCTTTTGGCGATCTAAGAAAAGCGTTTATTTTCCTCCATGACCCAATAATTAAAAAGCTTCTCACACATTATTTGAATTGAACTTGACTTTTTTTTTCCCCCCATTTGGCTGAGAGAAAGCTGTGTATGTATCCAGCATAAGGCAAGACATTCATCCTCTTGTCATGCTTTTAGATTAGGGTCAGTTGAATTCATTGCTCCCGTGGAGGTTAGCAAGTGAAACAAGAACCACGGAAACTGAGAAACGATGGAAGAACAAACAGCTCTAATTTTTCACAGTCACATTTCTGGGAAACTCACAGCCATATATAAAATAATGTGCATTCTTTTATGCATATAATGCAAAATAAATCCAATGAAGTCATTATTCACTAAATGAAATGCAGTGATTGGCAATTCTACTGTTCAAATTTATGTATGAAACCCATCTACATTTTAGAGAATGAGGGGTTGAAGGACAGGTCAGTGCGTCACATCTTTTGTCCTGATCTTTTTAGTTTATATTCCACATTATCTTCATGAAAGACAACATGGTCATATTGTGCTTGCCTCTCAAATTTGTGAAAAACGTTTCATTTGCATGACTGGCGGCACTCAATTTCCTTCTAGGTTGCGGTAGGTGACTTTATAGATAGAAATGTCAAAGTGAAAACATCTAGAGGTTTTATTTTACTGACAAATTCAAAGGAAAAGACTGAAACTCACAAGATTGCACATATTTTTTTAAGTTTGAATTTAACTTTTATGCTTTTTAATCACAATCGAGGCATATAATGTAAAAAAACAAACAAACACCTGACTCGTTTGTGTTTTGTGTGTTTTAAGAACATTTCTGTTGGATAATGAAAAACAGCTGCACAATAACAGTGTAAAATATGGAATGGCATGTGTGATGAAGACTTTTGTAAATGGTCCACAACTTGTATAGAATGTTTTTAACATCTTCAGGTTGTGCAAAGCACTTACAGACTCAAACACATGAATGCAGTGTTTCATTTTTATTTGTTTTACACTCTATAACATATTTTTATGTTCTCAGTCATACAATAAGAAGGGCATTGGTGAGGAGTGGGGGTACAGTGTCTTGCCCAAGGACACTTCATTATGTTGCATGTGGATTGAAACCACATCCCTCCAATTAGAGGATGACCAACCTACCCACTGGGTCAAGTCAGCCCCACTAACTCAAAGAGTCCTCAAAAGCCGTCAAGCAAACACACTAAACCCCAAAAGAACCCTGCAACAATCCAAGCTAAGGAAAAGATGCACATACATCAATGCATGAGCTACGCAACAAGGGTAAAGAGAACTCAGACCAGAAGAATCCCAAAGATGCCTCCAGCGGGTTACCACAGCAACTGCACACATACTTTTCCACCAAAACAATAAAAGGCAGGAATGCAGACCAGAAAACAAAAACTACAAACCAGATTCCAAAAATCCCTGAAGTGCGATGTACAGAAGTCGCAGACAACCACACATTGGAATGTCTACATCAGGGCTCCATGTAGGAGACGTGACAATCCACAAAGATCCTTAGTCCTGAAGAGAACACCATCACATGGCTGAAGCCCAGATGTTGGACTTCAGATTATAAAATCACATCTGCACTAGTCCCTCGCTACTTTGAGGTTAGACTTTCACAGACTCGTTCTTTTGTGGTTTGTCAACGATTGTCAACTTTAGTATTACTCAAATGATTGGGACGGTACGGGATGAAAAGTTAACAAAAAAAAACTTCAGAGAAGCACAGCCATTTTGTAGTTTTCTTTCATTAAGCCTACACTGTAACGCAAGTCAAAAGAACTACACTACCCAGAAGCCAACAGTGCTTCCAGCCGCTGCTTTCTCCCAAAATGAAGGGAAAATTTTGCAACGCAAAGTCAGAAATAACAATTTGTGAAGCTCACAGAACTGGCAGGAAAATCACAAATGAGCCTGAAGCTCAATTATCCACGTGCACAACAACCTGGATGAGACGGTGGACTTCATCGCTGCAGGGTAGGTCTGCAGAACCGGACCAGAGCAGCTGGTCTGCAGAGCTGGTGAGTACCCAGATAATTGTTAAAATTACATAAGTTTGAGTTTAGAATATTGTAAGAGTGTGGGAAGGGTTTATAAAGCTTTAAAATATTAAGAAATACTAAAATACATACAGCGTTCCTACTTTGCGGTTTTTAACATAACCCCTGCAATAATCAAGGGACTACTTTAAACAACTCAAAAGGCCTGAGAGCATGACATCATCAATCAGCAGCCAAACTGCACATGAATTTTTTATTTTTTTTTGCAAAATCCACTAAATCCAATTGATGAAAGCATAAAAAATTGCTAAAAATAGTTTTTAAAGCCAGTCAAGACATAAAATCCAACGTCTGGCAACCCACCCAAACCTGAATGATGCCCCTACAGAGCCCCAGAGAGGGTCGGGCTCCTCCACACTTTCATCAAACGCCACCATCTTCCCCCCCTGTGAACCCTGTCCACCCCACACCACCCTGATCAAGCAGCATGCCTGACGGACGGCCACTCTGGGACAAAACTCACGATCAGAATACCAAGAACGCGGCTTTAAACTAGCTTTTCTATATGCTCATTTATTGTTTATGAGATTTGTCTAATCATAAATAACTAAGGCAGATTAATTTAAAAAAAAACTCAGGACTCAGGAGGATAAGACCAGACCAGACAAGTGGGGTCAGTAGGAAGGGGATGCCAGGAAAGCTTCCAGGTGTGGCCAGTGCTCCCATTTGGTCAACGCTTGGGACCCTCAAAATAGACTTGATGCTCCTAATCCAGTTCAGCACAATCGTCCTCCCTTATTCTTTTTTCATCGTGGGTTCGGTGCAATAAAACAAGATGATGTGCAAAGAAAGCGAGACGCCACATGCATGTGGATTGTGTGTTTGTTACCTGCAGGACAGACTGTCAGTCAGCACAGCCTTCACACCTGATTAAACAAGACAAGAGGACTTAACTCCCTGATGTAGCCCTGCAGCTTCGGTTCCTCCCTCATGCATCTTTGCTTTAGTGCTGGATTAACCAGTCGCCTGTGGAGAAGGTCATTACACAAATTAACTTTTTTCTGCCCCTTTCTTTCAGACAAAGTGAAATGGCGACAGTAACTGTGAAAAATCAGCTCGACGCGAATCAGGAAGCGACGCGGATGCAAAAAAAAAAAAAAAGGGAAGTGGAGGTGTTGATGTTTGTGTGTTTGTTTCTGTCACGATGAAACAAAATGAGGGGAAAACAGACATTCATTAGAGTGCACCTCTCAATAGACCAGTCCAATTATGTGGAGGCGGAAGATAAAACATATATTATGTTTCACTTTATTGAATTCAAAGCAGCACGGCTCTGTTTTGTTGAATTCATCCAAAGACTGCTGATTGAGTTAGCGTGACTGGATGGCTCGCCGTCTGCAATCAGGCTGCAGCTTTATTTAGGTATGTAAAACAGCTCCGTGACGCTCTTAAGATGAAATTTCAAGAGATGTGCATTTGCTCAGATTTGCTCAAATCTATGCCTTTGACAGAGCAAAGGAGGAAGGAGATGTCTGAGTGGGATGGGGGCAACAGAGGGAGGGAGGTGGGGTTATGGGGAGAGACAAATGGGAATGAGGAATGGGCCGTCGAGCCCTGCGCTCAGCTAATGGATCATGCAGCTTTCCCCGGAGTGGTCGGCTCGCCTTTTACTGACCGCGGCCCTGCTGCACCGTAATTACCTGCGGAGAAGGGATGGCTATTGAGCGAGAAAGGCCGGCAAAACAGCAGATATGGAGGAAGTGAGTAAGGACTGACGGAACGGAGAACCACTTGTCAACCTGGTCTCACCTCCAGGAGGATTTTCTGCAGAGTTCCTAAATGGCCTGATTCAATCTGATATGTGTGTGAATTACTTGCAGAGACACCTGTAACTGGTGGATACATGTCCAAAGATACTGAAAGGAGTAGCTCAGATCCTGTGGAGGTGTTTTTAGTTCAGTTCTAAATAATTAGACGTCTAGCATTCCTTAAAAGAACGCATATCGTCAGACGCCGAACGTTTAGACTAAGATTAACTTTGAGAAATGACGGCGCTGCTTTGGTCAAACTTTTAAAACACCACAAAGCACAGGCTCATTCAAAATAACGAGTTTTGTTGCGCAGAGCATGTGTTTTGAGAGTTTCGTTCAAATCTGCCCAGTGGGTCTTTAGACATTTTGACACCTGACATAAAGTTGACTCTAACAGTTAAGGTTTTTAAGCAAAAATGTCACATTCTGCAGAGTCCTTGAAGTGTGCAGGGACTACAACAATATTAAACACATCTGAAAACTTCACAGAGTTATACCGTCCAGATGACCTGACTGAACATTTTTGGATTAATGAGCATGAACTCTGGGGTCACCGAGTTGATATTTTGTGTGTGAGTGTTTTCTAGGGTCAGTTGTCTGTGGTGGTCATCTTGAATCTGGTTGATAAGAAAAGTGAATCTGTTCACGTTTAATAATTACTTTGGCCATTTTTGGTGAAATTTGTCCGGTGGTCCACGAGATATTTTGTTAAATATTTCATGGACGAGGTCAAAACCTGTGGGAGTTCAGTTCTTCTGCAGCCAGATGGCACCAGTCAGTCACACCTGCAGTCCATTCCCCTGAGGAACACCAGGAGCAAACATACAAGGCTGCAGAAGAGCTCCACCCCCCACTGGAGCATTACATGCCTACAGGTATTTGTGCTTCTACGTGTGATTTACAGAACTACTGAAGACTTGCCTTGTTCTCTCTTCGTGTTACAGCCTGTGTTCCATCTGATCTTCGACTCCTGTGAGAAAAACCCTGAGATCCTTGTGGACTTCCTCACCGGTCTCCAGTGCCTTCCAACCACACCTGTCACTCTCCTCCTACGCCTCCTTCTCGTGTGCTGGAACCCTTTGGATCCTCATCCTCGCCACGTTCCGTGACACGAGCTGTAAGGAAAGAAATCACGTTACTCATCTTCTGAGTTCCACCAACCTGACCTCTCTTCTTGTCCTCCAGAGTTCCAGATTCTCCTGTGTGCATTTTTGGTTAATTATCACTGTAAATAAAGCAAAGTTAACTTTAATAAGCTTTGACGTGTGTCTTGCTTCAGTCCATGCTTTCTGGGCTCCTGGCATCATTACTCCTCCTTCACATTTCTGCACCTGGTAATCATTAACATCTTACCTGTTGTAGATGGTTCTTTGAATGGCCTCAGTTAGGAAAACGAACAGTTCTGACTGAAGTTGCAAGTTACCGTATTTTCCAGTGTATAAGTCGCATCAGTCCAAAAAAAGCATCATGAAGAGGGAAAAAAAAAAAACAGAAGTTGCTTTGGTATGTAAGTCGCATTTATAATGCGTCACTGATGACCCGTTGTATTTATTGTGCATTTTATTTAATGGTCAAAACAGCTTCATTTCACCTGGGTGGCGCAGCACCATCCATCCATCCATCATGGCGAAGCTGCTAGCTCTCCAGCGTTCCTCTGCCTGCACTACCTGAGTGAAGCGAGCGCACATGGGAGGATTCGCCGTTGCAGTTCTTTGAAATTTAACAAGATTAACACTTAAAACTGATTCTTTGGTTGCTCGACGTTATAGCAAAAGGTGTGTCTCAGTTTAACTTTTCTTTGATCAAGGCACTTTAATGGTCAAAACAGCTTCATTTTGCCTGGGCGCCATTCATCCATTGCAGCCGGAGCCACGAGCTCTCCAGCGGTCCTCCGCCTGCACCAGCTGAGTGAAGGGAGCAGGCACGGAAGGACTCGCTGTTGCAGTTCTTCAAAATTTCAGTCCAAAATTGTGTTATGAATATGGAGGGAAAAAAAAAACATTTATGTCACTTCATCGTATAAGTAGCAAGACTGACAAATCTTTGCCAAAAAAAAACTGACTTATATGCCAGATAATACGGTAATTGCTAGTTCGATGGGGGCCAAGACTAAAGTGGTGTTTGTGCGTTGCATTTATTTTCTCCAGAAAACATTTTGCATCTTGTCAAACTGTACAAGGACACTGCAAGACTATCCCAGATGAATTGTTGTGCCTCAGTTAATTCTGTTGAAATAACTCCTCCAGGTTTTAGTTCTCTGTTGTGGCCTTGACGGTCTTTTGACACTCGCTTTCTTAGTCTTCATTACCGTGTCTCTCCCGTTACGGGGTCTCCTTGTTTGGACTTCTTTCTATTCTGTCCATGTTTGTGTGTCTCAGAGAGAAACTCACTTCTTTCCTTTGCAACAAATTGATGTGCACAACCAAGAGGCGTGCACTCATTAAGATGCTGCAGTCCATATACTCTGCTCTCACTGTTCAGTTCAACTTCCTGGTTCAGGCATTATCTGACCTGTCCTTGCACTGTCTGACCTGCAGTGGCTTTTGTTTGTCTCCTTGTGCTTTAAGTTTGCAACCCACCTGCCTGCTCACGTTCCTCCTCGAGAGCGCAGCCGTTTTCACCACTGTCCTCCCCCTGACTATTCTCTAACGTTTCATTCTTCACATTGCCGTGCATAGCTTAACGTCCAGTTAGCTCACTCATGCAACCCCCTCCAGACAGCCACAGATACTCTGCTAAGTGCTCCCCTGCCACTGCGCTCACCTGTCAGCCACAACTAGCCACGTGCAGCCGAGCCAACTTCTCCAGCGTCTTAAAGGGTTTGCAGCCTGTTTTTAAACCCTTTCTTTTATCCATTGGTTGGGAAACAGTCAGAGCTAACACTCAAGCTAATAATATCTTCTCAGGAGTCATGAACACATGGATCAGGAACGTAATCTCTGACACAAGGAAGATGTTATGAACATTTGTGGCTGGATGGAGGATAGTTGTTGTTATGATGGTCTCTTGTAGATTCAGGATTTTGGGGAGGATGCAGAGATCTCTGGGTAAATAGGTGATGGGAAGGTGCAGGAAACAGGTGGCTTGGAGTGAGCCAAGCGGGCAGGCAGATAACGAGGCAGAGCTGATGTCTCCTGTTGTGATGTGCAGGACTTCCCACAAATCACTGGTGGTATAACAGGCGGAGCCGGAGTGGTGTTGGATGAGTGGCGTTGGATGAGTGGCGTTGGATGCCTCCTGTCTTTATATCATGTCGTTTACTTACCGCCCAAACATTGCACATCTTACAAGCCACGTCCGGTCCATCCTTGTGTTCTCCTTGTGCTTCATCGTGTTCCTCGTGCTGGATGTTATGCTCCTTCAAGTTTGTTGTAAGTTTTGCTGCCGTGACAGCGTTCTGGTTTTGTTTAAATGCTTTTCATTGTTACTTCACTTGCACCAGTCTGAAACCTTTGGTTCCTCCTCCTGCCATCATCACAAAACTCCTAAAATGCGAAATGCAGCACGACGGATCAGTGATTAGCACTGTTGCCTCACAGAAAGAAGGTCCTGGGTTCAATCTCCAGTTGGACCTGGACTCTCTGTGTAGAGTTTGCATGTTTTTCTCCTGCGTGTGTGGGTTTTTGTTCCAGTTTCCTCCCACAGACCAAAAACACGCATGTTAGGTCCAGGCCTCTCTTGCAAAAGAGATCTGTGATCCCAGTGGGATTTGCCTGGTTAAATAAAGGTTAATAAAGAAAAGTAAAATAAAATAGATCACCAGTTTATACTGAAAATCTGTCAACCGTTGTCTGCCTCACTCATTTTTAATCAAAGATAAACTAATTTAGATGAGCAGTACAAATGAGTTTAGCAAGAATTTCCTAGTTTTACCTTATGATTCTGCTTTTAGATTTAATTTATTCACACATGAATTCAATTTAATTTGTTTTAGCATCTGCAAGTACAACAAGGAACGTAGTTGACTTTGCGCCACCACTCAAAAAAGGGCAACATTGCAAAACAATTCAAAACAGAGGTTGGAGAAAGTGGACCTGGGGTCGGAAGATCGCTGGTTCAACTCCCGGCATCAACAGCATCAAAATGTGGGTGGGGTAGGTGAAGCACTCACACCTGCCTCCACCCTCGTTTGCCCTACCCTGGGCCTTTGAGCAAGGCCCTTAACCCCCACCATCTGCTCCCCCGGGCTCCGAGAGGTGGAAATAGTGCTAATTTGACCAAGCAACCTTTTGAATAACACCAGTGGTTAAATTGGGCCGGATCCTGCCGGAACTCTCTCATTTTGACCCGTTCTGTTCCGGCAACTCTTTGATCAGATCCACCAGCTCCGCCCCTAAAAGTTCAACGTCATCGCGCATTTTTATTGTGATTTTTTTATTTTTTATTTTTTAAATACAACGAGAGGAGACGTTGCCCTTGGCCTGGCAGACCCAGTCTGTGGAGTGGATCCAGATGTTTCAGCCGCAGCATGCACAGTGCACAGTTACGTGCTCCTTCGAGGAGCAGGAGAGGAGAAGAGTTCAGCTCAGACTGTGAAGTGAGGGGAGGGCGGGTGGATGGGGTGTTAGGACACCTGAATTGGAGCTGCTCATCCACACACAACCTGCTGTTCCTCTCCAAAATAATAATTTTATTAATCGTTTACAGATGTAGATAAATGTTGATGTTAACAACCAGTTAAAATACACCAACGTGCAATTATTCAAAAATTTCTGTGAGAGGACCCATGCTGTCGAACACTGTACCATTTCATGACTTACAACTTGTTTTTTTGTTTTTACTCGAGATGTTTCCCTCCAGCAAGTTGGATTTTACCGCAGAAATTAAAGGTTTTAAGTATGTTTCCGCAAAACAACTGTCCCTCCAACGTCTTATCCCTGCTCTAATGAGGGTGATGGCTTCTTGGTATTCATTGAGGAGGAGGATGCTGGGACAGGCAAGCTTGCAGCTGGGTCGCTGCAATTAAACAGCTGTCTCGTTGGATTATTGTGAAGGTTGCCTGGGCAAAATTAATAGCATGCAGTCTTTTTGTGCTCTCTCCCATTTCTTCCCACATAGGGTCATGGTATGCACGAGTGTCCAGAGGAGCTGTGTGAAGGGCAAGGCATCAGACCCCAGTGTCAGAGGAAGGAGAATTATGAGGACACCATAAGAAAAGGAAACCTCCGAGTCTCTTCTTTTGGTTTAATGGGAACATCTACATAACGTCAGGTGATTTCTCATCATACTATGTTGCAGTTTAAGTTCTGAAAGTGAAGAAGTGCGACGTATTTAAAAGGGTGTTTTTATGTTAAGATTCAATTTATCACTTGATTTGGTTGAAAAATTGGTTAAACCAGCACCACGTCTTAATTTTTCTTATTTTTCAAAGGTTATTTTGTAATTAAAATGCTTGTTTGCATTTATTTTGATGTACAAATGTAGAATTAAACTAAATTACATTTATAAATAGCCTATTTGATAAAAGGGGGGGGGGGGGGGGGGC
>JARVLU010000489.1:22694864-22706973 GCA_031762415.1 Simpsonichthys santanae | reverse complement strand
TATGTATCTTATTTTAACTGTATGGAACAAGTTTTGTTTTAACTTAAATGAAATGAATGAATAAATAAATAAATAAAATGAATGCACACAGACAGACAAAAACTAAATTTGCAGCAGGAATCTTGTTGCGTTAGATTGAAATGTTCTTGCAACAAAATAAAAGAATGTAATTCTTTATGAACAGAAAACAGCCAAACCTAAATATGAAAAATGTATTGAATGAATTGTGTTTTCAATAGTATTCATATATATATTTTAAAATTAAAAACTACACTAACATTTGCCACACAAATCATTATGTTTTATAAACTAAGTCTATCAGGCCAAGTAGAATCCACTCGGTCAGTGTTTATGTTCTCAGATCTCAACTAACAAGCCACTGAGCCTCAAAGGACCTATGAAGGACTTGTAGGACCACTACAGGAGAGCTGTGGTGGTCCGAGTGCCACCCTCATTAGACATGAGCACCAACACCCCACCGTGTACTCCTTGAGTTCAGCCCAACAAGCCATGAAATTACATTTCCACTGTGTGAGGAGGGATCCCCTCTTCAGTGCTGCACCTGAAGACAGGAAGCCAATAAGGAGTCAAACTGTCATTTTATCTACTGTCCACGTCTTCCTGAACCTGCTTTAGTGACATTTACTCACTGATCTGCTCCCTGGACGGTCTGAAATTAGGAGGACACGCACACGGTGAGAAACAGACCGTATCTAATTAAACTTGCCTTCTTTAAAAAAAATCATTGTTGCTGTCCGAACGCACGACAAAGTTTTAAAGAAAACACTTGCTTGATTTAACTCTTGGTGTTTGTGTTAGGGATGACTTGGCAATGACACCACCACATTTTAGCTCCATATCTGAAAAATTGATGGGCATTCCATGTTGGCTAAAGTCAGTTAGCTTCATTAAGTATGAACATGCACATAAAAGATATTTTAACAGACGGACGGGGCTCTGACACGAACAGCTGATGCAAACGTTTTAAACGAAGACCTCGTGAACAGTTAGCACTCAGCTTGGGTTAGGTATACAGTATATATCCCTTTTTTACAAACAGACAGACAAATGAACACATACATACACAGACATGGGCACAAACATCCCCACCCTTTTGCTATAGGTGGTGAATGATGAAGAGAACAGAAGAAAATGAAAACTTTGGATCCAAGTTGTGAGAAGGTCAGAGCTGAGGGCAAACAGTCCCTCGGAGGAGACTGGGAGTTCATACGAAGTGAAAATAAAGCCAATAGATCATATCGTCTATGCATTGTCTTGTCTTCCATTGTGATAGGTCTGGGATAAACACAGTATGAATTTTTAAGAGGCCCCTCTCCTTATTTCTATTCCATCTTATTTCGACTCAAAACGACCTCCGCTAATCTTCAGAGGTGAATATTGCCATTTTCCAGAAACTTGAATTTGATAGAAGATTGTGAAACCCACCAGGGGAGTTGAAACACAGGTGTTGAATATTACAGTATATGTATTTCATTAGCATGTGGCAAGTCTGAGTGATGTAGCTGAAAATATTAAAGGGGTCTCTGCGTATCGCACTGAATAGTAAAGGCTGCCGCGGTCGTGAGCAACAAAAGAAAATGGACATAACACGATGGAAAGATGGTGGAAGTGATAAATTAACATTTTCCACAATCCCCTGAATGATTTTCAGCAGAGATCAGCGTTTTCCTCCGAGCGTTCAAAAAGTGAAGAAACAGCATTTGTATCTTCCACAAAAACAAGTGCGATGAGCGTAATGTGAGAAAATGCATTATGTGCAGAGCGTGCGTGCAATGAGCCATGAACCCAGACAGAAGCCCTGCCAGAGGATTGGCAGGAACAAAGTTCCACAAAGAAACTGTGATTTGGACTTATTGCAAACTTTTGAACATATAGTTTGGAGAATAACTTCGACCATGCTCCTCATCATCTTCACTAACTGGGTGAAGGGTGTTTTATTTGTGGGGGGGGACTGCCACCTTTTAGCCACCTGAAAAGGATCTTGCTCAAAATATAATGTGACCCAAACCCCAATGTGTACCCCCACAAACTTTACACCAAAATGACTGGCTCTGCACTGTAATTGGTACAACAGTGTTATTTTTATTGGCATTTCAAGTTGTCATGGCATTATACAGGTAGTCCTCGGGTTACGACGGTCTCGGGTTACGACGTTTCGAGGTTATGAACGCATCTCCCTTATTCAAGTTACGCAGTTACATCGGTTTTACAATGTTAAACATCGTAACGTGGCGGCGCAGCGGCGCAAGAATACAGTTATGCGGTGCAGCGCGGAGGAATACAGTACTGTACGGAGGACGACGGCATCGCTAGCATCCCTTGTAGGCCATTAGCCCTTCATTATTGCTCCCAAAATGCAATGAGGACTCTTCTGATGGCAGAGCATCGAGGAAAAGGAAGGCCATCACCGTGGACTTATGTCGAAAATCGGTTTACACACTTGGTAAAACGGGTACGTCATATGAATTTACGTACGTTTCGACTTACGTCAAATTCGGTTTACGCCACCGCGTGAGAACGAATCTCCGTCGGAAGTCGAGGACTACCTGTATATCCTTAAGATGATGATAGTGTTAAAGGGAAAACAGGAAGTTAGACTTCCGCTCCCACCTGAAGCCATTTGCCATATTAAGAGAGGGTTTTATCTGCTGCATGCGCACAAGGACAGTTGCACACAAACACCCAATAACACATAGATTGAACCAATGAGCTTTATTGGAACTCATAGTTCATCACTGATCCAATGAGGTTGCACTCCCGTCCGGTTAAGGGGAGGAGTCTAGAGTCGAAGAAAGCCGAGAGTCTCTGTTGGGGCGACTCCCCCTGGTGGTGTGTTGTAATAACACACCATCTTTGGTGATGTAATAATATGGCATTTTTCTCATTGAAAAACACTGATGGAACTTCTTAACAGCTTTTAACTGACACAGTGAGGTCACATGACCCCAAGTGAAGAGGTCTATGAACAAAACTCAGAAAGTCACGGAGCAAACTCTTCCTACCATGACATCTTTTAAGATACTTTATTTTCTTCTTCTTTTGGCTGCTCCTTTCTTCAGGGGTCACCACAATTTCAACTAGAATAATTTTCAGAAGAAATCAGAGATCTCAATGTTTTTACATGAGGGAAAAATATAGTGAAATTAAAAATGAAAGAAACCAACAGCTAAAGCACACCATTCTTAATCAAGTTGAATATTTAGAGATTTTATTGGTTAAAATAATGGTATTTAGAGATTTTATTGGTTAAAATAATGGGTTTACAGATGAAGTTTGAGTCCAAAAAACATACAAAAGAAGCTGAAAGCACCGTTTTCTTCGATCAGTACAAGTGTTTCTCTGTCTCCTGTCGCTGGAGGATTTCAACAGTGAACGTCTGTAGTTTTAGAGACGAGTGTTTTTCTTGAATGGAATTGAACATATTCATGCATAAACAAGTGGGTAGGTGTTACATCATGTACAATACTTCACCTATTTTTCAACATATCTTGCCCACAACATTCATCAATGGATGGAGTTTAATTTAAATTCCCCCTTTTCACTCTGGGACAGGGGACAAAAGATGATTTACCCTCTCCGAGATGAGTGAGGTGCTGCTTTAAGTGGAAGAGTTCAAGTATCTCAGGGGTTTGGTTAAAGCGAGGGAAGAATGGAGCGTGGGATTGACAGATGGATCAGTGGAGCTTCTGCAGTATTGTGGACTCTGTACCGGTCCGTTGTGGTGAAGAGGAAGCATGAGCTGTAAAGCGAAGCTCTCCATTTACCGGTCATTCTACGTTCCCATCCTCACCTATAAACACAAATTTTGGGTAGTGGCCAAATGAAGAAGAGAGACCGTCTCTCGGCTGCCCTTGGAACAACTGGGAGTCCTCCAGAAGAGCTGGAAGAGGAGCGAGATGTCTGGGCTTCGGTGCTCAACCTGCAGCAGCCCAACTCCAGAATGATGGATGGAACTGAAAATATGAACCCAGTAGTGTGAATGTTGACTCTGTCTCCACACAGGCCCCTTAAAATCCTCAGGTTAGTTTTAAAACATTTATATATAAAAACACAAGACTCAACAGAGGGAGCGGTGGTGAAGAGGTTAGAGAAGTTGGGCCTGTGATCAGAAGATCGTGGTTTCAACCCCTGGTACCGACATCAAAAATGTGGGTGGGATAGGTGAAAGGCCCATTCTTGCCCAAATCCTCATTTGCCCCACTCTGGGCCCTTGAGCAAAGCCCTTAACCCCCACCATCTGCTCCTCTGGGTGCCTTAGATGGCAGCTCCCTGCTCCACACAGAGAGCTGTGGTAGCTCAGTGGTTGCATCAGGAAGGGCATTCAGCGAAAAATAATTGCCAAGTCTTCGTGCGACTTAGTTCGTGGTGGTGACCTTTAATGCAGGGAGCAGCTAAAAGAAAGAAAAAAATAATAGCAATAAATGATATACAGTATATAACAAAATTGTACATTGTCATTCATGCAATAACATTCAGACATATGAAAATCAGGAAATCTGGTCTGTATTTCATGTCCTAACTATCAAATTTTAAGCCAGTAAAACCACTTTGCCCAAATGTTGCCCAAAGAGGCATTAAGATGTTTAAGATGTGTACTGGTGTAAAACTTGTTACAGGATTGTGAAACCCCTTTAGTTTCTGCAAACCGCCAGCCATACATGTCCTATTAATTTCTTTTCGAGCATGTAGACTTTAATTTAGGTCTGCCCGACATAACAGACCAAGCATTTCATCATCATATCAGCATTTCACCAAATAATTGCTGTTAAGCCAAGTAAAACCTCACCCACCATTAGAGCAGCTGTTTCTGAGCTGAAGTGTCACAGAAGCTTTTTTTTTTTTTTTTTACCCTCTCTCGCTGAATTTGAAAGCAAAATGCTTTGACTTGCCGCTTACCTCTGAAAGCCTGAAAAACCAAACTAATTGAGAGCTTATGGTTCTACTTTGGCGATTTAAAAATGTGCTATTTTCCTACAGTGGCAATTGTCGGATTTAATAAGTGTGCACCGAGGAGTTTTGATGAGGCACGTTACTCATTACTGGTTATGTTTCATTGCTCCAATTTGGTTTTGATCAGCCCAGCTGACTCCAGAGGCTTTTTTATTCACAGCTCATTAAAAAAAAAAAAAAAATAGTTTGTGATTTATAGTTGTGATTTTGTCTGGGATCACCACATTTTTACCATCTCAATTTATTTCTTATGGCTATAAAGTAGGTTTTTATTTACCATATTTTTGGCTTTATAAATCACATTTATTTGCATAAATTATGCCTGTGACTTATACAGTGAAGCAATGTATTTGTTTTTCGCCATATTTTTAACCACTTTTTGGCTGAGATCTTACGATTTGATTCATTCTGATATGGAAAACATTGAACACTACCATTTTCAGCCATTTGAGGACCCTCGACCTATTATGGCAAGCCAAGTGTCTCATTAATAGGTGGCTATTGATGAGATCTTGTTTTGCCATAAAGGTCACTTTCATCTCACCCCAGAACTCATGGAGCAAACATCAAATCAGCTGCATTTTGCATTTTTCTACATTTAGCTAAAATATTGACCACACATTCAGACTGTGTCTTATTAAGATGCTGTACTTGTGGCTTACTGTGAGAAATAAGGCTCTTAAATAGGGACATCCATAACAAGATTTCTTTTTTCTTTGTGCATTAGACCAATCCTGCATGACGATAAGAAGCAGCTTTACTTATCTTCTGAGTGGCAAACACAGTTTTCAATAATTCTACTGTTATCTCCACTTTATTAATATCCAGAGGACATCAGATGAGAAAGACTAGAGGCCAAGGGCACTGCGACAAGTACGAGCCTTCAATTACTCAAATCAATCTTTTTAGCATAAAGGCCAGCTGTGAAATGTACAATACAGATTGTTACATTACTTCTCATTAATAACACTACAATCCTGCTGCTGGTGGTAAAACTGTAGGAGAGAGATACCAATCAATATAAAATAGGTTTTCACAGGCAAAATAGTCAGAGTGAGGGTTAGATCCATTAGTTCAACTGTTTATGGGTTTTCTTAGCTTTATTAAAAGATATGTAGCAAACAAGAGAAATGTGTGGAAGAATTATTTAATTGAATTAACCACATTTTTAAAAAAATGCAAATGAGGCTGAATTTAGCTAAACAGAAGTCAAAAGCTACAATTAACTAAGCAAAAAGTATAAAACTAAAATTAGGAAACCAGTAGCTGAAAGGGAAAATGAGCAAAAACACTATCTAAAAGGCTAAATTTAGATAAAACAGTAGCATTCAACTAAAATAAGCAAAACAGCTAAAAGCTCAAATTAGCAAAACAGTAGCCAAAATATTATCTTGACTGTGGTTTAACAATTAAAGGAGCAAAACTGTAGCTATGAACTAAAATTAGCACAATAGTAGCTTAAGGCAAAAGGGAAGTTACAAACTAAAAAAATAATTAAAAAAAAAGAGCTACATCATTAAAGAAAAACAGCTTCAGCCTAAAATTTGCAAAACCATAGCAAAAAGCTGAATTTTGCTAAACTATGGCTAAAAGCTAAAATTCACAAAGCAAGAGCATAATTAAAAATTAACAAACCATTAGCTGAAAGGGAAAATGAGCCAACACTATTGCACTGCCTCTACTTAGCCCCAACTATGGACACTGCGCCATGGACATAACTCTTTTGCATTATTACTTTAGCTAGTATTTTTAGCTGATTCGAGTCCTCTTTTGGTCCCTGCTTCTCTGGTGGGACCGACAGAGCTCAGTCGAGCCGAGTCCGGATCAAAACATGAATGCTGGACTCTGATTGGTCAGGGGGAGGAGTCACTGGATCAGAAACCTTTCACCGATCTGCCATTTTCAATTTCTCGGGATGCGGCGCAGTAGCTGGATCTATTTTTAATTTTTTTAAAACAACAATGACGCCGCCGTGTTTAATGGTGAAGTCCAGGTGCTTTTTGTGTTTGGTGACCGATGAGCGAGCTGAGTCACCGCGGAGGATCATACGAGCTGCCGACCCCCGAAGCACGCGAGGCCGGACCCCGAGCCCTGGCAGGTGGGAGAACCAGGAGTATGAGACGGAGGGTGGAAATGTTATTTTAAAAACATTTTATGTATAAAAAATAAGTTTTTTTCATCAGTGAAGATTTAAAAGGCTAAAATCACAGGGTCTGCTCTCAGTTGGTTCAGATCCTACCTCGCTGATAGATCCTTTTGTGTTTCCATCGAAGATTTTAGTTCTGCAGTGGCAGCACTTACAATAAATGGAGGGTTCCGCAGGGGTCCATCCTGGGTCCTCTCCTATTCTCTTTACACCTGCTGCTACTTGGTGCTATTTTCTGGAAACACAACATAGCTTTCCACTTCTACGCCGATGACTGTCAAATTTACTTCTCCCTGACACAATGGCACATGCTCTATTCAACCTCTGCTCGACTGCCTGGCTGACATCAGGGACTGGATGGCTTTAAATTTCTTAAGTTTCAATGAAAAGAAGTCTGAAGCCATGTTGTTCCCTCCCGTTGACATGATCACAAACCACTGCATCAACCTTTCTGCTCTAGCCCTGTCAGAAAAACAGTCACAAATCTGACACTGAGAAAAAACATTATACAGGAAGAAGGCCCAAAAACTTTACTTATGATCTTTTTCCTTTTGTACATTTTGTCTTTCCCTTTCCGAGAAGCACCCCATGACTCGTTCAGTCTTAATCAGTTACACATCAGTTCCAAGGCTTCTGAGAGCACAACATTTTCATTAGATTTAGGGCTCGGCATAAATTCGAGGAGACACGAGTGGAAGCTGCAGCCTCTGTGAACAGCTCTGTGAAAAATGACTAATTTTTTGGCCATAAGAGATAGCACCGGAGTGATTCCCTTCAGACTCCAAGACTTTATTAATGTCCCACTGCAGGTTTTCTCTGAGGGATGCATGACCGAAGACAAGCCTCCACTTTCATCTCCCACTTAATGAGAAAAGGACAGATAACCATTGAGCCCCTCCAGGCCTCGACGGAGATATGAAGCCCCGGTTCTTGTTGTAATCTACTAACGGAAAGCTTCACGCCTCACTGCCTTGGGATCACGGACCACTTCAATAAGTCAATATATACACATTTAAACATCATGAACAAGATATACATTTTCTCTTGCCACGGACATTGGTTCTGGGTTAAAGGGGACTTTTCTTACTAAAAAGGATCATGAACTTTTCCGTGTTTATTGCCCTCGATTGCACCTTTATTCTAGATTCAGTCATGAAGCTGCCGGGGAATCAGATTAAAGTTTAGAAGGACTCAGTTTGAAACAAAGGAGAATAGTGGAGGAGTTGTGCCTCATGTGCTTGTTAAATGTTGAAACAGACACAAACATGCCAGTTTCTCTAAAAAACCCTTTTTTTTTAATTTAAATATCTTGCACTTTTGTAGTTACGTTCATTTTTTTATCCAAATTGACTTTTTATCTAGAAACAAACAAAAAAAAAAAATTGGTAACGACTGTTACCACATGACCAAGAGTAGTGGTCTGTCTTTACCAATGTAGTTTCACAGAAAGTAACAACATGTAAAATGTTAGTCAGATTTTCCTAACTCTTGCACGTTCGTGTGTCTGCAAATGAGAAATAGAAAAAAAAAATGAAGCATCCGTTTTTGCAGGTGATGACCTGGAACCCAATCTACAAACTGAGGCCATGCTTGCTTGCTTTAGTATTTTTGTTTGTTTGTTTGTTTGTTCTTTGTTGTTTTAGTGCGTCAAATTGGTTCTTCTCATCCTGAGCATTTAATTGTACTGTTGACCTTGTGATAATCTGCATTCAATAAATAAACACGACTTGAACTTGGAATGTTTTTTTTTTCTCTAATTTTTGAGAAATAGCCCCACCCCCCCCCACTTCTGTGGACATTTCACGAGCCGCCACTGATGCTGAGAGAGGACTGGCTGGCTCCAAGGTAAAGAACAAGACAGCATTCCTTCAAGGAATGCATATTACATATTAATAAAATGCTGCCTTTATGCAAGCATTTTAAACAAGATGAAACAGAGCTATGGCTCTTTAGGTCAAACTCATGTTTAATCTATGCAATGTTGCAGGATCGTGTGGAATCTGTTAACACTTTGTCTATGTTGAGGATGATTATACAGTATATAAACTTTTTTTTTATGCAACTGTAAAATTAGCTTGGTTATAAAGCCACTGTTGCACTGGAGTTTGCATCCAGCACAGCTGAATCAGCAGGATTGCCATAAGACACACAGTGTGCGGATGAACCTGGTTACATGTTCAGCTCCTCACTTCATCCAAACTAAAGCAAGTTAAAACTCATCAACGCAAACAATGAAACATTTATAACCAAGATCAAGGCTGCACCGCCTACACTGCGGCTGATCCAGCAGTATGAGATCAACAAAGTTGCAAAGGTGAGAAAACAGTTTACCGTACATGGTTTTTAAGAAGCACACGCTTCCATCACTTCAAACTTTTCACCCGCATTAAACATATGGCTTGTGTTATAGAAAAAATTAAAAAGGGTATCTCTTAATATGGCCAAGTGCAGAATGAATTCATCTTATCTCCCATTTAGTCCTTTTCTATTTGACTATTGTCAAAACTGGGAGTAAGGTGACATTAACTTAGAAAATACCCTGAAATTAAAAAAATATGCATCCATGTCCACAAAACTCAGACATCCATGTTATATGGTTTTATTTTTTTGTTTTTGCTTTGATATACAGTAAATGGCAGCGGGTAATCATGTAATTACCTGAGTGTGTGCATTTGTCCTTTTGTCAGCAAAGCAGTTGATCTCATGACCCAGTGGATGACATCTAATCAAAATAACTTTCCAAAGTAATCAAGTAGTTCTACAACTGATTAACTTTTGGAGTTGACACGATTCAAAATGGCCACCACAGTCAGTCAATTTCAGGAAACAGAAAAATGACAACTAAATTAATATTCCAGATGTTGAGCTAAGATTTGATGTGGCAGCTAAGCGTGACCCCAGCACGGACACTGAGCACATACGTCCATCATCTTTACCTGCTTCTTCCATTTCAGGTCACGGGGGCCACTGGTGCCCATATCCAGTTATCACTGTGCAAGAGGCGGGGACACCCTGGACAGGTCTCCAGTCCATCACACGGGGACACAGAGACAAACAACCATTCAGTCTCTCACTCACACCTAGAGATAATTTAGAGTTACCAATCAGCCTAACGTGCATGTTTTTGGTCTGTGGGAGGAAACCGGAGTACCTGGAGAAAACCCACGCACGCACAGAGAGAACATGCAAACTCCACCCAGAAAGAACCCCGGCCAGGATTTGAACCAGCAACCTTCTCGCCTAGAGGCAACAGCTCTACTAATTGAGCCACCGTGCTGTCCCACACAGATTATCCATCATCTGTGCTGCTGATTATCCATGCTGCTGATTTCTTGCCTTTAAGCTGCTGTATTTAAACCCATCTGCTCACAGACTCATGTTCAGGCTGCTGTTTAATACTCTGTATTATATTATATTATTGTTGAGCATGTATCTTAGATCCTTGTATACTTTTATTTTATATAAACTGCATATAATTGCTATTTTGGGTGTAACTGGGATCTTGAGTACACAATTTTGCTCCACCTCGTGTGATGTGAATGACAATAAAGAACTTTAACACAAAATGTCTATTTAAAAACGTAAGCATGTAAGTGTGCAGGCAAATAGCATCCCCTTCAAGGTTTTTATTTATTTATTTTTAATGAATTATAGTTTTCACGCATCAACTGTTCCTGTTTCAGTTCCACATCCCCAACTGCTCCAAACCATTTGGGTTTTCCATGAACACACATGGACATGGGTATGATTTATTAGGACTGTGCACAATATTTGATCGTGACACGCTGTTTTCTATTTTTAATCAGACGTGAAACACTGATTTCTATCGTTCCATCCTTGTATTAGAGAGAGCCGTAAACTTCAAGCTGAAGTAGAGCTGTTAAATCTGGGCTCAGTGCACTTAAAACCCACTAACGTTTTAGGTTCTAATTAAACATGCAATTACATTTCATGCATTTAGATTTAATTGTGCACCGTATTAGGTTTAGATGTAAACCAACTGCATGGAAACTAAGTGTTGGGACGTTTTGCTGATAGTTATTGATCCTCACACCTTAGTTTAGATAAGAGGCTCAGCTGCATACGGCTTTGCATTTTTATTAACATCTCAATTAGACCGTTTTATCAGTTTATCCAAGATGAACTGACCTCTACTCCTAATCTAATCCAGATGTTCTTCTTCTGTTTAACTTGTGACAAATTATCCTTAACATCCACCTTCTTGCATTGCTGAAGTTTGGATTTTGGTTTGATCCTCACTTAATTTTTGCTGAAACCTTAGACATGTTAGTTTATTTTATTTCATCTCCTACCACATTAAAATGTTACACATGTAAAAACTGTTGCCGTCTCTACAAGTTCTTCAGCAACTGATGATGCCATGTGATGCAAGGCAGAACAGATACTCATCCTCTGAACCCGTCAGACAATGTATGAATGAAACGTGTTTTTGCATTGGGAACACTGGTTCAAACTTTTCCTAATTCCCCAGATCTTAACTTGGAACGACAGTGCTGCATGCTATAAGCTGTAGTATTTAATAAAAACGAGCAGTATGCTATGCAGTCGCTGACGGATTTGAATATTGTTGGTAGTTTTCAACATGCGGTCAGATCCAGTCCAGTGTTTTTCCTGGACTGGAATTAACCAGAGAATGCAAGTTCACCTTAAAGGTTTTGGTTATTCAAGTGGATAGGAGTTTTGTTGTGTAGAAGAACAGAGGCAGTATTTTATTTTTTCCTTGTCCAAAGTGGTGCAGACTGACGAATCCTGGCAAATGAAGGGAGCAGTTTTAGAGCCTGTGGCTTTGGTCACTATAATTTTAATTTGAAGCAAATATACTTTTAAGCATAATAAAAACCAGAAAGCATAAGATTCCTCAAATGATACAGGTGGTTGGTTTACATATATAGTGGTGGCCATCTTTGATTTTGATGTCACAGCCTAGTTTGACAGGAAACAAACCAAACAAGAAGTTGCTCCATTGCTCTT
>JARVLU010000489.1:22672753-22694764 GCA_031762415.1 Simpsonichthys santanae | reverse complement strand
CTACTTCTCACCCCCCCCCCCAAGATATCCAGCTTGCAAGAGTTGCAAATATATAATGGCAGTGATCTTCTTGGATTTTATATGGCAACCCAGTTTAAGTGCAATCCTTCTTCCACCTAAATCCAGACACACACCAAAATAGAAGTTGGCACATGACTTATTTCTCAACTTATCATGCTCAACGTTCACTCACAGATGGACAGATGAACGGACAAAGGACATTCCAATTCGCCCTTTTCGCTCACTGATGAGACAAAAACACCTCTAGATGTGCAAAATAAGATACTTCTAATCCATAAAGGAGCTAGGTTTGCTATTATCACATGTATCCTAGCCTATGAGAATCCTTCCATGGTTTTAGCTGCACCCACAGATATTCCAAAGTGCAGATATATATAAAAAAAATAAAAAAAAAAGGTATTTCTCAAAGCATTAGCTCAGCCCACTTGGAGACGGAGTGTGCTGATGGCATCTAGAAGAGATCTGACGGAAGAGGTCCTTCTCTGCATCTCTATTGTAGTTCAGGTAGCATAGATCAAACAGAGCAATCCCCACAGAGCTCCCTAGAAAGAGCTTACCAGGAGGCAATCATAGACAGCTCCAAAAGAGAGGCATGGCATATGGCCTTTTGAAGATAGTGGTTCGAGATTAGAGCATATCCAGAATCAGAATGCATTAAGAGGGGTTGAACTGTGAGTGTATTGGTAGGAGACAGGCTGACAGATAAGGAGAAAAATCCTAAAAGTATTTTCAAAGTAAATACATAAAATGTGAATTTGCCTGTTTAGATACAAATCTGTATCATCGGTGGCTTGAAAAAGTCTAATTCCATTCACATTGTGGTTAAAAGTCTATGTCCCTTGTTCAATTTCTGTAAAATTTGTTCCCATTTGAGAGATTATCACTTGTTTTCTCTGAACAGATACCAATATCCATCACAACCAATTTCCTGCTCTGTAATAGTTTCTGCTCTGCTTCATTCAGTTGAGGAGAATTAAAAAAAAATCAGATTCAACGTTCTGTGCAATCAGATAATTTTTTGACAGATTTTGGTAATGGTGCACACGTGTCCTCCCTCTCTTGTCGAGCGCCGTTTCTGGAAGCAGTTTCTCACAGTCATCTGAAGAACTGACCGCTGCTGCGATCTACCAACCATCAGGGTAATAGAAAAATTACTTCATCATGCACTAAGGGGTTTGACATAAAGGCACACAACTTGACCGAGGCTCATTGCCCTCTTTTACTGTCTTGGTGATGCTGTCGTCTTTGATAACATGGTGATTTCAGTGAGAGGCTTCTGGCTCCTGATACAGCTCACAGTATAAATCTTAATTAAATAAAACGCTTTACATTTTGAGGAGAAATGCATATCACCCGCCCTCTGTCCTGCTGAAGTTTTAGATGATCATCTTCTTTTAAATGATTGGAGTTATATTAATTTTGGTCAAACTATGAAAACACTTGCAGTGATATGTTCCAAATAACTGAGCAACCACCGCATCAGATTATAGCACAATATCTTTAAAGCTGACTGGATTACAGCCTTATTTTGCATTTTCTAATATAAAATTTGTCTGTGGCAAACATGTTGAATTAGGTTGGCTCCAAATTTATGCCTTTAAAATGTTTTGATGTTTAAGATGTTAAGGTTTTATCATCCAGTGGTTTGCTAATAGACAGTTGAATCCTAATAGTTAATCCTAAATTGATAAAAATGGAGGAGAAAAAAAATACTCCAAAATTGTTTATAAATTTGTTTGTATTCCAATTCAAAGTTGGGAATCAGCCTCAGATATTGCCACACCAAAGTTTAGGTCAATATCTGTAAAATTTCCACGAGTTACAGCCGTTTTTGGCTGCTTTGCTGTGGCAGCCATCTTGAATTAGACCGACTCCAGAAGTTCAACAGTTGCAATGTCCATGTATTGATTACTTTGTATGAGTTTTGATAAAAATCCATCCAGATAAAATAAATATTTTTGATAACTAGACAGATGTGCACATGAGCACACACAGACATACTGCCAACAAGTGAAGGCAGGCAAGAGTTTGAAAACGTGGTTATGAGGAGAAGAAAGTGTGGAACGGCTTCTGGTGACCCATTTTCCATTTTGATGAAGATGATGGTACACAAAGAGGAAGGGTGGGGTGTGGTGCACTGATTGTGGCATGGTGATTTGCCCATCCCAAAATCCAGATGACAGCACTGATACGGCCCTGACGGCGAACAGATCCACCCCACTGATGCAAGCCACAAGCTTTATGTTGAAACCATCTCTGTGACGTGCACGTGCGGGTGTTTGATGTGCCATATGTGTGCTTGTTGACAAGATCGTGGAGATTCAGTGTCAAACGAGACAGCCGATCGCAGGCAGGAGTAAACACCTGACTTCACGCTGATTCATTGCACATGTACAGTACGTCAACATGAAAGCACTGAAAATACCATTAAGAACTGGGACAGAAATCCCAGCATGCTCCTTGTGTTGTACTGGCTTTTAAATGTGTTTTAGAGTCCACAAATAATATCCTACAACAGTGGATGAGGATTTCCAATTCAACGGGGACACATTTGATCCAATGTCCTTTTGAATTAAGAGCTACGGTCAGAATGAAGCAATCATCCGCATTCATTTTTCCAATATTCCTGTGATTATCTATTTTACCTTTTCACATTATTTCACTTGATCATTTTAACCAAAACTATCCATCTTGAAACAAGCGGACTCCAAAGTTAATCAGTAGTAGATGGCCATCTAATGATTATTTTCTGAGTTCTGACATGATCTGCGCTGTGTAGAACCCAAGTGCAGGCAGTCGTGAGGAACTCAGAGGTAAAATAAAGAATATCTGTTTAAAGAAAACTCAATCAAACGCTGACGGGGCAACTGCTTTTTACATGAATGGATTGAAATACAGAGAACCAGAACATGACAGACACAATAAGAAGCGCAACACACTGACAACCAAGAAACACAGAAGCTGAATTTAAAGGGAGACTAACGAGACAATGTGATGAACACCTGGGATGATTAGAATTGAAGACAGGTGAAGCTGACACCAAGGAAGAACTGCTGGGGCATGCAGGAAACATAAGGATCTAAAGAAATAACTAAAACACCGATTCCCACAAGTTTGTGAATTTTTTTTTAAACAAACCTACAGAGACAGATAAATGCACAGCCCATCTTTTAAGGCAGAGAGACATAAATGTTCATAAAACATAATAAATATCAATGTCAGAACTTGTTCAGTTAACTATATTTTACACATTTCCTCACAGTAACGTGCATTTTAATTAGCCATAAGGCTTGGTGGCAAAAAAAAAAAAAAGTGCATGGTGACTTCTTTTACTGTAAACTCCTGCACAGATGATCTGCTCCGTGGGCCTCAGTCACTTTCACAAACAGGAGAGTCAAAGAAGAAAATGTGGTTCAAATTGTTCAAGATTGTCACAAGCGTGCAAAATGTACTCTTTCTGCAGAGCCCTCCCCACCCCCTCCAAAAGCATACAGAAAAAATGTGATTAAAAAAAAAAACTATTTTATTTTCAGTAAAGTTGAGAAGTGAATGTTGTACTAAGGTAAAATTACTGTCATTCCACGTTTGTGGAAGTCTCATAATTGTTTCAAGATACTACGGTGGCCCTGAAGTGTAAATGAACAACATTTGAAAACACGGAAATTACATTTGAAAAAATACAACAAAAACATAACAACCTTTGCAAAAACGGAATTAAATTTTACAAAAACAAAATCACATTTGAAAAAATGAAATTACATTAAGCCAAAGCAGAAGTGGCCAAAGTGGAGGTGGTGAAAAACGGAATTACATTTGAAAAAAACGGAAATTACATTTGAAAAAAAAAACAAACAAACCGAAATTACATTTGAAAAAATACAACAAAAACATAACAACCTTTGCAAAAACGGAATTAAATTTTACAAAAATGAAATTACATTTGAAAAAATACAACAAAAACATAACCTTTGCAAAAACAGAATTAAATTTTACAAAAATGAAATTACATTTGAAAAACTGAAATTACATTAAGCCAAAATCAGAAGTGGCCAAAGTGGAAGTGGTGAAAAAACAGAATTACATTTGAAAAAAATGGATTTATGTTTGAAAAAACTGAATTATATAAATTAATTAATAAATAAATAAATTAATTAATTAATTAATATAATTAAATTTGAAAAAACTGAATTACATAAATAAATAAATAACTGAATTACATTTGAAAAAACAGAATTACATTTGAAAAAAAAAAAAAACGGAATCACATAAAGCCAAAGCAGAAGTGGTGAAAAACAGAAGTACATTAAGCCAAACTGGGGGTGACAGGTATTTTAGAGTAACAGGGTGGACATTTGACTAAGAGACTGAATTAATTTTTAATAATTTATGCATTAAAAAAATAATATCATAAAAAGTCATTGGATGAGAACTATTATAAATAGTACTATTAAAAATTATTTTAAAAGTACTTTATTATTATTATTATTATTATTATTATTATTATTATTATTACTTAGAACTGTAACTTTATTTCAGGAAGCATGAAAGGGGACATGGTCATAATCCCAAGTTGCATTAAAAATTAGATTTAATTATTTTAAATAAATTAACCTTGTGAACATATGGTTGTGTTTTATGATAGAGGTGAGTCAAACATATACGATGAGATTAATAAAATAAATATTAGTTCACTTTTAAACATAATATACAACATGGGGACTCAAAACGCACCAGGAGACCAGGAGTTTGGACTCATGTACAAGTATACATGTTTGTACGATAATGACAATGTTCCAAACACATTAACATTTAATACAAAGTTAGAGTTTTAGGTAGAAAAGTACCGGAGAGATTGGGGACGTGGTGACATGCATAGTTAGTTTACGTTGTGTGTCTCTGACCCTACGGTTAAGGTCACTGCTTACACCCGAGCTCACTCTACTTCAGTTTGTGTGTCAATATCTGCCATGCGGGAAATAGCAACATGTCGGTTATACAGGATATATCAAAAAACATTCAACATTGTTTTTTTTTTTTTTTCATTTTGAAAGATATACACCATTTCTTGACCTCCTCCCCCACAGCGCAGGGTTTGTATGCTTTTGAAAAGCGTTAAATATTGTGTAGCACTCCTAAGGATCGTAAGGAAAAAGTTTGTCTGAAAGGGCAAACGCCATCATGTAAACGCATCAATGAAATTATTAATTATATGTACATTTAAAGAAGCTGATGTCTGAAAAGGGCTCATTGCCAAAATGTATGTAAAACTAACAACACTCTGAAATTTATTCTGTAAATGCTAAAAGGATTAAATCTCCAGAGGTTTGTCTACTTTTTGTATTGTTGGCTTTAATCAAACTGAGAAATTAGTGGATTTTATTGATGTAATTAATGCTTTGGGATTTTTATGGTTTAGCCTACAATAACATTCTGTTATATGTCTGAATTACAAACGATAGCCAAGCATCATCACAGGTTTAGCATAACTTCAGTACTTAAAGGATTTATCTGAGCACATTTCACCTAATGGCCTGCTTAAAGTTTTAGCTCTTGTGGTAGACATGGTCCAACAAGATATAAAAGAGCAAATGCATAACGTCACATGAAGCCCTCACTACAGATCCTGACTGTAAAGATGAATTTCTGCTTCATGTAGCTCAGTCACATCAGCGTGACAAAAATACAATCTGAAAACCATTAAGAAACTTCTTCCATCACTGTTCATCTAACATAAAAAAAACATGTTTACTGAAGTCATTCATCGTTTGCAAAAAGTAACATTTGTCAAAAGGCGAGTTGTTTGCAAGCAGACAATGGAGACAGAGACACGGTCACGCAACAGAAGAGCAGTGGAAAGCAACTATGTTTTTAGTTCCTGTATGTGTGCACAACCAAGACGCTGTTTTTCTTTACATTGTGCACTAAACTAAAGACGGCTCTTTATTCGGAATCCTTTGTTACACGTGAAAACAAATGGTCTCACTGCAAGTAAATATGGTGAAGCCATTTTATCAAAATAAAAACAAGGTTCACACGTTTTGATAGAAATATGAAGATTAACAAATTTGCACAGAGCTTAAATTTTCATTCAACCTTTATTTATACAGGTAAGTCCCGATGAGCCTCGGGGAGTCGTTTACAAGAGAAATCTGGTTTTAACAAAGAGCGATGACAACTGTAGGCAATCATAAAAGAAAGCAAATTGAGAAGAACAAAATAAAATGTTATTAAAAAAAAAACAGATGTTTGAAGCCACTTAGAGAGGTCAAGGTCAAGAGCTTCAGATATTTTTGCAAGATATTCCAGGAAACAGGGGCGGAGAGAAGACCCGTTTGCCTAGTTCAGTCCTCACTGACGGAACACTGCAGATAATAATGTCCTGAGAGCGCACGCTGTAGCTGCACTCATGCGAGAGACATGTAGGAGGAGATGTATGAAGGCAGCAGACCAAGAAGTGATTTAACGATGAAAATGTACCAGTGTTGTTAATGGTGACCAGTTAACCAGTGAATACTGGGTGCAGTAGTTACAGCCAGTTAAGAATCTTAGTGCACCGTTATAGACAGCATCCATTATCTGCAAGGTGCTTGTAGGAGTCACTGTAATCAATGAAGGGAAGGAAAGTCGCAGTTACAAGGTGTTTCCTATTCAGAGTTGGACAGGATCTGTTTCTGAAAAATACATGGAGTTTGATGATAAATTCAACACACATTGTTTTATGTCTTTGCATTGAAAGAATCAGATCAATTATTGCACTGTACCCTCACGTCACCACACAAGATTTTCTCAAATAGTGTCACAGTTCTTCTAACAGCACCCTATGATTTCTCTAAAGTCACACCTTTCCTTTAAAATGACTCCTTCTGACTTTCTCTGTAATTCCTTTTCAACATTATCAAAGCTAATGTTACATCTGCAGTGGCTTTCTAGGCATGAAACCATGTTCCAAAGTTTTATCCTGATGGACTGTACCATAAAGCCCTAATGTTAACGAGGCATGCTGTCTGAGAACTCCTAACAAGTGCATTTAATGAATGCATCCTCTCTGCTTCACTTAGCTTGGGTAAAACCAAAATGAAACCCAGGAGGTTTGACAAAGAAATACCAAAAAAAAAAAAAAAGTGAATTGCATTGTATAATTCATTCAGTTAGATCAAAAAGGTGCAATAAAACAGCCCATAAACAGCTACCGGGAACTAAAACACAGCTTTAAATATGGCCTGTAAGCTTTCAGCCTTTCTCTGTGTTTGTGTGTGTACTTGGTTTTTGTAACCCTTTTACTAAAATAATAATCTACTTTCTCAGGACCAGGAGTCCTGGAGTCCAAAGCCTAATAGAGGGGGATATGAGTTTTAGGTTATGGATTTGGTGCTAAAGTTTGAATTGTGTTTGTTAGGTTCAGGCATGCACTGGAAACTGGTTAGGTAATGGGCTTAACTTGAGCTGGATCCTGCCGGAACAGGATTTGGGAACTCTCTTATTTTGACAGGGTGCAATCCGGTGACTCTTTGCTTGGATCCGGTAACTCTCAGACTTACTAATAATAAAGTTGTGAACAAATATGACTGCCTTGATTAAATAAAACTTATATCTGAAATGTAAACTGAGAATAATTACATAAACACTGATTTTAAACAAAACAGCCACTTATGAGCTTCTTAATATCACATCGGAGCTCCCCTTCAAGTAAGCAATTCTACATTAAAAAAAAAAAAAATCTCCACCCCTAAAAGAGTGGTGGGAGTGAGTGCCAAGTTAACCAGGCAGTCATGGGATTAACTTGTATAAATAAAGGTTAAATGTTTTGTTTTTCAGTTTGTTTTTAAAGCTTTGAATGGCCTTGCACCACCCTATATTTCAGAAATTTTGAAAGTCCACCAGCCCAGCAGAGCTTTACGTTCTGCTGGTCAATATCTGCTGGAAGTGTTTCACTCAAAGTGCACACAATGGGGGGACTGGTCCTTTTCTGCTGCAGGCCCAACAGCCTGGAATACTGTTCCCCATGAGCTGCGTGCCATTTCTGATCTGGTTCTGTTCAAAGCCAAACTGAAAACATATTTATTTAAAAGGACATTTGATGTTCAACTTTTAGTATTTAGCATTTATTGTCTTTTATCTTATTTTATTGTGGCTGTGTTTTTAATTTGCACTGATTTATTGGGCTCTGTTTTTACTTGTTTTAGCTTGTAAAGCACTTTGGTCAATGCAAGACGTTGTTGGAAGGTGCTACAGAAATATGGTTTATTACTATTATTATGAATGCACGGGCAGGAGCCCACAGGCAGCCACATTGAACAGACAGAGGGGGTCCCTGGTGGTTTCACATGTGGAGTCGGACAACAATGGGCAGCGGAGAAGAGTCGGGCTCAGAACAGTCAATGTCTTAACAAAGATAGCAACACAAACGTGTGGTTTTGTGATAAACCATAAGCTCCTGGAGGATGATTGCAGTGCGGCTGAAACGTGAAAACAAAGACTGAAAATTGATACTTTCATAGAAAAAGATTGGTGCATTGGATCACTGAATACAGCGAGCGTCACTTGATATTTGTGGGGCAACTTCGCACCCCTCTGTTGATTTTGGCAGACAAAGTCAGCTGGTGAACTCGTATCATCAAAAACAATGAGGCAATCTTCCGAAAATAATGGAGCTTGGAATGAAGGAAGGAAGCAAATAAGCCATGAACAGAAATAGATTTACATCATGATTATTATAATTTGAAATGGATACTGGGTTTGTGGTAAATGTTCAGTGCAAATATACATTAGAAAATCATGCTCTGTGCACAACTCAATAAGCACTCCTGAATGACACCAAAATAATGGCATACCAGAGTTCAGGAATAGTTTCTACACTTTTTTTTTTTTTTTTTTTTTTAAAGCATTACTGTTTATAAAAGAAAATCCATCTTATCATTTTATTTATTGAATTTATTCATTTTATAGTAAAATACAAAAAAAAAAAACAATAACATATACAGTAAGATTGTTATTTCTTGTTGTTTTATTGTTACAGTTCAAGAATACCAGAAGACATAAGATATAGTGTTACTTAATTCACTTTCTTTAGATTCCCTGGCTAATAAGGACAAGTCTTTCACAGGATCCTGTCATTTGATGAGAACATGCTAGAAGAAATGAACACCTACTTTTCCAAGTGATAGCGATTACACTGGTGTAGTCGGGAGATTGTGGGGGAGCTTTCTCATTTGGACAATTTGATATAATATCTTCATCTAATAACAGTCTTTCTTTTTTCTAATCTTTTTTTTTTCTCTCTGCGTCCCTCCTGGTTCCTAACAGGGTGGTGAATGACTACCTTGTGAATTTCCTCAGAGAGTCATTTTGCTAATGGCTTTTTAATCACCTTGAAAATCCCAATATTCACTGCAACACTCGCTGTCTTTTACTTGTGAAGCAAAGGGTTAGTGTTGTTCACTTCCTGTGTTGGGGGCAACGGAGGTTCATTGTTTTAGAATTCATTAGAAAGTAATGTATAAAGAGTTTAAAACAACCCAAAAAAGTATATATTCAACCTTCATGACACAGTGACACTGCAAATCAACTAAATAGAGAATTAATTCCACTGCTACAGCTCTCCGTGCTTCGTCCAGCTTTTCAAATCCATCATTCTTTTGCTAACAGATGCTATGCTCTTTCACTCTGCTCATTATAGCTATGAGCGAAAATGGAATAAAAACAAAGGCACGGGCAAGCCACCAGCAGAGGTGTCAGCTTGCATTAGTGGAAATCGTGTTTCCACTTGCAAAGCCTTGGCATTGTTTGCAAAGGGGGCAGCTGATTGCGAGTCACGTTGCGCTCTGAGAATTTGCCACTTTCTCACAACCGTTACCGCTGATAGTTTAATGGCTTGGGAAAAGGCCAGAGGCTCTAGTCTATAAAGTCGTATGACCATTCTGAAAACATTTAACTGGTTCAGTTGCGCCTCTTGTTACTTTATCGGAAAATAAAGAAGGCATTCTGGGTGCAGACAGAAGAGCGAAGCAAGAATATTGTAAATGTTTCTGGAATGCTTGTTGGTAATTCAGATCTGGTGCTAACATGTACAGAACAGATTCTAAAGGACGGTGGTAATGAAACATGTTAACACTCCATCAGATTTAGGACACATGTAGATATGGTCGCTAACGCCTGATTTAAAGTTAGTGACATCATTTAATAATCAGTCTAAAAAGAAATGTACCACAATGAAGGAAACTAGCCTGTAGCGACTTCATGCAAGAAGCAGATTCCACCTGGATGTTTCCTCAGACTTTTGGTTCTAAACTATTTGTGTGGAAAATGTCAGTGTGAAAACAGAAACAGCTGCCAGAGAATCTGAAATATTTGGTCAAGTAAGGTTGAATGTACGATGTCACTTCTCACAGGAAGAGGTTGAAGGTTTAAATCAAAGCTGGTGCCTTTGTAGCATTTTAAGTGCGCAGATATAGAAATTTCTGCATGCGCTGAATGTTACATGTCGTGTGTCTTTGTGTTGGCGTTGTTGATGGACTGACCTGTCCAGGATTTGTACCCCCACCTTTCACCTGTTGATGATGAACACCAGCTTGATGTGACCCTGCTGTTGAGTGTATGGGGTTTTCTCCGGGTACTGCAGTTTCCTGGACACTGATGCCTTCAGGGTTCACAAAAAACTCCCAACAGACAGTTGCGACAGGCTGATGGCAACCGATTACAACCACACACTCACGGAACGGTCAAATTAGCGTATTTTTGGCCTTTTTTTGGGGGGGGGATTATTGATAGTACATCGTACAGAGGGCAAATTTGTCGTTCAAATACGATAATTATCGTACACCTGGCAACACTGTAATGACTTTCCTCCGAAAACAATGTATAATGAGTTTTCCTCTGCAGTGAAAGTAATCAGTTGAGGTTGTTCTGGCATTTGATTAGAATGCCGCTCTGGGATGTCTGGGTCTTCCTCCTGGACATGTCTCTGAAGGTTTTCCAGGCATGTACCACTGAAAGGAGACACCAGTGCAGACCCAGTAATCACTGGGAATACCTTGAGATCCCCAAGAGGACAGGTCTCTCTTGTAAATGAGTCCTCATGACGCAATGTAACTAGCCTGTATAAATAAAGGTTGAATGAATGAGTGTTTCTAGGTAAAAGGTCATCTGGGGCTCCCTCTCGTCTCTTCAACCCAACCACAAAGAAGCAGAATAAGATCAATGGACGGTTTCTGTAAGTTGCATTGAATTTTTGTTTCCTTGCAAATTGAAGTTATTATAAAATAAAATGGAATAGTTTTTGTTAATTTGTTTTGCACACAAATAAGAAACTGCACATTTTTATTGTACGGTCTTGTGGTGCACAGTTATCACACAGAGTGGTTACAATCGTCCTGCAACTCATTCAGCAAACACCTCTTTCTTCCTGCTGGACTTTGTTCCAACATCATACATTATTGTGGCCAAAGCATCTCAGCACTGATGCCCAAGGACACCTGGTGCATATCTTAAATGCACCACTGACAGTGACAAAGTGCCTGCACTTAGTTCCCCATGAATGGAAAGGCATACATGTTTAAAAAGTGGAAAAACAAGACTCTGAGATGGTTAGGAAACGCTAATTATAACGCAGCATGATGCTGCAACCACAACTTATTATCAAGGACAATCCAATGTCAGTTCTAGATGGAAGTGAGTTTTTATAGATGCAACACATAAAGGTCCACAGGTCCAGCAGCTTTTTTGGCTCGGTGTTTGGCCTGTGGGATCATCCATAATTCATCTGTTAGTCTTGTATTTGGCACAGTGGCTCCTAACACAGAGTTGTGCCAAGAGGATGTTTGTAGTTCAATGACATGTGCAATTATAATGCATGTTGTATTTCTGTGCTGAAGTTAGAAATAATCAAAGAGTTTAAATTTAGTCATTTTGCTGCCTTTTTTTCTTTTTGATTCTTCATCTTCTCTAAAGCACGACCAAAGGAAATAAACTGAACGACTGAATGAAATGTTTTTGGATGCACTGGATTGAGTCTTCTCTTTTCTCTGCTTCTGACTTTGAATTTGTTATTTTCATAGATGCTGTCCATTCTAACCACGCAACACACTGAACAGTTCTGATGGAACATGGTCCCATAGTGTTGTTCTAAATCAAGCGGGGGGAAGAAGTGGTGCATAACAAAATGTTGGCATGGCTGCTTTGGTATTAAATAGTTCATAAATAAGTCTGATTAACAAGTGATAAAACTATTCTGTCCAAGTTCTCATAAATCCAGATCTACTGTGTTGCTCTGAAAGGATATGAGTGACTCATTAACCCGGAGACTTGGCCACCAGCTGACAAATGCCGTCCAATCAGAGTCTTGCAGGCGGTGTTTCAGCAGCTCGTGCCAACCCTTCTGCAAATCTTCCCATTAATCCAAACTTCTCTGTGTGGATCAAACTTGGGAAGTCGTTAAATTCAATGCTCAGGTTTAACTTTGGTCTTATTTTATCAATGAATTATTGTTCCTGTTGAAGTTTTTGAAGGGATAGACAAAACAACGTGCCATATTTTTCAGATTATAAGGCACAATATCATTGAACGGGTCGTTTTCACACATAAGGCTCACTGTAGATTTTTGAGAAAATTCAAGGATTTTAAGTGCACCTTATAGTCCAAACAATACGGTACAACAAATCAGACTTCATTGCATGTTGGCATTGAGGATTCAAGGATTCAAGGTTCTTTATTTGTCATTCACACCACATGTGGTACATGTGGTGGAATGTGAAAGAAAAACATTAATAACATCTAAGAAGTTTCTTAGTGATTTCGACCAAGAAAGGGCGTCTGCAGTGGCAGTTGGTGTGATAGAGGTACAGAAGGGGGATAAATTGACCCATTTTGTTTTGGAGATCATAAATATCTCATCCGACTGTAACCGTGTGGGGGTGGAGGTGGGGAGATTGGATGAAAATTCAATGACACGAGAGGTGTAGGCTGAAAGTGAGAGATTTCAATATTCTTCTATATGGCAATAGACTGCAGCAGCAGCAATATTTTTCATACACAAAATGAAAAGTGCTGCTGAACTGTTTTTGGTATCTGGAATTAGATTCTCAGCCCTATCCTTCCAAAGTACCCCCTAGCCATCTTACAACTTAATCAGGGCATTTGAAGATGGACTTTCCTCACTCTCTAATGCCACCCATTGCCCCCAGAATTCATCAGAACATTTTTTGGCACAGATTATGGTCTAATTACCAATGACAATGAACAGCTGGAAGGTACAATCATTAAAGGATGTAATGAGCCACTAGTAATGAGAACAGAGAGTAAGATATAGACATTCTGTGGACATGGATTATACTTATTAGCCTAATGGAATCACTTTGTTCAAGTAGTAACATTTAAAGCACTGGGATGAGTGGAGAAAAGAAGTTTTAAGATAAGTTTGACTTAAAACTTTTCTGTGTCGGATTATTTTAATTATAAATTTGCTTGTTTTTTCATTCAATTTTATTTATACAGGTTAATTCCATTGAGCCTTGGGGACTCATTTACAAGAGAGACCTGATTTTAACAAAGAGTGATGGCAACAGAGTCAGAGTCAGAGAATCTTTATTGTCATTTGCACCACATGTGGTACATGTGATGAAACGAAATTATGTACACAGGGTCCCAGTTACATCCAACAATAAAATGCAAAATAAAAACATTACTAAGATCTAAGATGTGAACTAAGAAAAGCACCAACTAAAAATACACTAAGCAATAATATCATACACGAACAGTAGACAATCACAAAAAGCATACAAGTTGAAACAAACAAATAAAAGAAAATGGTATTGAAAATTGTAAAGCGATGTAGAGCGCTGAAAACAGGAACATGTTTGCATCACATCAAGCTTTAAAGTGAATTTATTATGGATTCAAACATTTGATTATGGAGCATATCATCTGAAATCTCATGAACTGTTCTAACATGAAATATGAAATGAGGAGTTCCATCCTCCGGAGAGATCTCAGAGAAAACTGTTGCACCTCCTCATCAAAAGGAGTCAGCTGAGGTGCTGTGGGCATGTGATCAGGAGGCCTCCAGGCATGGGCGTCACAACAGTTAAATGTGAAGGGGACGTGTGTCCTCTACAGTTAAAAAATATTCATTTGGACCCCCCCACACACACACACACACACACACACACATTTACCATGAATATTACTTTCACCCAGCACTGTTTCTTTCTTTTTTAATGAATCCATTCCACTTGATTAATAGGAGACTCCTCAAACCACTTCAAGTCCACTCCGGGTTTTCCTGGTTGCCTACAACCATTCCACACTACATGAAGTAAGTCTCCGAGATCAACTGGCTTGGTTGGGAGCTCATCTCTGAGATGTTTTTTTTTTTTTTTTTTTTTTAATGACGATGCGTGGAGAGGAGGGGGAGACACCTCTGTGTTGAGTGCTAGCTTAGCGCTACATTAGCACCAGAAGTTGTAGCAGTTGTGGATTGGGGTGGGTGTGGGATTATGATGTGTGAGAGAAGTGGATAGCAAAATCTGCAGCATCGTAGCTAGCGTGTCTGTATTGTGTGCCGCTAGCTTAGCGGCATTAGTGCACATTAGTGCACATTGCTGTTGTCCAGGGGGAGGAAGGGGAGAGCTGTTGATCAGTCTACTCTAAATAGTTATTGAATCAAGTGTTTACAGGTAAACGTAGATGTTTAACAGCTCGTTAAAATGCACCAGAATGCAGGAAATGGCATCTACTTTTTTTTTAATTTTCTGGAGGAGGACCCCCTAGACACCACCACCCCCATCAACATTACCACTAGTGTGCTATCCCCACATTACAAATACTTTTGACGCCTGTGCCTCCGGGGCACCTCCCTTTTTTCCACTGACAAGAAACCTTGGGCCAGACCCAGAACTCGCTGGAGGGATTACGTATCTTCTCTGGCCTTTGACTTTTTGAGATTCCCCCAAGGAGGAGCTGGAGTCTCTTCCTGGAAAGAGAAACATGGGTTTTCCTCCCAGACCCAACCATGAAGACATGAAAATGCTGTACCTGTTAAAAAAAAGTCCAAAAACAATCTACGGTTTATTGTATACTGTATTACATTAAGTATATTTCTAAAACGCTAAAGCAATGGTTGAATTACCCTGATGCATGCTCAATGGCCGAATTGTTCAAGGGCAACACAAATAATTTCAAGTTTAAAAATAAAAAACTTTAAAATGTTTGCAACTTCTTGGCACACAAAGTTCGTGAGACGTTAAAATCAGCTTAAATTCTTTCTTCTCATGGTCTTTTTTCATGCTTTTGCATCTTTTTTTTTTTCTTGGCAAAACAGACATTCTTTTGACTCCAGAGCTTTTTTTTTTTAAATGGTGTTTGTAGCAAACATCTCCCTCTGACAGGGTTCACTTTACCTCACCCTTTCTGCCTTTATAACCTTCATTTAATCTTCTTGTGATAAAAAAAAAAAACTTCTGAAGATGCTTTTGGGTTTTCAGTAAACCAATACATTAAATATCACAGTCTTTCAGATGAATTTATACTGGTTGTTGTCCTGACTGGTTGAAAAGGAGCTTGAAGGCAACAAGTGTCAGGAAATGGGTGCATCTATGCTTTAAGCGTAAACTTTCATCACTGTGGATGTTTTTCTGTTGAACGTGTCAGTGCAGTCTTTAAATTTTCATCATCCCGGTGACCTGTGAGGTGAGCTCTTCCTCCTCCTCTCTGCTCTCATCCTGCTTTTTCTGATTGAGCCGGCCTGACTGGCAGGGAGCCATGACAAAAAGCCTCGCTGATTTCTCGGACACGCCGTTTGCCGCCATGCGCACGTCTTTGAGCATGACAAATGAGACGCTCGCGGGAAATTTCCTCAACGTTTTCCGACCACTCTGACAAGTCAAAGCACAGTCGCATTGAGATTCTGTCAGGGTAAACCTGCAGACTCTAATAATTTCCTCTCGTCTGCAGATGTACTTTAGCTTGCCTCTGATAAGGCTGCCAGACCGGAGATCAATAGTTGACGGATCAATCTGTTCAATAACCGGAGAGATAAGGTGAGCAGTGCTGAGAGGATGTGAATGTACCTTTCTTTTGGGTTTCTAATGCCCCTTGGACACAAATTTCACATTAGCAATTTATAAATTTAGGTCTTTATTGTAGTAAACAATTTCTTACAACTCAAACTCATGGTAAACAGGGGTGGATCTAGGGGGTGGCACTGAGTGGCAGGGGTGGGGGGATATCCTGTCCTCCCAGTTGCCATCACATTTGTAGGCTCTTTATTGTCATTGCACCGAACTGCAACGAAATTAAGTTTCAGTACAGCCCGTCTGAGAGAAACAAACAAACAGACATGGGGAGACGGAGGTGACTGAGGTCACCGGCCTCGAGAGGCGGAGCTTCTTTTTTTTTTTTCAGATTAAGAAAAAGAAACACGAGGGGGAGTGGAGTGTAAAAACAATCACATCTCGCACTGTGTCCCAGTCCGTGGACTGCCAGAAAGTTCCATAGTCCTGAAAAAGATGGAACAGTGTCCATCAGCCGGCTCAACTCTGACACAGATCCACACATGTGCTTGGGAGGGGAGCGATGGGGGGTGGGGGTAGCGGAGCTTCTCGTTCACATAAACAACCGGGAGAAGTTTGAGATAGCTGGTCAATTCAAGGCCGAGTGGGGAAACCAGATTCAGATATTTTGGGTCAGGCAGCCTCTGCTTGGATTTCCATGTCTGCCTTCAAAGTTCTGCTGGTGCGTCTCACTGGTTGTTCCGAACAGCCACATTTTGTGGTCACACCACTGGACAAAGCTTGTAGCCTTCTCCAAGGTTGATTCCTTCCCACCAGTGAGTCCCAGGAACCGCAAGTGGCCTCAAATCGTGTCCAGCTTTTGGCTCAGCTCATGCAGCCTCTGAGTCTGAGAGCTTACTGCTCGGTACATTCCTTCATGCAAGGCAGGCGGCCTCACGAGTGCCAGAACCGCTGCTGCCGTCTTCCGAATTTGTCGATGTGCCAGATAACCGCCAACTCCAAAAAGCAGAAATCTGGTTATCATAAAACCAGTTATGTTTGTGTCTTCTGCATCCTCAATGGACAATACAGACACACCATCTTCCACTGGTCACATGAATCCATAGTATCCAGCTGTGAGTGTCCCTTCAGGGCATGAGGGCTCTCCTTGGCCCTATCTTCTCATTTCTCTAGTTAAAATATTTTCTACTTTCTGTACAATATTGAAGGTCAACAACATCTTCAGAGAACATCATCTATCTCAACTAACTGATTTAAAATGTGCACATGCTCCTGTTGAATTTCTAAATAGTTTAACTCGTCAGTCAGACCTGGAAACGTCACCAGCAGGGATGATTTTAAAACCTCCCAACATCTTAAACCCCCTTCATTAGTAGATGATTATTGTTGACATTCATTTCTTTCAGCTCAACTATTTATTTTTATTTATTATTTCAAATTCTTGATGTTGGTTAGTTAGCCACTTTGCACCACTAATGTAGAACCTAGCTTAGTTAGCTAGCTAGTGAACATCTGTGCATTCATCAATTGATGTCTTTGCTCATACAGCGCTTCTAAATTTTGTTTTATAATTTTGTCTTTAAGTCGCAAAGCTAGTGTTACATCTGTGTTACTGCTTATCTAAAATATAACCAATTTCGTTAAAAAGCCTAAAATGTTTTTGTTTTATGCAAAACTGATATTTGTTTTGTTGCCAATGCCAGATTTATTTATGTACTGTAGCATGTTTAACAACAACAAAATTGATCGGAGTGATTTACAAGCTGGTTAAAAGCAAACAGGAATAATCAACAATAAAATAAATATTAAAAAATGACAAAGAAAAACAACTGGTTGAATAAAATAGGCTAAAAACAAACTAAAAGAAGGAAACATTGCAACATAAAGGAGCTGATCCAACCTAAACTAAGCTCAAAATAAAATTTGAACATTTACTGTTCATTCTCACATGCATTATAAATGTTTTGACAAAAATCAGATTTAATTTGATAGGAAGCGACAGTTGCAAGCTGTTCTTTTGCACGTTCTCGTGTTTCTCACAGATGCAGGAACACATGCTCCTCTGCTCGTCCACTGAGATGAAGAACAGACAAAGGACTGCGCTTCCGTTGCTGTGACTGGTAAACATGCGCTCGGGAAGGGATTGTGGGCTGGACAAACATGCACGGCGGCATATTCGTACCACCTTCAATAGACTGGCTCTTTAACAGGAATCGATCTTCAAGATCAGCTCTCTTTTAAAGAGCTGTAAATCCCAACTCGAGTAATTCATATAGATAATTACCGTAATTTCTGGTCTATAAGCAGCCACTTTTTTCACACGCTTTGAACCCTGCAGCTTATACAATGCTGCGGATAATTCATGGATGTTCTTTAGACAGGTTAATGGAGTTCCTGAAGAGGCAGGGTCCTCGTGACTCAATGAGACAACGTGTATAAATAAAGAAATAAAGCTTTAAAAAAAGCTGACCAATGAAATTACAAAACAGGTCATAATCAAGCCAATGAAACTGGGAGGGGGGGGGGGGGGGGGGTCTCCCCTGTTTGTGTAGAGCAACTTTTGCTCTGTGAAGCACAAGCTTGCAGCAGGAAGAATATGAAAGAGAGACATGTGATGAAGTTTTTCAGAGGGTCTTTAATTCTGACACTGAAGAAGATGACTTTAGTGGTTTTAATACACAGGAAAAAGATGAACAATCGGTGACTTTTCCTTAAGCTACTGTATTTTTTTAGCCAGTTGTGTTAAAGGCACTGTTCAGAAAAAATTAAAAAAATGTGTATATTTGTGTATGTTACAGGTATTTAATTAAAAATTTAAAACATCTTTCTATGTAAATATCTCATGTTACAATGCAAACACCTGAGGCTTATACACAAGCACGGCTTATATATGTACAAAAATTGTTGTTTGTTTTGTGTGTGAGCAGTTTATATTCAGGTGTGCTCTATAGTCCAGAAATTACGGTAATCTGAATGCATAAATCTAAATCCAAGACGAAACCTTTGTTGGTGAGAATAAATTTTGCACTCCTGCTTGAACCTCAAGCCCAACCAACCTTTTCCACCCTGAAATTGTCTTTAGAACCCAAAGGTGCCTTTAAAACCGTCCACTGATTGAAGTTTGTCAAATAATTCTGGCTCAATAATCTAGTCCACGTATTTTTTTTTTTTTTTTTTAGATTGTCAGCCATACAACGAATCAAAATATAATAAATAACAGAAGCTGTGAAGTATTATTCATTAGCTCTCAGGCAGAGTTGAGCTTGTTGTTGCTCATGTCAGGCCCAGAGACACAAATGATCTGTATCATTAGCTGCACACTCTGTGCTCCGTAGCTCCTGAAACTCCATCATCCACGCTTTAAAAAGGATCTCCATCAGAAGACATTTTTTACCTGGACATGCCTTTTTAAGAAGTCGGTGCGTAGTTACAAACTAAGAGTACACATTTGAATTCCAATTACACAAAAAGAGGATTATAGCTTCAGATAAGCGTTACAGTACCAGGTGAGTAAAAACAAAAAGTATATAATGAATAAAAAGAAGAACATCAAATGAGATTTTGGTGCTTGAATGAATTCACAAACGCTCCACAGCTGTGTAAATAAATTAAAAGTTGCCTCAGGCAGGCTCGTCCAATCCATGTCTCATCGGAGGCGAGACTGTAATTTGGAGTACAAATTTGGAAAAAAAAAACATGGGGGAGAGAAAGTTCATGTTGCTGGAGGTTCATATGAAGAGGAATACGAGGATACTGGGACAAATAAAATATTCAATAAAGATCAATTCTGAGGGTTCTTCTGGTGTTTTATCCCCCCCAATAGATTAAGATGTGGAACCAGCCATGGGGTGTATGTTCAGGCTATATTTGCACAACACAGGAAGTAGAATTCAATACATTTATATAAATACCTGAAATAGGTTTGAACTAAAAGAAACAATCACATCTACAATATTTTATTTTTTAACCAAAGCACAAAGAAGTGATTTCTTGATGCACAGCGTCTCCCAATGTCCCTAATAAAGATGAGCTCCCATCTGCTCCATGTGGACGATCCATCACTGCCCTCTAGTGGTAGAATATTGAAACTGCAACAGGGAAACAAGCAGACTTGGATTGAAGCAGAGAATTAAAGATACTATTGTGGATAAAGAGCTTTAATTATACAAAGTATAATATTTGTAAAGCTCAGTGCTGTGGACATTAAAAGGATATTGAAATTATTATGTCAACTGTGGACTAGAAAATTAAAGACCCTAACGACCCAAGGAGGTAAGAGAGTGGGAGTGATTTGCGTGAAGTTTAAAAGTCACTCCTTGTTTTTCAACTGGAATTGGAAAAGCGTGAGAAGCGAAACATCTTCACAAAAAAAGAAAAGAAATTTGCCTTAAAATCAAACCATGACCACAAATAAACCCAAAAGTTAAAAAAACAAAAGGTTTTTCTATCTCTGCTGTGCATTTATGTATCAGATGTTACTCATATCTGTGCAACAATTCCTCAGAAGCGAGGCACCGAGGGTCACCTTTAGAGGAATCAGTGAAAATCTGAACCTGTGAGTCACTTCTTCTCTGCAACACTAAAGAGTGTAATCTTCTCCTCAGTGAAAACATCATCCCCGCTGGGATAAACCGCTCGTGTTCATTTGTGTTCCACCGTAAAAAAAAAAAATAGTCTGAGATTGCAAAGGAGTTCTAAAACAACAAGACGAGATGAGACAAAAACGCACCTTCGTTAAAAAAAAAAAAAATAACACCGTTCTGGCCGAGAGAGACCCTGCATCGTTTCTTGATTGACATGAGAGCGAGGAAATCTGAAAACCTTGAGTGAAGTAAGTCTGACAGGACACACAGGGGGGTGTAAGGCCCATGAACACTAACAGATAGGGTTAATTATGAGCTCCTGGTCCGGGTCTTTGTGGGTCTCCATGGAAACAGACTGAGATGTCACTCAGCTTTGAATGATCCATGATTGGCACATCCTGGTTTACAAAGTCTGTTGGCAAAATGAGCAACCGGCTGTATTTTAATAAAACATCATGGGACGTGCATCTCAAGTCATCTCCATTAAAAATGAACCACATATATTATTGGCAACACAAAAATGACCCTAATGTAGCCACTATTTCAGATGATGAGCTAAATTTTGATGTGGCTGCTTAGAATCCTCCCCGACACATACTCAGAGTGCTATGTTGTGCATTTTTGACCAAAATAGCTTCAAATGTGTTATATAGTTTCGTTTTGATTACTTCAAATGATGCAGCTGATAAAGCAGGAAGACAAGCCCTGCATGGATATCTGTGTTGTTCTTGTTGTTTTACTTCTTCTAAAACAAAGCGCCTGTGCCATAAATTACAAGGCCAAACATTCACTTAAGCATGAGAAAGTAAAATAAATGGACTCCCGTTGAGCACACCAGCTGCAGCACGACTGGCCCATTAACTACACTTTACTGCTGGAGAAATACACAGTTTTTTGTCAGGTTGTGGCGATAATAGATGAGTATTGCCTTAGTGCCAACATTTATATACTTAAAGGCTTATTACTGTGGCAACCTTTGGATTTATCTGCGTGGACTGTAAAGTTAATTGAGCTGACACCCTAAAAACAACTGGATTTTTAGTGAGGAACTCAGTGTTGGGTTAAGTTTGGACCGAGCCAACCCTGGGAAGTTTGAGCTCAAGAGGGTTGGTTTGGTTTCAGAACCGTTCAGATCAGTTTGACCCAGTTTTCCACTGAAACACATTAAGATCTTTTCAATTCCTTCTGTAGATTTACTCTATTTTGTCTTTGCTACTTGTATTTTTAGAAACTATTATGCTGCTTTTAGCTTTTTGATGGCTTTTTGCAATTTTTGGCTTCTGTCATTTTGCCACTTTTAGCTAGTGTTTTGCATTTCATTAATTTTGGTAAATGGAGCTTACTTATATAGCGCTTTCCAGCCCCCATGAGGGACCCCAAAGCGCTTCACAGTACCAGCCATC
>JARVLU010000489.1:22650804-22666590 GCA_031762415.1 Simpsonichthys santanae | reverse complement strand
ATATTATAATCCACCAAATCATAAAACTTAAGTAATTTCAATTGACAAAACAGAACATTAGAAGGGTGACAATAACAGCAAAAAGTTGAAACCTTAATGTGTGCAGGTTTTCTTTTGCAGAGCTAGTTTTAAATATTAAAACTTTGCTGAAGAGTTTATGGAAGTTTAATGTTGAAGAGACAAAACACTCCAGTCCCTTTATTTACGTTTGTCAGGTTTTCAATAATGTTTTTATGTTTTTTGAACTGTCCAGACCTGATTTAACTTGTTTAGATTTTTTTACCTGGATTATTGAACATGCATCACAATATTCAATAATGATCGTTTCTGTTACTAATTTAATGTGGAAATGTATTTAGTAAAACAACTAATTAATAAGCTTTTGAAAAGTAAAAACATTTATTACATTTTGATATTTTCTGACCTTTTTTTTCTTCTTTTTCTTGTTGCAGGTCTGGCTGTGAAGGAGCTGAAGTAAATTTAAAATGTACAAATAAAAAAAAACAGAAAAAAAATTCTTTGTTGTGTTTGCTTTGTTGTCTTTCACTGTGTAAAACTAAATTAAGATAAATTTCTCAGCATCCAGCTTATAAGACGACGGTGCAGGAGCAGCACATAAAACTGGTTAATGTAAATCATTTCAGTCTATACCAGGGTCATTAACACATGAATGGTAAAACTTCTACTTTCAGACACTTGAAAGGTCCCTAAACTTACATTTTTACTTTGCTTACATTTCATATGTGTGGAAAACTTTAAATACATTGATTTTGAGGTTTGAGTTGTACTTTTGAAATGGAGATTCATTGTTAAATGTAACTACTGTACTGAAAACATACTTTTTTTTGTGGAATAGTTCAATGAAATATGCTCTTAATATATTAGCTCAGTTTAAAAGAGGAAGACTAGATTTATTGTGGTATGGTGTTGGAAAACCTTACAATTTATATTTATAGTGCTTGGAAAACTGACAGGGCTGAGAAATCGGACTCGAAGATTGGATTACAGTATTTTTTTTTCAGCGTTCCTGTTAATCGCCTGTAATTACCTTATTTGCCCACTAGATGGTAGTACAGGATTAAAAGCATTTTTAAAGTCCTGTTAAAACACTTGTAATGACCCATTTGTCCACTAGATGGCAGTAAAGGATTAAAAGTGCACAGGAGCGCGTAAAACAATAAAAACACTGTCACAACACAGCCTACACGTGTGAGTCGTGTAGTGTTACAGTGACACCAGATTAATTCATCAAAACCTTTGAGGCGCGCTCCCGCACCTCCTGCCTGGTGTCCCTTACAGTCAGCGCGCGCTCCCGCTGTTGACGGAGCGGTTCGTTCGGACAGGAGGAGCGGAGGAGGACATGAGCGGACAGTGACCGGAGTTCTCCAGAAAAGACAGATCCAGCTCCTCCTCGGGTCTTTGGACGACCACCGCCGTCCCCCCAGGACTTTTCTGGGTTTTTGTCCCCTCGTGTTGGACCCGTTTGTTGTTGCCGCCTTTGTTTGATGTGAGGCTTCATTAAAGACTCACGCGCTTCCGGACTGACTGAGGCTAATTAGGAACTTTTTTTTAATTTTCCCGGGGACGGGATGTCTTTAGTCCGAGTGGACTACATTGCGCCCTGGTGGACTTACTGGCTTCACAATTTCCCTCATATCAACTTGAGGTTTCAAGGCACGGACAAAAGCTTCCAGCCTGAAGATGAGAACTACCAGCAGGTCAGTGGAGGAGGAGGGTGGTGGTGGTGGTCCCAGAAAACTGGGGCATAACAAGCCTGGAGGTGGTCACTTAATGCATGGACGGCTGTTCTAAATGCAATTATTGCCACTGTGTACATTTAATTGTCAACATTTAAATGCAGTTTTCTTTGTAAGCCCTGTCATAAATCTTCTATATTAACGAGGTCACCTCTGACAGAAGCATTTCTTGTTTCACAGATGTTTCTTTCACTCATTTAAAATGTTAGTTTTAGTTTAAATGAACTCAGCAGGCTAGACTAAGATCACCCATGTGGGCTGGATGTGGCCCATAGGCCTTCACTTGATGTGCAGGTTAATGTTGACATATGTATTTATACTCCCCCCCTCCCAGAGTTCCAAACCAAGATCTTGAAAGCAATCAAAGGAACTCATAAAGAATTAGAACATATACTGTATTTTATTTAAAACAAATATAGGAGACTTGATGCTTGATAAAATCTCCCCAATAATCTTTAGGACGTAAGATTTACTCCCTGTAAACTTTATCTTATGAAAGCATCTTTGTTACGTATGCAAACAAAAAAATATATAAGAAATGAATTGACTAAAATATGTTTTAGCCATTTGATGTATTTGTTCAAGATACTTAATTTGAATTTCACTGATAAAATCCATCTTTTCAACTCATTTAAATGTTGTTTTCTTTTCAGTTTAAGGATATTGGGGCCGGATAGAGATTGTTCAGGGGCCACTTTTGGCCCTCGGTCCATATATTACATTATTATTATATTATTCTACAGGTCTCCGTTGTAAATGAGTCCTCGAGGCTCAATGGGATTAACCTGCCTAAATAAACGTTGAATGAATATTGTCCACATCTGCTACATGTGGTTTTAAAATTTGTTTAGTGCCATGAAAAAAAAATAGAAATACTGTATATTTTTTTGCTGTTTCCTTCACAATTTATTATTATTTAGCTATTATGTAAACGTGTTGAAGAACTTTAATTAATTTAGTTTGATTCAGTCCCGTGAGCCAAAATAAAAATAAAATAAAACTCCCGGGAGCTTTAGTGATAAGACTGCGCTCACACTTCCTTCATGGGTTTAGTTTGGGTGTGTGCTTGTCTTTTTTTTTATTTTTTTTTTTAGCAAAAATATCTCATGAACAAATTGAATGACTCACTCAAACAGTAATCACAAGATGTACAGTTACAAGTAACTACTTTCAGTGTCGACCCCATTCAAAATGGCCGCCACAGCTAAGAGACCTAAGGAAACATAAATGTCTATAACTCAGAGATATTGAGGTCAGAGTTGGTGTGGTAGTAGATGAGGGTCATTCACAACACATACGCTGAGCTCTATTTGATCACACAGGATCTGTTTTTAAACTTTGTCAAATTATTTGTCTGTTAGCAAAATATCTCATGAACCACTGGATGCATTTTAATTAAATTCACTTAAATTACTCATTGGATGTCCCTCTACAACTGTTTAGTGTTTGGCTTAAACCCAATTTAAGATGGCTGCCGCAGCTAATGGACATCCGTCAACACAAAAAATGGTTTTGAGTGGGTCAGTTTTACAGATGTTGAGCTAGAATTCAGTGTAGTAGTAGCCGAGCTTCATCCTCAACATATGTTCTAAGAGTCTGCAGATCTTATGAGTGACCTCCAGGTGATCGTTTGATGTTGCACTTCGTTCAGGGAACATCTAAGTGATTTTGTTTAGTAGAAGCAGAACATATTCTGTGTTTTCAAGTTTGTTTTTGAGTTTCTTGAGAGCTGGAGAGGGACCCAGGAACTTGTGGGAGAATGCAGCTTCACTCCGGGTATCCAGATCCATCCATTCCCACCTCCAGAGGCGAAGTGGCAGGACTTATTTCACTTGGCCTTTTAAGTGGATCAACGTTCCCAGTGACTAATGGCCGGCTTGTTAGCACTTTGAGTCCAGCGAATGTTTAATTAACTCACTGTGTAATTTTTATTAGGGTTGCAGCTTGGCACTTGTGCCAGAGCAAAGTAGATCCTGCTGAGAATAAATGACATTTAGCTCTGCTCTTAATCAGCACAAAGGTCAGCGGAGTGAGGGACTTTGAGCATTACATTTCAGCAGCGGCAGAAGAAAAAAAGTCCAGTGTGGCGTCTTCAAAAGTTAAAGTAGGCGTTTTGCATCATTTACAGGTTGTAGTTATTTATAATCTTGCAATACACGGTACATTTGTCAACTGATGGAACAGTTCCACACATCGTCGAACATTTACTAAACAGTGTTGGGCAGCACGGTGGTGCAGTTCGTAGAGCTGCTGCCTCTCACTGAGCAGGTTGACCCAGTTCAAATCCCGGTCCGGGGCTCTTTCTGGGTGGAGTTTCGTGCATGTGTGGGTTTTCTTACTCCGGTTTCCTCCCACAGACCAAAAACGTTTAGGGGTGCATCGTTTGCAGTTTTCTGGCCGATCACCGATCTCTTAAAAGTCTGAGCTGCCGATTCCGATTTTGTTTTATAAGCGACGCTGTCAGGTGTGATAAGGTCACAATGCACCTTCAAGTTTCCAACCTTAGATAGAAGATAATGATGGCTGGATGGATGAACAGTGTTAATGTGATGAAGGACCTGCATTGTGGGTGTCGCAGCCCATCACTGAAAGATCTGCTCAGAGCCCTGACAGTGTCATGGAGGGGATGGGTTCTGTTGTTGGTGATGGATGTTATCTCTTTGCCAACATCCTCCTGTCACCCACCACCTCAGAGGTGTCCAGAGGTTGGGCCAGCACTGAGGTGGCCCTCATGACCAGCTTGCTTAAGTCTCTTCCTGTCTTTTTTTAAAACAATCATCTAGAGGTCACTCATAAGATCTCACAAGAATTTTAAGAGTCTCGTGAGTCAGTCGGCGTTTCTAGGTCCAAACTTCTACTCACGTCAACAAAACGCCAAGTGAGTTACTGTACATCACAGAATTTAATTGAGTTAATGGACTAAGGACATTTTTTGGGGTAAAATGCATTACGAGAGTCAAAAAACTTTGTTTTACATATCCAATAATTCTCAGTCTGGTCATCTGGACAGTTTATTTGTATAGAGACGTTTCACCCTATCTCCGGAGGTCTTCATAATAAGTTTTAGTTGCTTTTGAATTAAATAGTGTTTTTTGCTCTTCATTTTGTTGGAAGCTCTACAGAAAACAAAAAAAAACATACCTATTAGGAGCAGATCACCGGTACTTGAGTTGTCGGGAGCCAAAAGGCAGACATTAGTGTTTTTCTTGGTGTCTGTGTTAATTTTTTAAAAATATGGATCAGCTGATGCACTTCCATAACTGATCGACGGTTGAATTCTGCGCAAATCAAGCAGGTCGCCACCGCTAAGAGGCCTTATGAAACACAAAAATGGATTTAACACAAGCAGCCCTACAGATGGAGCTCAAATCTGCTGTGGAGGTAGTTGAGAGTCGTCCTCAACACCTTCTCTGAGCACTAACAGCTAATGATGGCTAATTAAGTCAAGCCCATTCAATCAGGCCCCACTGACCTTGGAAAACTCAAAAATCTTCACAAAGATTGAAGTAAAACTTGGTGTGGTAGTAGCTGAGTAGCTCACAACACAAACTCCAAGTGCTAACAGATCATGTGATACAAAATATTGCAGCATGATGGTATTTCAAGGTTTAATCAGAATGGCTATAACTTTATCATTTCCTAATATAAGATGAATTTAGTTTAAAACTTTGAAAGCTGGACCTTTATTCTTGTTTCCATCAACTTTCTGCAGTATATTGGGCACTTTTTGATGCTTTACATCATATTACCATTTAGTTGCGCTGTGCATCCTTCATTTATTCACATTTTCATGAGATGGTGGATTTTTTTATTTGTTTTTACATAAAACTGGATTTGTTTTCTCTTCTCTATGACTCTAATTCCAGCATGTATGACTCAGTAGCACACCCCAAGGCACCAAAATAATAGCTGTAACATTTGGTGTAGTAATAACCTTTTCTTTTAACTTCCTTCTCCTTATTAGGAACAGGCTTGATGTGTTTCCTGCCCAACAAATATCAAATGACAGCTCAACCCTATTGGATTTATGTTTCAGTGTTGTTTAGAGCGGCACAGACTGAGGCAAAGAAGGGGAACAATCTTCTTTTTTTTATTTTTCATACTGCCAGTTTCCATTTTCAGTTCATTGTAGAAGTACACTCAGGGCCACGGGGTGTAAGAGGAGACCACGGTGCGTCTCAGCAGGTGACAATCACATCTTCCTGGGAAAAAATGTCATCATCCAAGTCTGTCCGAGGTGGGAAATCCCCATCGCTCTCAATTCCTATTACTTTTTGTCTACAAGTGACATTTATCTAAAACAAAACACTTGTTCCTGTTCACACTTTGTTTTTCATCAAATCCACGTCTGCCTCTTCTTTTATAGCGAACATTTAAAGACAGTGCTCTCAAAGAAAGACAACGCCGTTGGGTTTGTTGCTTTGGGAAGGTATCTTGTAAAGTTTTCTCACCAGCTGTAGTGCACGTGATGTTTTGAATTAACGTTAAAGAACGTTAGTAAAAAAAAAAAAGAATTAGCAGCTTAAAGTTATAGTTCAGATCTAAATATGTGGAGATTCTGTGAAAGGCTTATAAACAACGAATATCTAACCTGTTGTAGATAGCTATATTTTGTCTTAGTTTGTAGAAATGGGGTTTAAATCTGACTGGACTGATGAGGTAATGTCTCATCCGAGCAGGGATGAGATATGAATGGACATTTTAGTTAAAACATCCCCCCCCCCCCCCCAACCACCTCTGTCCTGGTCTCGTCCACCTACCTGCCACAGCTCCAGACAAGAACCCAAACTGATTAAAGGGGCAGGGCGCTCGACATGTTTATTTTTATCAGATGGGGGGTAGATGAGGACGGGATGTAGTCACATCTGTGCTGTCTGCCTGCTAGCTTAGTGCTACATTGCTGCCAGTTTTTATCAACAATAGGGGGCTGTGGAGGTGGAGCTATGCCGATACTGACATTTGTCGACAGGAGTGGGGGGTGGGGTGGGGAGTGGAGCAGAGCGATACGTCAGTAGCATTTTTGCTACCACGTTTGTATTGCAAAATGCAGTACATCAATATCGACAGTCGTCGATTGGGGGTGGTAGGCAGGGTGCTCGGTTCTGTTGACGGGTTGTTTAATGGTAGGGGAAGCACTGGGACTGCACATATTCTGACAGCATACCCATGACCGTCACGTCCACTCACTAACCTTTTCAAAATAAAGTACGAGAAGGTGGGATGCTCCTTTTTCTTTTTCTGGGAGTGGGGGTGGGTGATAAGTGTTGTATTGGATTGTCACTACCAGGAGCAGGTGTAAAATCTAAAACATTTACCAGTAGTTGTGAGTCACGTGAACGTTGGCCCAGCTTAAACTAGCTTTTAGCTCATCAGGCCGATCAGAATTAAACTTTTATTTCTCCAAACTGAAGTTTTGCAAGAGCTGAAAGGGAAGATAATAGTTGTTGATAACCCCTCTTCAAAAACTTGAACTGTGCTTTAATTGCCCGATGCGTTGTTGAATGTAGTGTATTGTGCAGAAAACGCTGAATGATTGTTCTTTGGCTGCTGCTGTGGGTGGTGTTGAGCAACAGAGCGATGGCTGCAGCCCAGAACACGTGCTTCATGATTTGACCATTTGTAGAGCTGCAGAAATCCTGTCCTGGCTTCAGGCCAGCAGATTTAAAGGAATGCAAAGATCTTTTGACCCCTTTTGTCTCAAACTGGGTGTCAGTTGGGTTCTCGCTCAGTTTCTTAGACGTGTTCAGAATGGGAGTCATCTGCCTGATGTTTATACTTCTGTCAATTGTCTTTTCATCTTAGCGCTCAAATATTTTGCATCTTGCTTTAATAGGAAAGCAGCTTTCTTGTGAAACTACTCCCACCCATGACAGAAAAACATCTGTGCGAGGTGACTGTTGCTGTTGAACTACGGTCCACTTGTTAAGTGTGCTTACACACGTTTCTGCTCCCTTTTTTTCTCCTCGTCAGATGTTGAAATCTCCTTTTCTGCTTCACATCTTTCTGTCCTAAACCTTGAAAGACACACACTGAAAGAAAACTTGCCCCAAAGCACAACTGAATTGTTTTCAATTTTGTTTGCATGTTGTTTTTTTCTTTTTGACTGTTTGGGTGTGTTGAACCAGGCCTCGTGTAGGTCAGAAGGTCTGTGACTGTCTTGACGTCTCTTTTCCGTCTCCACTTCCTGCTTTGTGCATCTCACAGGCTTGTTCCTGCCTGCCATATGGACCAGTACACATTATAGCACATTTTATGGTGGCTCAACTGGTTTGGATGACGATTCACTACTAGTGAATTTGTGACATTTAAATTTAAAAACACAACTGGAACATTGATTAATTCTACACAGAGAGAACCTGAAAAGACTAAACATGTTCTTGTTACCTCTTGTGTAGGTGTTTTTTCAAGACTCGTTTGTCCGTTCTGAGCTGCCGTAGAAACTTTACGTTGCAAATACCGCATTCCGTTTATCTCAGAAGTCAAAACCATCTACAGTATTCCCGCGCTACTTTTCGGTTCTACTTTTGCGGACTCGCTCTTTCACGGTTTTTCCAAGTAAGATTGGACATGACACACAATTGGCTGATTGATGGGTGAGCCGCAAGAGTAGCATGGATTATGAATTATTTTAAACGCTTTAGCACCTGCTGAATCATTAGGTGCAGGGAGAAGCTCCCTCCTGCAGCCTGTCATGATCTGTGCTCTCTGCCACCTGCGGCGCTCTGCCACGCCCACATTTCTCCTCCATGCTGCAGCAGCTTGGTGAAGGGTTAACCCTTTGCTGTCCTGCTGCGCTTCTCTTCTCTACAGTTTGATGATAACATTTCTGCTAAGTGTAGATTGTTTTAAAATAATACAGTGTTTCATTAAGACCCATGGTCATTCTGTCAACCAGTTCATAGACTTAAACTTTTTAACACAGGCATAATAAGAGACAAATACAGGTAGTCCTAGGTTTACTTTGAGTTCCGTTCCAATGGGCCGCACATAAACCGATTTGACCGTAAACTGGAGATCACACGAGCCGACACTTATATACCTTCATGTACAGTAATGTTCAGTTATCAAGCACTTTGCCTATTCTAACACAGTACCCTACATAATGTTCAAAAAACACCTACATTTACAGTACTGTACGTTTTGATGAATAAAATACATTTTACTGATAAATAAAAAATATTAATTTCTTACTTTGAGCTGGTCAAGCATGGAGCCATCTTTTAGCATGTTAGCTCGTTGCACGTCCGAGCTCTGCAGCTTCACACGGTCCACACCGTTTACAGGAAGCTCTGTTAGCATGTAACTCCATTAACTCCATACATTTGGAGCCAGAAAAAAGCGTTAATAACTTACTGAAAGCCGTTTCTCCACAGTCTCCATCCAAAACAAGTTGCGCCTCTTAGCTCCGCCATTAGCTGCGCCCGTTAGCACCTCCACCGTAACAAACAGAGCTGCTATGGCTGCAGCTAACAACACCTTTCAGTCGACAACAACTTCCCCCAACTTGTCTCCGCTGCCCGTGGCATCTGTGTGTCCGGTGAGAGGCTTTGCTCCGCTATTAGCTCCGCTATTAGCGTTAGGCCCGCTATTGGCTCCGTCTAGTTGCTATGACAGCAGAACAGTGATCAGATTTATGTATCCTCTCAGCAGACAACAACATTTTTAAATAATAGTCCTTGTCTTACAAATGACCACATGAAACATCCATCTCAGCGTAGTCTCTGCTGAAAGCTTTTATCTTGTTGCTTCTGAGACCTAAAGGATGTGAGATAAATGAACAAGCCACATATATTTATATCACAGAGGTAAACAAACACTCTTAATGCGCTTTATTGACTTGATTGTTCTGCCTCAGTGGTCTTTATCGACAGTTATTGTCTGAGAAAAGCACTCAAGTGCTTCTAGACAATTTAGTTTTCCAGACTTCTCAGTTTGTCTCTTGTCTTTGTGAATTTTTGGTGTTTTGTCATCAATTATTTTTCGCCTTTTGCTTTCTGTTCATTGATGTCAGACCCCCATTTATCATTTTAAATCGATGTTTCAGAAACTTTAATGTGTCTGAGGCAATAATAAAGTTTGCATGACTTTCCCTGCTTTAAGGAGAGGTGTAGCATCTGAACTCCAGCAATTTCCACTCAGTTTATTGACAATTACAGATATTTGCATATCTGCATCATTTTGTCGTCACATTAAAGTTGATTGCGAGTCATTTTGTTTGAAAAAAAAAAAATAAAAAATAAAAATGCACCAGTGCTGTGTCTGCGCTACAGCAAGTGTGAAATTATTCACAGCCAGAGCTAAAAATCCATTATCTGTTCGCACATCGCAGAAATTGACCAACTCCTTTGGCTTCCTCCATAAGAAAAATCAATCTCCAACGTGTCGCTTTTGATTCCCATGCTCATTGTCCCCCTCAGCTTACCCGCACCCCACCCCTGTGCACATGAATGATTGCGTAACCTTATTGCTGAACCAGTGATTCACCTCACTAATCTTATTTTCACTGACAGTCTTAGTTGTTTGTGTCATGCATGCACGTACAAAATAGATCCAGTTTTCCTCTGACTGGCTCTCCAGCAGGTCATTAACCTCAGTCGCTCTCAACGGTGCTTGAAGCCAGAAAATAGCACCACCTGATTGGTTAGTTGTGTGAGGTCCATCATAATTAGGCGCCCGTCTCCCATTCACATTTAACGTTGAATTATTTATTGTTCGTACAACATGCTGTAATAACAGTGATTTCCTTGGTGGCATCTTTATATTTATCAGTCAGCGTCTTTGTGAGAACCTCAGGCAGGTCAGATCAAAAACATGTGTCCATTTGGAACAAGAACCGGGACAAGGGGAGTCACGCTGCAGCATTTCCTTCCAATATAAACAACAATGAAAAATGCTCTGCTGTGGAAACTGGGGGGTTGGGTTTCCTTTATCGTTGGGGAGAGTAGCGTCAACATCATGACCCCAACTTCCCTGAAGGAAAGGTTTGGGTTGTGGCTTCAGAGGGGGTGTCAAGGAAATCCTGTGCATCATTGCACTTCAAAAAGATGTCCCTGGAAGCACAGCCATACAAAGAAAATATACAATGTGTGCTAAAAAAGTGAAAAATAATATATACAGCAGCCCCTCGTTTATCGTGGGCGTTCTGTTCCCGCCCCCCCCCCCCCCCCACTCCCCACGATAAGTGGAAAACCACAAAGTAGGGATGGTGAATTTACTTTAGTTTATATACGTATATATAAAGGCTTTAGAAACCCTTCCCACACTCTTGCAATGTTCTAAACACTTAAACCTATGTCATTTTATCAACATAATGTACATACAGTATATGTAGCTACTAAATTTTATTTACCAGGCTCTGCAGAACAGGACCGGCTCAGTTCGTTTCCGGTCTGACTAGGTTCCATTTCTGCAGACATACCCTGCAGCAACCCACAATCAGTGCTCTATACGATTAAACCTGCTAATTTTAAAAACATACTTATATGTAGCTACTAAATTTTACTCACCAGCATGTCCCTGCTCGGAGGTCCTCTTTGGCCTGTTGAAAAAGGTGAAAAAGTCATATTAAGCTTCAGATGGACCATTGGATCACCGGCCGCGCGCATCTGGTGACCGCTCGTTGCTGGCCAGTTGAAAGAGGTAAAAAAAAAAAATCCTGTTAAGCTTCAGATAAACCACTGGAAAATTGGCCGCGCGCATCTTCTCGGACGTCCACGTGGGCGGGCTACCAGCTCTCAGGATTCAAGGTTTTGCTCTGGTTCTGGTCCGGTTTGATGGATTCAGTGTGGCTTCTCTGCATCTGCTGGGCGCAGATCAGATCAAAATTTTACCTCTAGTTTTTTCCAGCAGAAGAAAACAGGGCTCTTCTGGGTGGGGCCCCGTTGCCTTTAGGGAAATGTGGTCATAGTGGGAATACACTGGAGGATTACTGAGAGAAAACTACAAAATGGCAGCGCATAACATAAAATGTTGAAACATTTGTCCATTGATTTCTATTTAAACCAATCGTTTCCCGCCACAGAAGCTGGGGTGGAAAAAGTACAAAAATAAGGTAGTTTAGTCAAAGTACAGTTACTCATAACAGGGACCCTTTACTCTGCTCCAACAATCTACCTATAGAGGCTCTGTGGTATGCTCCATCAGCAATACGAAGAGAGACCATCAATAAAATTGAAGAAAAAGCAACAGGAAAATGGCTCTCGGCACCCACTGTATGTTCATACGCCTACCCCATGAAAAGTTTTTTTATTTTTCACAAAAATACCAAAGTACACAAATTAGTACTCATTTACAGTAATGTGAGTATAGTTTTTCCACCTTTAAAGGAGTTGCTTTAATGTAAAACGAAGCATGAAGTTTATCCCACGTGGCCTTTAGCTCGTTGTAATGCCATGTTTATTTTACAGTCAGTGTGGGGCCACAGCACAGTGAAACAATTTGTTTCTCTCTTGGACCATGTATTTACTTATTTATTTTCATTGTCTGATATTTGTATATCACTTCTCTATTTCCATAAATGTCATTGCAGTCGCTGGTTAGCCTTTATGAGCAGCGCTGCAGAGCTGACTGACGTTTATGTCGTTTCAAACAGGTGGATAAATGTCACGTGGCATTATAAAAACACTGAATGAGGTTTACAACTGCTGTTATTGTTTACAACTGCTGTTATTGTTTACAACGTTTACAATGCCCCGTGATATTAAAACATCAAACGGCATGGACAAGTGGTTCAGAAAATAACTTCACCGGTTTTACTCTATATTTCATTTGAGACAGCGTCTGCATTTGTTTTTCTTCAGATCTGGCTCTGAATGGTATCCTAGTTAGTATTTTTAGCCTTTATACCTCTGACCTAGGTCTTGTCTTTAGCAGATGTTGCTTGCGGTGCCTGTCTTTTCTTATGTGAGCCGCTAATGGACGTTTTCCCTGGTTCTAACTCTTAAATCTGAATGTTTCTGGAGCTGGTGTTAACTCAGGCCTAATGCAGAATAGCAGATGTGGAGGATGGCTTGGAGCTGAACCCTCGTCCTTCACTGCTGTTCCTCGTCTTTTCATCCATGCCCCTTGTGTCACCTTGCTGGGACTTAATGGCGCCCCAGCTGTGCATGTGAGCAGGCTCAGCCGGGTGAACTGTGCTGGAAATGGTCCCAGTCCCTGAGGTGTGCACCCAAGTGCTGTGGTGGAACAGACAGGGCAGTAGGAATGTTCCACTGGGATTAGTTTGAGAGGGGGCTCATAAAATAAAGAGTTTAGAAGTGAGAATGTTTAAGGACTTTTTAAGGTGCATTGCCTCAAATAACTCTTCTTGAATACTTCTTTAGGTGTTTAATGGAGACTCAGCATCAAATCACTGGAACGTCTTTCATAGTGTTTGACGTTAAAGCTGGGATTCCCTCCCTCTTTCACGTCTTCTTCGTCAACTAACTGACCTGACACCCATTTAACCCCCTTCATGTCGAGGGAACATCACCGTCCATCCAAACTGCTCACACGTACAGAGGACAGGGATGCACACGGTGCCTGGAGACCTTCCACACCTACGCACATCCGCCTGCCACCTGCTGTTCTGCAGACGGCTCAACTCACTCAGCTTGCATTTAGCACCCTTCCAATTGTAGAGTTCCTCTGTTACACAGCTCACTCCTGCAGAGACAGATGGATATGAGTTGTCTATGTATTAATTATGTTTCCCTCTAGTGTAATAAACATTGATTTTCAGTAACAGCTGAGCATAAGTCACATAGAAATACCACTTATAAGTTTGCGTCAACGCATTTTCCATCCTTTTTGTTTTCTGCCTGTTTGTGTGTTTCACTAGCAACGAGGCAACTGTTCATATTTTCCAAATACAGCGTTTCAATCTTTAGAGCAAAAAGGTGAAACGTTTGGAATGATTTCTCCCATAAATCCGCGTTGAGAGTCTTTAAACGTCCACATCGCAGCCCTGAATTATGCCTCGCAGCTGCTTTCTTGAATTGAGAATAAAGCTCAAGAAACTCTAAAGTTGTATAAATTCTGCCCAGCATGGAAATTTGCATCTTTTACATCTAAAGGGCAACCAGAAGGTTAATTTTCAGTCAATTTTTTAATCCATTCTTTTAAAAAAAAGACAAAAATCCTAAAGGAATGCATCTGAAATATTTTGTACTGTTTTGCTGTATAAAGTTTAACATATTGGTTTTGTTGCCCTATTTTTCTTTTTCATGTAGCTTGTGTTTGAGAATTTAACAGTTTATGTTGCAGCTGCACTCAAAAGCTCGATGTGTGGGTGCATTTATGCAGGAAGAAAATTATCTTCTTCAAAAAGTGTTGCCATTGTCACACTTAGCCGGGGGGGTTATTGTTGCTCCAGTAGGTTTTTAAGCTAGTAAACAGACCTGGAAGTATTGAAAGCGATAGCAGTGAGAAAAGCCGATGTCTGCAGAAAGTTTCAGTGCTTTCTCAGCAGGGATTTTATTATTAACCTTTATTTAACCAAATACTGTATTTTCCGCCGTACATGTTGCACCCGCCTATAAGTCGCATCAGTCCAAATATGCCTACTAAAGTGGAAAAATCCATAATTACAGTACGTCGCTTCACCATAAACGTCACATCTATTATGCGTCACCGCACAGACACGTCGCGTTTGTTACACATCACTGCTGACGACCTGGAAATGTGGGCAGAACCCAGAAATGTGGGCTGGTGTTGTGCCAGAAATCGATCGGCTGCCAAATGGCCACCGCGAGAGGACTTTAACAAGAATTGAACAAGATTAACACTTGAAAACAATTTGTTTGCTCGAAATTATAGTAAAGTTGTGTCTCAGTGGAACTTTTACTTAAAAATGAACTTCACTTGTCAAATCAGCTGCATTTCGCCGTGGTGGCGCAGCGAAATGAAGCTGATTTGACGGTTGCTCCAATCAAGCTGGACGACGGTGGCAAGCTGTTTGTGTCATTAATAGCCACTTTTACTTATTACAATACGATGGTATGCCATACTACTAGAGTGCCATCTAGTGGCTGCAAATGGTAGTGTTCAATATTTTCAGTCAGAATGAATGAAAACGGTCATATCACAGCCAAAAATTGGTTTATGAATATTGGGGAAAAAAAATCCATAAATATGTTGCTTTGGCATATTAGTCGCAGGGCATGCAAATTATGCAAAAAAATGCAACTTATAGGGTGAAAAATACGGAAAATCCCTGAAGGCACATCTCTGTTGCAAGGGACGCCTGAGCCTGAAGGCCGTCTGACATACTTGAGCTGTAGGATGAAACCAGAGTACCCAGAGAAAATCCACGCCAACACGAGGAGAACATGCAAACTAGAAAGACAAGCTGGGTAAAAGCTGGGAATCAAACCCACTGCCTTGTTGCTGTGAGGCAACAGTGCTAACCACTACGCCATCATCCTGCAGATTACAGTAAATGTCCTCTCACTGGATCTCTCCAAAACAAAATTTGTTTTCCTTCTTTGACTTGTGGTCTTTTTTTGTCTGTTGTGTTTTTGGTGCCACTTTTTGAGTGGGAGTGTTATGGCTGCACATGCAATGTTGGCGTGAACAAATTGTGTGGTCGCAAATGCCCATTTCTTAAGCTCCTGAATCTTTTATTTTTTTTAATCAATGAAAAAAGAAAATAGGATGTGTTTCTTGATTGTTTGACTGAACGCGTGTTGCATTCCAAGTTTTCACCGGACAATAAAATGATGGCCGGCGTAGTGTTTGCGATGGTTCTGTTTCACACATGGTATTGTCATAAACCATTAGAGCATCATTGTCCACTTATCTCCTCGTCTCATCTGTGGCATCATCCCCCACCATCACCCCTCCTTCCCCCCAGCTTTCATTGTACATCTTAAGTGTCTTTGGGGATCGTGCATGCCCTCTGGGTCATTTCTGGCTTGGGTCATTGCTGCATCATCATGCCTTTTCTTTTGTCCTGTAGGTGTGTGTATAGGGTGTGTGTGTGTGTGTGTGTGTGTGTGTGTGTGTGTGGGGGGGGGGGGGGGGGGGGGTAAAAGCTTTATAACCAACCAAA
>JARVLU010000489.1:22634784-22650704 GCA_031762415.1 Simpsonichthys santanae | reverse complement strand
TTCCTGGAATATCTTGCAAAAAGATCTGAAGCTCTTGACCTTGACCTCTCTAAGTGGCTTCAAACATCTGCTAAGTTTTAGTATTTTATATCGCTTTACAGTTTAGCTGTTTTTGTTTTATGTTATTCCATTTATTTTTCAATTTATGTGCTATTTTTATGATTTACTATTGTTTTCATCATTCTTTGTTAAAAGAGGTCTCTCTTGTAAATGAGTCCTTGTGACTCAATCAGACTAACTGGTATAAATAAATGTTGAATGACTAAATCAGGATTTAATCAGAAGCAGCAGAGTTTCTGTGTTTTTAGCTGTAATTCTATTACAAACCGCAGCTTCAGTGCTTTCGCTCATTAATATTCATCCATGACTGTTTTCTGCTCAGCCTACTTAAAATGTAAAAATGATCAATAAGAACGAGCTGATGAATAAAAACATTTACTCTTTTCTGCAGGCCTCCAATCTGCTTCCTCGTCTCCACGTCTTTGCCTCCGGACTCCAAGAACTTCTTGTAGGCCAAGTCGAAGGCCTGACCGATGGTAAGAGTTATCTCCTCGGCCTGAAAGCAGCAGCACACGGTTCACCGAGGAACGAGTCGACGGCCTGCAGCCTAATCCAAACGAAAAGCAAAAACGTACGCATTTCTCGCTGTCGAACACGAAGCACAGGTGCTTGTTGGACTCGGAGTCTTTGCAGATGAACGTGAAAATCCTCTTGTCGGTTTTGTCGTCGGCGCAGAAGGATATCCTGTGCAGCTGACAGTTGTGCTGCACGTCCTGCAGCACAAACACGGCTTCTCTGTGAATCCTGTGAAAACCTCGTTCGTGTTCCACACAAAGTAACTCACTTTTGTTTTGGGGTCCAGAATCTTCACGCCGTAGATGGAGATCTGCAGCTCCACCTTGGGGGTCTTCTGACCCTCAGACTTCTTGATGTGTCTCTGAAACTGAAGAGAGTCAAAAATAATTTGCTGACTCGTGACAGAATGTAACAGGCAATTTTTAAAACAACGTAAAACCTGGGTGACGAGCGGATGTCCCCCCTTACTGAGGGATTCAAACAGTGAATGTTGGTTTTCCAGATGAGTGTTTTTCTAAACAGGCAATGGAAGTAAACCTAAATGTTTTTGATACAACATATTCAAGTTGACTCCAAAAGTGAATCAGTTGTGAATATTTGCTCAATTATCAGTTTTATCAAAACCAAGGCGTTCATTCATGAGATATTTTGCTAACAGATAGAAAATAAAACAAAAAGTGTCTGTAAAATTTGTAAATGTAAATAAATTACAATGAATCTTTGAGCTTTATTTCAATTGTTTTTATAAAAATAACAATAATGAATACAGACAATAAATCTCTCAGAATGTGCCCATAATAAAAAAAACTAAACTTTTTCTGAATAAGAGTTACTAATAAATATAAATAATACAAACAAAGGGGAAGAAAAGCTTTAAGAAAACTTTACTATCGTAAAAAGACAGATGCTTTACTTTACAATCATCCTGCAGTTTCTCGTGAAGCCAAACTTTAGTCTGAAGCAACAAACAATAAGTTTTATTTAAAAAACACAAACAAATTAAACAAAAAGCAAAAGAATCACGACATTATTGTCCAATCCACTCAAGCATCTTCCTCAGAGAACCTACAGAACCTTCTGGATTCTTTGAAGCAAACAACTAAAACATCTGGAAAAACTAGATATTGTCCAAAAGAAGATGTTTACTGCAGACACAAACACGACCAGAGCTTTAGGACTGGAGTTTAGGACGACATTTCTTCTCTTGAAACTTTTTTAAACTAAACGACTTTAAACTAAAGCAGACGCTAAAGGCCATCTCCCAGGTGCCGCTTTAAAAAAAAAAAAAAAAAAGTTTTCCCTGGACGGGATCTCAGGAAACATAACTGAGCTTGTCCTCTGTGTATCTGGGAGAGTAACCACGGAGCCTGAAACTGGTTTCCAGGATCAGATCTACTGGAACAATAAAAGCACTGGTTTGGAAAAAGACACAAGCCTCCCCACCCCCACAAGCGGCCTCGCAGATCCAGCTCCTGGCAGAAGAAGAGGCCAGAAAAACAGAGAGAGAGCTGCCAGAGCTGTTCCCAGGCCTAAAGGTCGCTTTAAAGAGCTTCCACTGTGAGCGAGGTGGTATTTGTCCTGGAAACCAGTCCAGGTTAAATGTCGTTACTGGGGTGGGTTTGATGAAACCGAGTCCGAAACAATAAACGAGACGAGTCCTTGGAGACGTTTCTGGAACAACAGCTGCGGTTCGGCTTTCTGGTTGAAACAAATCACGGCTTGCTTTACAAACTTTTTGCTTCTAATCAAATGCTGCCCAATGAAATCCACTACACAAATCCTGTCCCAGTAATCTACCAGCACCAACCAGTCCCAGGAAACATGAAGTCAGCGTGAAGGTTTTTCTCCTCAGGATCTAATCTGTTCACTTTAATCAAACTCAAGTGTTCAAAAACAACAGGTTCCAGCCAAAATGGCTCAAACGCTGCTGCTCTGGAGCACACAGGTGGGTGTTGGTGCAATACCAGGGCAGAAAGACATCAGCAATGACCTTAGAGGAGGGTCAAAGGTCATTTCCAAACAATCAGACGTCCATCAGTCTAAAGAGAGATGAGTTATTCACGTGGAAATCGTTTAAGACAGCTTCACAGGAGTGACAGCAGATTCACCCCGAAGGTCAGACCATGTAATGCTCAGAGGGGAAAAAAAAAGCTCCATTTGAGGCTCTATAGGCCTCATTTAGCAGGTCAAAGGTCAAAGCAGGACAAAACGTGGCAGCAAACCTAGGTTTAGAAACTTTCATCTAAAGGCACCACAAGACTTCTGGACCAGAACCAGACCAGAGGGCAGATGTTTACCCACAATGCACTGCAGCAAACAGCTCCTCCCAGCTGTCAGCACGGTGGTGGAGGGCTGATGGTTTGGGCTCCCTGCAGTCACTGAGTGGACCAGGAACTCGTCTGTGGACCGAAGGGTTCTGGAGTCAAACGGGAGCAGCAGAAACTTGGACCAAACTGGGTCCAGCAGAACCAGGATCCCAAACACATCAGCGGATCTACAACAGAACGGGTCAGAAAGAACAGAACCAAGGTGCTGCAATGGTCCAGAGTGAGTCCAGAACCTGAAACGCTGTGGTGGATGTTCAGAGAGCTGAGCAGAAACCTCAGTGAACTGAACGAACAGAAGAGTGGGCCAACTTCCCTCTACAACCACGAGAGGCCGAAAACAGAGTTCTTGCTGCTGATGGAGGTTCTGCTGGATCAGGGGCTGGGGCCACCAGTCTTTCACAAAGTTCATTTGGTTTAATAAAAACAACACAACAGAATCTTTATCTTATTTTTTAGATTTTTTCAGGAAGAAACGCGACTGAGCGATTCAGCTAGCAGAATATTCTGCTGTTGAATATTCCATCTATCAGGGGGACGGAGCGGCCGAGCAAAACGCTTATTCAGCACTTTGAGACCTCCACGCCTGGAGCTGAAAAACTCCAAGGGCACCTTGTTGGTTGTGGACTCGATGAAGGAGGGGAGGGAGGCATTTGTCACTCCCACCTCCCCTTCACCGAGTCAAAAATCCAATCTGCTCACTCGACAACAGTCTGCGCTCCGCTCCAGGTGGCAGCTGGTTCTGGTTCTGGTTCTGAGGACGGGATTTACCTTCAGCTTCCTGACCGCATCCTTCACAACTTCTGTGCCTTTTGGAGCTTCGACCTCTGTGTTTCCCAGGAACTGGAGACAAACAGAAGAGAAGATTTAAGTTGATGCGAGCACACAGCTGCAAACATTTCGCTCCTTCGCTGAGCTCCAGCAGAGGGCGCTGTTTCCCCTGAGGAGGGATGTCTTCCAGTCTGCATGGAGCCTGTTCCAGTTCAGAAACAGTCAAGGTTGGAAAAACAGAACAAGTGCAGAGCAGCAAGCAGCTCACACAGGCAGGGCGTCTGCGTGAGAAAATATAACGATGGGATTGTTTCACGTCTACAACAAGAAGGTTCCACGCTGTGGTCAAAAGAGCCAGTCGACCAACTTTATTAAGATTTCTTCTAAGAATATTATGTAATCCATCAAAACATTCATGCAGGAATATAAAATACATTTACATAGAATATGTCATACAGGTTAAAACAAAAAAAAAATTAAATAAGGGGAAAAAAATTTAGACACAATTCTGTTTAATTCTGTAGCTTCATTTGGTTTTTAGTAAACGTTTTGTTTCTGTTAGCTTTTAGTTGCCTTTTTGCTACTTTTAGTCAACTTTTGTTGCTTTTATTAAACTTTTTGCAAGTTTTGGCTTTTATCTACCTTTTGCTACTGTTAGCATCTAGCTACAAAGTAGGTTGTGCTACTTTTAGCTTCTACCTTAGCCTTTTAGCTAACCTTTTGCTGCTGTTAGGTTTCAGCAAAGCTTTACTTTTAACTCTTAATCAACAATTTTGCAATTTTTAGATTTCAGCTTGCCTTTTGTTACATTTAGCTGGCATTTTGTTTCAGTGTATTTAGCATTTTGCTGCGTTTTAGTTAACGATTTGCTTCTTTTAGCTTTTAGCCAGTGTTTTGTTTATTTTCGCTTTTCGTGCTTCTTTCAGCTTTAACAAGTTAGTTTTAGCTCCTTTGCAAAGTTTCAGTAAATCACAGTTTCAAAGAAAAAGCAGTTTCTCTAGTTAAAACTGAAGTCCTGTCATGGGGATAAGAGCCACATTAATTCTCAGTTATTCTGTTACTACGGTATTATTATTATTATTATTATTATTATTATTTGTTATTATTTTCTCAACATTTCTTAATTTATTGCTGGTTCATTCACCAGGGGCCAAACTGGTCCCTTAGGTTTAATCTCTGCGCTCGGCTGGCAGTCAGCTGAGAATTATTAGTTTTATTATTATTATTATATTTAATAACTTGTTGGCATAAAGAAGGAGAGAAACACCAAACAGTTTGTGCTAAAGAGTCCGAGGACGGGGGGGGGGGGGGGTGTCTACAGAAAGTGTCAGCTCTGCTGCGTTCTGACAAATGGACTCTCCACACACTCGTGCTCATGTTTGCCCAGAATAGAAAAAAGCAGTGCGTTGTTCTGACTGGTGCATTGTGGGACGTTTCACCAGGCAAATCAAGCCAGGAGGCTCATCCATCAGCCGATACACGCAGCTGAAAACAAACCGCCTCGCCCCACTCTGGCTGCAGACTCGAACACACTCAACCTTGCGGCAGGTCTGATAAGTTCATAGAGATGACAGAATGAAAGCCTGATGGCAGCCCCCCCCCCCACCACCCCCCACCCCCAGCACCCCCACCCCGCAGGCTCAGTCAAAGAGCGGCTCGGCTGAATTGATACCAAGCAGCTAAAAGCTCCAGTTCTGCTGATCCAAACAAACTGGTCTTAAACTGAACCCCAACGCATGCACTCACTGCATGTTCTGTGTTTGCATGTAGCTCGGTAAGATTTTAGTGATTTTTAGTCTTTGGATCTTAGAATCGAGTTGCAACACGGTTTTGTCTTCTTTTGATCACCCAACAGAGAATAAACTAATAAAACAACGTCAAACAGGCAACAGAACGACAGCAAGTGATTTCCAACAAAGTGCAGTCAGGTCATCTGGACTGTTTTTTTTTTTTTTTTTGTTGAGACATTTCATCCAAAGGACTTCTTCAGTCCGAGGAGCCACAAACAAACACAGCCCCACAAGCAGCACGCCCACATTGTGGACCAACCAGTTTGCTGGTGATAAGAGCTAGATGATTAGATTGAGATTATTGAGCATGAACTTTGATGTTTTGAACCACTTTAGCCATGGCTGCCTCAGAGGAGTCAACGGAGGAGAGGGCGGGCCTCAGAAACCATTTTTGTCACCAGCAAACTTGTTAGTTCACAATGGGACTGAGTTTGTTTGTGGCTCCTAGGACTAATGAAGTCCTTTGATGAAGGATGAAATGTCTCAACAAAACAGAAACCATCCAGATGACCTGAATGAACTTTGTTGTTTTTTTTTTTAACCTGCTTTATTGAGCATGAACACCGGTGTAGACAGGATGTGTTTTCTGTTTTCTTTTTTGGGATTAACCGGTCTAAATAAAGGTTGAATGAATGTCCTGTCCCGACCTGCGTTCCTCTGGTAGCAGCCACTTCTTCCTCAGTCAGTTTTGTCTCGTTCAGCTCCTGCCCCGCCCACTTTCACCTGTTCCCAGTTGTCTTTACCCCCGGTGTTTCCACTCCACTCATCAGCCCCTCCGCTTGCAGTTCTTCATCAGTCAAGGCTTGTTGTTTTCCTTCGTGTCACTTTTTCATTCTGTAGGTTGTTGCTGCTTTTTCTTTTTTATTAAAGACTTCAATTTTTATTAATTTATTTGATTTTATTCTCGTGTCAGTCTACATCCCTGGGTCCATATTCTCCACAAACTGTGACACATGTCCCACTGAAAGTTGTTAAGTGCGCATTTCCATTAAAGGTGGGCAATCATGTACAGCAAACACCTCATTTCACAACCTAATGGATGGATTTTATTGGAAATCTCAGAAAGTTATTGATGAAAGTACAAATTATTAACTATTCGAACAGCTTTAACTCCATCATTTCTCAACAGAGGATCTTAGTTCAAAACTCTGGAGTTAATGCTGGTGGGTGATATGCATCCCTTCAAGGAAGTGCTGTCTTTTTAAATTTTATTACCATTTGTTTTATTTTCTGTTTTATGAAGTAAAACAGGTCAAACTGAACCTCACCTCAGATTTTTTATTTTTTTTTTTAATCTCTGATTTTAAAATTGTAAACACTGTCGAGAGCAGAGAACACGTCCAGAAGCTCCGTGTTTGTGAAACGCAGATGCACGTTCCTCTGTGATCACGTGAGCGGTGCAGCTTCAAACTGGTTGGGTTCTGGTTGAATTGTCGGGGTGAGTCGGACCTCGTCCACCCTGCAACGGATTACCTTCATTTTAATCAAAACAGAGATTTCCCACGTCATTTGCTACAACCAAAGTTTCTGTTGAAAATGTAAGAGATTTTAAAAGCTCAAGGGTCACCGAGTGCAATTTGTTGGCAGCGTTTGTGTTTGCACGGCAGCAAAAAGCAGAAATAAAGTGGAGTGGGTAACCTTCAGAAAAATCCTCTGTCCTGAAGAACGCTGTGAAGGCAGAACTTCAAACGAGGAGTTTATACCATATTTATTTTATTGAATCTTCAGAAAAACATGTCACTTTGTGAAATAAATAACAGGAAGTGTCCTGCAAGTATTAAATTTTACAACTAAAGACCTCACTCTCTTTGAAGAAATTAATCTCACTCACCACCTCATGCCATAGAGTTACACTAAGATAATCTTATTTTGAAAATAGTTGGTCAAATGTTAAAAATAACATTATTTATATTATTATTATTATTATTATTATTATATTATATATTATAATCATTAAAATAAACTAGAATTGCGCTGCTCAGGTTGGCTGCATGTTGGAGCAGCTCTGTTACTTTCATTTCAATTTTGCTTTTGTAAACTTTAATTCCTCTTGTTCTGGATGTAAATCACTTTTTGTGAATGATTGTTTCCGGAGTTTGTGCAGCTGGAAGGATTTTTACTGAAACTTTTTTAAGTTTGGACATTTGTGATGATGCGTAACCATGGCAACAAGGCAGTTTTCTACAACCAACAGCAGCTGATTAACATCTCAAAAAGCTCAAATAATATCTCAACTACAGCCCCAAATCTCAAATGAGTTGAAAAGGAGGCTCCGTGGATGCATTCCCATCTACCTGCAGGCAGTGCTCGAGTGCCTGACCACTGAGATCCTAAGATCTCCTAACGAGATCCTGGAACTGGCAAGAAGTGCAACTCTTGACAACAGAAGAACTGGGATTGTCCCCTGGCATCTGCAGTCTGGTGTCTGCAGCGACGAGGAGCTCAGCAAGCTGCTGGAAGGAGTGGCCATTGTTCTGGGAGGAGTTCTGCGAGGCATTCGGGCGGTCCAGCAGCCCCGGGAACCAAGAGGCCAGCCGGCTCTGGGTGGACATATCAGATGACATCTGTGGCCATTTCTTCGGATCCACTCTGGGACAGACCTTTACAAGAGATCCTTCCTGCCTACAGCCATCAGCATCTATAACATCTTTTAATGAAACAAGGATAATGAGTTACAACATTGAATTTCCCTTTGGGATTAATAAAGTATTTTTGAATTGAATTGAATTTGAAGTTAATTTTAGTTCATTCAGCACTGATATTTTAGCAGTACTGTACTTAGGGAAACCTGTAGTATTATGAGATGTTTCAGCCTCGGGGAAAAGTCTTCAGCAGGGTTTGGTACAGAGGAGAAATTAGGCCGAGCTGAGAGCTGCAGAGTGTGTTTGAGGTACGTCTATGGATGAGTTAGCCATGTCTCTTTGCATTTAAATGCACATCCCACACTTTGTGCTCACCCTGCACCTTGTCTTTTAACCTCCCCACCCATGCTGTCGTACTTTTACCTACACGTATCATTTCCTCCGTCATTATGTCATTCCCCATTTGTGTTCCCTCTGTCAGGGGCTGCCTTTACGCTCAGATAGGGCTTCTTTCTTTTCTTCCCTGTCGCATAATTGCCTCCAGCCTCGTGCTCATCCCCACCCCCTCATCTGTAGTGAACTCCAAAGAGGAAACAAAAGAGGAAGGACAGTAGAGCCTCGAGTTACCAGACAGTAAAATAAAGCTAGGCGAGACAACACATTTGGGCTTTTATGGGAAACTTCATAGACCTAATTTTGGTAGAAGTTAAGTGGTCAGAGCAGTCAATTTGATTTCACCTAAAAGAATGTGTGCGTACACCATGGTCCGTAAAAGATAAATGGTGTTTTCTGGACTTAATGGAAGGTTGGAGTACCTGGCAAGTGAAGGGTTTGCTGTACATGTTCAGTCTTTCACTGGATGGGTTCTCCATAATTTAGAAGTCTTTATTTTTGTGCTGTACTACTAAGACGACAGAAGAGCAGAAAGTGGCAGAGAAAGACTAACAAGGTTGAGTCGGTTCCTCTGGACGGGTTCTTCTTTGCTGAAACGTTTCATCTTTTTCCAGAAGACTTCTTCAGTCTGAAGAGCTGCAAGCAAGCTGCTGCTTACAAGACTGTTTGTTGCAGCTCCTCAGACTGAGGAAGTATTTTGGATAAAAGATGAAACATTTAAAGAAAGAACCCATCCAGAACACCTCACTCAACCTTGTTAGATTTATCTACCTGGATTATTGAGCATGCATCAAATAGTTGTGTTTATAACAGTTAAATCTTTAAGAAGCCCCATGCATTTTTCTAAGTGGTTATAAGTTTAAATGTATCTAAAGTCTGCTAGAAATTCAAACAATACTTAAACTTTAAGATTTCCTGTTTGCTCCAGGGTTTTCCAAGGAGGCTTCTCAAATGTGAACTCATTTCCTTTTTGGTTATTCCCATTCTGCCCCGTTCCCTTTTCTCTGCATTGCCTGGCAGCAGAGGAATCACAAGACAGAGGCACAGCAACTTAAACGAGCCTGTCACATGCTGCCTAATTCAAATAGGCTGTGATAATTCGCCCTTTCACTCCTTATCCATCCACGTTGCAGGGGCACCAACCAACCTGCACGTTTCCATGACAATAAGAGCAGCTTTTGGGGGCCCAAGTGTTTTTGTGAGCGGCAGGATTCCACACTCCCTCTCTTTTCCCCCTCTAATTCAAATAATCTGACTGTCTCCCACCCATCCCCCCCTCACCCAGCGTTCATGTTATCCACCTGAGCCCCACATCGTCTTCCTGGCTGAGCTTGCTTCTATGACACCAAACTTATTCACTAGACTGAGGAACAGCTTCTACCCTGAGGCTGTTAGACTCATGAATATCTAACCAGAATAATCACAGTGAAAAAAAAAAATCACATCATGTTGCTGCTGCTGTGTTCATTCGTGCTCATCTGCTCACACAGACTCATGTTCGTGCTACTGTTTGAAGTAATGTTTTTTATGATGTTAGTGCTTAGTGTATTTTTAGTTGATGTTTTTCTTAGTTTATATCTTATAACCCTGTGCATTATCTCGTTCCATCACATGTACCACATGTGGTGCGAATGACAATAAAGAATCTCTGACTCTGAAATGTTTACAAAGCAATTTTCAGATACTTTAGGCTCCAACAAACCACAGTCAGACAGCTTTATATACACTATATGGTACCACTTTACATTAAGGCTCCCCTTATGCTAATAAGTAGTTTATAGATACATTATCAATCCGCTATAAACACTTTATAAATAATTAATAACTGCTTATTATGCATTAGTTAAGGGTGACAGAGAGACAAAACTGACCAGTTTCTTGCCAAATCTGTTCACCATATTTCATCTAGAGTTGTCATATTAAACATTTCAGACTAAGTTAATACCTTGTAAGCACAATAAGCATTTGTAAATCTATTTTTTAGCATTTAAAGCCCTATTCGCACGGGATTAGTTTTACCTTTATCACATGCTATTTGTAATAATTACTGAGATTGTCTGTGTTGTTAATCCCATGCGAATCGGCCATGTCAGTAATTTTTAACGTGAAAATTCCCCTGCAAATTACCTACTATATTTTGCTGAGCTCCGAGGTCCTGTGATAATACTAATCTGTTGTATGATGGCATTCAACATATGTCTATGTTGAAGTTGGTCTGAACAGAGGAATGGACCTCAGTTTATCTAAACTGATGTGCAGGACTGAGTTATTTGGTCTGTGAGCATAACACTTCACAGATATTGGGTTATTTTACAAATGACCAAATTCAATATTTTTCTCATTTGTTACACATGAAGTGCTTACCCTTCTTTTAAATAATTATTTAGCTTTTTGTTGAATTATTTTGCCTTTTAATCTGAAAAAATGTGCAGCTTTCTACATGAAACCAATAAAAATGGACACAAAGTTACTGCACTTCTTCAGGTTTTGCTAAATCATCATAGTCATGATGGTTGGTGTCACAGATAACGTATAAGATTTGTGATCATATTATGATGTTATATATTTCTATTGCGCTTGCCTTTTAGTAAATGTGAACTATATTTGAATATACTGTATAGTAAGGGAGGTATGTTTTTTAAAATCTCATTAGGCGTTGGACCGCTCATGTACAATTGTTCTGTGCAATCGCTTTCTGCTATCGTGCAAATTTAAAAAAGCTGGAAAAGGGGAGGTAAAAAAATAGTTTTAATGGAAAAAAAAGGCACATATTCCTTCTGCAACAATGCCATTAAAATATAATTTGCACGTCACAGATCTATATTAATTTTATGCACCGCTCCTGGCTTTAGCATCATGGAGAATATTTCAATTTACAGCTTATTTGGCACTTTGTATAAATCGTTAACATAATCTCACAGATTCTGTTCATTTTGAACCCCTCCACTTGACATGCAGGAGACATGACATCACAACCAAAGAGCAGATGGCACAGCACCAGAAAGATTTCAGACAAACCAAAAAGGAAGAAGAAGAAGTGTGAAGGGGAACAACAAAGGTCTCGAGCTGGAACAAACCCATCTGCTCACAGATGGATGCAGAATTATTTTGAGGCTGTTACAACAGGCTTGTTGCTATATTTGTCATTCTACTCCCTTTTTCTTTCTTATTTATTTATTTTGCAGAAGGTGGGATGGGAGCTAATAGAAAAACGAGGAGAGAAGTGAATATATGAGGAGGTGTCTGCTCTCCAGCAGGAGACATGCTCCCAGGATGCATCTGGCCTTGTTACCATGCACATATAATCATCAGCTTTGATGCGTTTTATTACTCAGTCATTAATCACTGTAACTGTTTAGAGGAACTTGTTTTGTTTGGAGTCCCAGAACACTATTGCTACATTATTATGATCTCAACAGAGAACCTGTTTGTAGAGAGGAAAAAAGTCCCAGTCTGCAGCTTGTTTGTTTCTCTTTTTATTTCAACCAAAACTTATTAGGGATAGTATTTTTAGTGTATGGCTCTTGTAAGGGATCGTAAAGAAAATGTTTGCAAACTGAAAAATGACTTTTCTGTCTCAGCACAAATAAATAAATCGTCCAGATGACCTGACTGAACATTGTCGGACCGTATAGATGCTAACGTGATGGGATCGACACTTGAGTTTGAGTTTACCGTCACTTTGTCATTCTCGCTTCACAAATACAATCCTGCACGGAGCCATCAAGAGGCGAGAATAAATGTAGCCATTGGCCCAAATAAGCATGTCAGATAATAATTGCATCAGTTCTGACCGCACAACTTCAAAATTGCACATGCTAGCATGTGTAGCGTCCGCATTTTTCTTCTTTAAACACAGCGCGCTGCATGTGACGTCACGGTTTCTTCTGCGCGTGCGAGTCACCTCAGAACTGTAAACAGTTCACCCTGTAGTCTGATGGAGGTTGTATGTCAATAATAATGTGAATGACCACACAAAAACATCAGATCTGAGCAAAAGAAAATCTGAATTAAGCATTAAGACCTGTAGTCTGAATGTAGCTTAGGTAGCTGGCCTTTTTTAGGAAATAAATCTGGGTAGATTTCTTGGAATATAAGCATTTTAACTGAGGAACCTCTGTTAGTGGAATGCAAGTCAACAGATCACAGTTTCCTTTGTAAAAAAACAACAACAATGTAGTTTTAGCATGAGCCCAGGGCTTGTACAGTAAATGTAGTAAGGATACAATGCTGCTTTTGCTACAGCAAGAGATAGTTTCCACTTCTTTTTCTGATTGATGTGTAGATACCTCTGAATGTAAGGCCAAACACGTCTCCTCCTGTCTTTTCCCTCTGTAGTCTCTCATATTCCTGGGATGCGTGGCAGCTGCAGGCCTCGGCCTCAACCTTCTGTGTTTGGCCATCTACCTGAGCTGCTTGTGCTGCTGCAGCAAAGATGAAGACGAGGACAGCAAGAAGCCCAACTCCTGCTGTGTCACCTGGTCGGCTGTCGCTGCTGGTCTTATCACATGGTGAGAGAAACATGACACAGACAAGTCATGACTAACTGTTCATGATGCATGTGTTCAAAACTAATGTCTGCTTCTCAATTTATGGTAGTGGTCTTTCTAAATTCTCATCATGGAGAAGTAAAGAGCATGACGCTATCACCACGGTGCCCTCTCTATTTCTTTATGAGAGTTAATGTTTATAATTGGTGCATGGTGCAACCAGAAAATGGTGGAGTGCTTCTTTTGAGTTGGTTGGAAATCTCTGCCTCGAGCGGAGGAATTCCGTTATCTGGGAGTTTTGTTCACCAGTGGTGGTAGGATGAAGCAGGAGATTGACAAACGAATCAGGGATTTGTCTGCAACAATGAAGGGGTTGCTTTGGTTAGTTGTGATGACAGAGCTGAGACGAAAGGAAAAACTCTTGATTAACTACATTCCAGCCCCAAGTTATAGTCCTGAAATATGGATGACTAAAAGAACAATATCCCATCTGAAATGAGTTTCCCTGCACTGTAAGGTGGTTAGGGCCAACCTTAGAGATAAAGTGAAGAACTTGCTCAGTTTGTGCATCTGATTAAGATGGACACTTCCTGTTGCAGTTGTCCAGGCAGGGTCCTACTGGGTGTATACCTTAAGGCAGATTCAGACTATATATCTCCCCTGGCCAAGGAGCAGCTTGTGAGCCTCTAGGAAGAGATGGAGGGAGTCACTGGACAAACATATCCAACGAGGTGGCCCAACTGCAGTTTGAGTTGGGCTGAGGGGGGCTCCAGCCCCCCCTGTGAAGATGAATTGATGCGGCCATGGAAAACAGAAGTTGGGTCTAGATAGAATCAACAGGTAGAGACAGATAATTTGCAGCAAATAGCAGCGCGAGCTGCCAGAAAATCCTCCTGAAATGCACCTGACACTAAAGTATTTAAATAAACCCATCCAGACAGTGGTTCACCTTTTCTTTGCAACCTTTCCTTTCTTTTGGTGTCTCTGGAAGAACAGTTGTTTTGTTGTTAGTCCACCTCTGTTATGATCTAAAGGTTTTGCATGAGCTGCCAATACTTGTGATTTAATTTCATATTACCATAGTCAGGAGTTTTCTGTTCCTTTGATGAATTCACTGTCTCATGTTTCTTGGAGAATCTGTTTGAACCATAGGAAACTGACGTGGTTAGCATTTCACTGATAACCTATACGCTTTGAAGATCTCTGTGGGTCTCCTGGTTTCAGACTCATATAAAATAGAAGACTGGACATTAATTGCTGTTACTACTTAACAACCTTTGGTATTATGAGGCTCAGCCGTCTTTCATTTAGCACTGTTCTGTCTTGAGCTCGATCCTGTTGTATTTGTGGAAGCCATTGATGTGTGTGTGAGTGTGGATGTGTTGTCACACATTCAGGCCAGCTGGGGGACAGACATCTCTTATTTTCTAGATCAAAAGAAAAATTCTGCAGTGATTTAAAATCTAAATTTAGTCAACAGTTTGCTGAGTGTTTATAAAAGAAGAGATTGTAGATAAGAATTTTACAATTTGTTTCGAGTCATAAAAATAACAGAACACGAAAAAGAAAGTTTGATGCTTATTACTCCAAATCAAAGGCGCCATTGTTACAAATGATGCTGTTTTTCCATTGTGCAGTGTTGCTTTGCCTTAATTTGATATCAGTTCTACACGGACTGTACTTTTACAGCACCTTTCTATCTTATCAAGAAACTCAAAACACTTTACAATACAGTCTGTGCCTCATTTACCCATTCATACTGTGCTTTATCACATTCATACACCAATGGGACACAAATCGTAGGCAATGAAGTGTTCATTGTTTTGCCCGGGGACACTTCAGCATGTGATTGCTGATGGAATCAAACCCCCAACTTTTGCATTGGAGGACGACTTCTCTAGCCTCTCAGCCACAGCCGCCCCACATGGTCTCTGTACATTTCCATGTAAGTGATGCCTCGGTGTGGGCTGATTGCCATAGAGCAGGTAGGCATAGGTGCCACAATTTCCAAAATTGCCATGGTCGAGTCGAGGCCACCCTCCCTCCGCCTGTAAGTTGGTTTTGTTTGGTTTGACTCTCCCTCAATTCCATTGTCAGCCAACAATCACCATCTGTACCTCCTCGTTGCATTACTGTGTTGGGTTATGTGTTGCCATTTTAATGGATATTTTATATGTATTTTTTAAAATTGGACAACAAAAATTAACGTGGTGGTTGGTTTCTTGAGATGGAGACCTTTTCAGTATCGACGTCCCTCTCTGGCCAGTCGATGTCCTGCTGTTTGTTAACATCAGCTCTTCAGCTTGACTCGGCTCGCTTGGATTTGCGGTCCAGAAGGCCCAAGGAACCGAGCCAGATGTGGATGAAATTATCCAATGGAAAAACCCCGAAGTTACACCGAGTCAAGCTCAAGGAAAAGGGCCGTTAATATTGCACAGGTCTTGACAACGAATACACGTGTTGGGCTTATAAGATTCAAATCAATTTGGGCTTCATCAGCTTGTAAAATACATTTTACTGTTCATTGCATGGAAGAACTATTAAGAAGAATGAGCTGTGTCAAAAGATCTGGATCCCAGAAAAGTGCCACTTTCATTGTTTCTGTTAGTTTTTCTGTCTGCATCTTGACACAACAGGTTTGAGTTTGTTAACCCTCACACCTGCCTTGTGTTAGTTATTCTCTTCCTCTGTTCTTCCAAGTTTTTATTTGAGCCCTGCTGTGATCCTTTTTCCTCAATGATGGTGTTGGCTTTCCTACTGTTTCAGCTTTAATTTGTGTCCAGTCAAACAGAAGTTTTAATGTTTACCTCAACCTTTAAGTTGAGATGAAGTGCAGTGCATGTGGCTTGTTTTGTCTGGAGCCAGCTGGATTATATCATAACCAACAATCTCTCTACTTTTAAGTAACATTAGCCCAATTCTAAAAAAGCTAAGTCTGGTCCTCTGGACATTCAAAAAACAAAACAAAACAAAGCAAAAAAATTGTAGAAACGT
>JARVLU010000489.1:22620188-22632668 GCA_031762415.1 Simpsonichthys santanae | reverse complement strand
AAACAGTTTTTTTTTTTTTTTTTTTTTTTTTGTTTGTTTGTTCAAGAGTAAACAATCAAATGAACATATCAGGATGGGGAAGACAGACAAAATGAAAAGTGTCAGACAAATCTTTTTTTTTTTTTAACTCTCAGCTCTCAGAAGCCTTTTGGAGATCTCTCAGATGTTATGACTCCCACAGATTTGTGTCTCTCAAGGAAAAGTTATTTTAGAACACAGAAGTATGTTAAATTGTAATGTTTCACATGATTCCATTATAATAATTGAAAACAATAATCAGTATCATTCATGTTCACACCTGTCATAATCAAATAAAACTGTTCATTCATGATTAAATGCATTAAAGAAAAGCGTAAACATTAGTCAGACAGCTGATTCGGAGTCCAAGGACAGTGAATGTGTGAAAACATCAGACAATATTCAAGTCAAAAGTAACTTTAAAGAATCTGGCAGACAAAACAAGGGTCAAAGGTCACAGCCAGGGGAGTGCATCTTCTTGCTACAACAATTATCAGAAATATTCTAAAATCATGAGCCGCCGTTTCAAAGACTTTGATCACAAAGGACTAAAGAAATTAGAAACTGACGTTTTAATTATATTTAAAAGCCAACCCTTTATCTGAACCTAATGGGGAGCTTTTGGTTTTAAAGATAATTGCCGGCTGTTCAAAGCAGAAAGACGAGCGTTTTGCATGTCATATTAGTTTTGGAGTTTCTTCACTGGATGTCGCACATTAACTCGGCAGTTTCTCCCCCTGAAGGGTCGGAAACGATTTCTATTAAAGCAGCCTTCATTAAGTGACACTTAATTATTTACGTCTTGTTACTTAAAATGTAGAGTGGTCTCAAAGTGGCCGTCTTTTCCTCATTAAAGATATATATTCCAAACTTAAAACAAGAAGAGTACAAATACGGCTGAAAGTAGCTGAAGACAAGGAATGTGTCGTTAATATTTAGTAGAGCTTTATTCATTTTTAATTTTTTGGGATTGTATAGTCATGATGCTTTTGTTCCGCTTTTCTCAAACCACAGTCGTTTGGGTTTATCGTCAGATTTGGTGCTTGAGCATGTTTTTACTTCTCATAAATCTGAACTTAAAGTGAGGGTGTTCTTTTTTTATTATTGGAGTGGCTTTGAGGAGCTCACTGGGCCTGATTTGAATGGATTAAAAGATGAGTGCTGTCTAAGAAACAGCCTGCATGAAATAAAGTCACTGTCACTGCAGGGCACAGGGAATTGATGTGATTGCAAAATGGACTTCAATCTGGAGTTTTACCTCAGAGTAAAATTGTTTTTCTTACCAGTTCGAATGTTTCTTCTCTTTATTTTATTTTGATAAATATGAATTGTGGAGCTTGTGTTTTTAAAACAACAAGACATTTGAAAGGCTGATAAATCATCTTCCGTTTTGAAATAGCTTTCAGGGCTAGCTGGGTATCATTTAGCATAAAGTTATCTTAAAAATATATTAGGACATTTGTAATTCTTGATTATTGAAATCTGCTTTAGCATTCATGTTTTATCGCTTGTTTAGCCGCTCCTGCTACTTCAATTAGCTATTGCTCTGCTTCTTTTAGCTTAGATTTTTCCCTATTTTTGCTCTTTTTTAAAAACTGATTTTAGCATCATTTTTGCTATTCCTACCTTCTGTTTTACTTATAGCTACTGTTCTGATGCTTTAAGTTTTTAGCTTGCGTTTGGACTTTATTTTGTCTATTTTAGCTTCTGTTTTGCTTATTTTAGCTTAGATTCTGTAGCTTTTAGTTTTGTTATTTTCCTTTTAGCTTCTGTTGTGCTCATTTCAGTCTGTAAGTTGCATTTTAGTTTCCTGCTGTTTTTAGTTTTAAGCTTGTGTTCTGCTCACTTTTGCTTCAATATTGTTAATTTTAGCCTCTGATAGGCTCATTCTAGCTTGAATTTAGCTCATTTTAGCTTGCGTTCAGCTCGTTTTACCTCTGTTAGGCTCATTTAGCTTAAATTTAGTTTACTTTTGCATGTGTTTTGCTAATATTAACCTTTATTAGGCTAATTCTAGCTTAATGTTGCTAATTTTAACAGTTGTTCTGCTCATATTAGCCCCCGTTAAGCTTTTTTTAAATCTTATTTTTTGTTTTTTTTAGCTTTGATTTTGCTCATTTTGGTCTCTTTTGTTTGTCTCAACTTGAACAATCAAGTTTTAGCCTTTTCAGCATAGCATGTTAATCCAGCACTCATCATTAACATTGCAGTTTGACAGAAAATGCAACGTCTGTTTTTATTAGTATTTATTTATCTATTAAAGGCATTGCACACACGCAGTGGGCTTCCATCCTTCTGTCTCTGCTGCCAGACGTCGTACTGGTCGGTCTTCACTGTAATCAGGTCTGACTGTGGGTTGAGCCATCTGCTCTGATCATCGTCATTAAAGTCACAACATCTGTCACTCAGCTGTGACTGCAGCCTCGCCCATCATCCAGCACGTTAATTTCTATTAATAATATAAATATTATAAATATTAAAACATTCTGTATAATGGCTGATGAAGTGGCTCATGCTGGGAACAGCTGACCAACTGATGTTTTCATCATGTCTCCTCATGGACCACGGTTATGACTGTACATTTCAGAAATTAATAATTTAAAGTGATTATCCAACATAATACAGAATGAGTTTGAACATTGAATTTTACCAACATCAGAGCTTTGTTTTTGAGGTTTCTGTAACTGAGTAATGTAATATTTTTGCATTGTGTCAATCTTCTGATCACTCTAAGCTCTGAAACAGCATGAATATAAAGTCTTTAAGCCGTCCGTGTTTAAAGTGGACATTAAAGTTTTCTTATGAGGGACTCAAGTAGGATAACGTCACATCCGAAACCATTCTCAGTGAAGTTATTTCTGCCATTTTAAGGAAATGTCTCTAAATTCAAACATGCCACACTCTATTTAAAGTAGCCAAAGGCCTTTTTTCTGCTGCAGGCTGACTTTTATTTATTTATTTATTATTGGCCAGAATTCCTACCCCCATATTTCATCTCATTTTTTGATTTATTAACCTGACAGTTCAGCTTTTGCTCAGTGCATGCCTACACTAATCTGTGGTATTCTTTCTCACTAAGACAAGAAATACTTCAAGGAGCAGCAAAAAAGTAGAATTTAGAGGACTGGTGGGATTAAAAATGAGAACATTCATTATTTCCTCTCACTTTAAATTCAGAATGAAATTCTATCCTCAAAGTATTTGCATTTTTCAAGTAAGTTCATGTTCCTAAGCTGCTTTTACTCCGATAGTTTTCCTACTCTTGATGCTGTCAGAAGTTTGTGGCAACTCCACATCTTTAGGTTATCAGCCGCTGCTGAAAAAGCAAAGTGATGATGTTTTTGTCTGTGTTCATATAATCTGTTTGTTGCACAAATATCTGATGGACAAGACAGCTGGCACGTATATACACACACACAGTATATATATCACCCGTTACTGTCCCTTTCTGATGTTTTTTGCTTTTTTTCTACATCCATGTGCCCTTGAGGGTTCAAATTCAACCTGTACTTTGGGTGGTTTGCCCGCAGGAGGTCAGTTAATGAGACCGTGTCCTTGTTGCAGTAATTAGTTTAGGAGCTCTTGACGTTCTTCTGCTCCACCTGCTCTCAGCGTCCAGCATCACTGTTAACAGCTCTGCAGGAATCCAGAGTCTCCGGGTGATTTTTAATGAAATTATTCTTGATTTTTGAATGTGGAGCGTTGTTGGAAAATAATCTGAGTTTCCCTTTTGTCCTGACCTGATCTGTTGTTGGCCTTCATCTGTAGAACTTTTTTATTTTATTATCTACTTCTAGTTCTACAGGTTGTCTTGGTTATTTATTTATTTATTGATTTACAATGCGCTATTTATATTGCTCCCAAGCAAGATGGATTAAAAGAAACTAAACTACTTCATTGATCCTTGAAGACATTTTATTTCTTATTTCAAGAACTTTTCCATTTGAAAGCTTTCTTATTAGATACATAATGCAGTTGTCAAAATGTCATTAAGTATTGAAAAATAAGTTGGAAGACATTTAAAATAAAGCCAGGTATGTACCGGATGTGTACCTTGTATGATCCTGGTATGAACTGGGTACGAACCTGGTATGGATACAATGTAAGCATCTGGTTTGTACCCAGCACATGGTATTTATTTATTTATTTAATTTATTCATTAATATTATTTCACCAGGTAAATCCTATTGAAATCATAGATCCCTGAAGGCAACCTAACCTGAATGTTTTTGTCCTGTGGGAGAAAACCCATGCAAACACAAGGAGAACATACAGACTTGACAGAACCCACGTCCAAACAAGAGATTGAACCCGGGTCCTTCTCGCTGGGAGGCAACAGCGCTAGTAACCACTAAACGATTGCACTGCCAAACGTATGTCCCCGATATATTTTCTAGACTATACTTAGTTCTTACAAAGTACATACTAGATATGTACGGCAAATGTACCAGGTGAATAACTGGTACTGCCACCAGTACATACATGGCACTTACAGGGTACACATGGACCAGGTAAATACGTGGTTCTCAAAGGATTCATACGTCTTCTACTAAGAAGCTCGGCCACTTTCAGTTCTGTTCGCTTGATGAGTTTTTATTTTCCAGATGAATGAGAATGTACACTGTGACTTTGTTACTGTAAAGTTCCAGTTTTATGCACGGTAAAAGTATAACCCACTTTCGTACACAGTTTTAAATTAAAATGCCTCGTGTTTACCATGTTTAACTTTTCTGTGTCCACTTTACTCCTGGGTTTTGTCACTAATTTCCAATCAGCTGTTCTCTGTTTGTCTTCAGCTCTTCAGTATGTAATCTGGCCTTCTTTTAAAGGCCGGACAACATGGCCAAAACTTTTATCACAATATATTTCTTAATTTTGGTTGATAATGATATAATTCTGATATCGATATAAACAAAAGCCTCGGAAAAACTGTACGAACTACAAATTAATGTTCACCTTTTATTTGTGTTTAGCCTTCAAATAAATTTGAAATCACCATTAAATAAACATAAAACTCTCAACTTTGTCAGTATTAATAGCTTTAACTTTAAACAAGAACATCACCTAACCCATAGGTTTCTCTTTGGATACAGCTGGGGGGTGTTGTTTCAGGGACACGTTGGCTCAAGCTTAAATTGTGCTTCATCTTCTGATGCTCAGCGTATTCTATCAGGTGGAAGCTCTTCATATGAAGTTGTGTCGCAACTTTTTCTGTTCGAGATGAAACTGAAGCGGCCGCTTCATCTTGAACAGAAAAAGAAATACATCAGTAAAATGCTGTAATCATAGCGTAATTATATCGAAATAATGCAAATGTGCTTAAAACTCATACCACCGTTATTAAATAAAAGTATATTGTGATACATAACGATATTGATTATTGTCCCTGCCCTACCTCCTTTGTTCTCCGTCAGATATTTAAAAAAAAAAAAAGAACAAATAAACTAAACTAAACTAAACTAAGATCATTGTGTACTCCTGTGTTCTTTCTGTCCATTCTATATAGTAGATGTATTTGTAAACACTGAATATCCTGCTCCTTTAGTTTTGTTGTGTTAGATTTAAAGGATTCAAATTTTGATCTATGTCTCTACAGCGAGTTCTGTATTTGAGTCTTCCTCATCCTCACCTCCACCTCACTTTAATATATGCAGTGTGAGTCAACTTCCTGCTTTTGAATGCAATGATGGAGAAAGGTGTAGGGCTGTGTGCTGGCAAAGGTTTTATTATGACCCACCCTGAATGCGTACAGTATTAGCATTCACTTTCTCTGATATAATAATATATAAACAACATTACTTTACTTTGCTTTATCATCATATGCTCTGTTTTTTAATATGGAATCAATCTACTTATGTACACGGCGGCTGCTCATTTTTTTAGCATCACATTTGCACTTTAGGATAAAGTCGAGCTCTGAAGTCTCAGAGTTTGCAGTGGATTGCTGGTTATTTTGTTTGCACGTACAGTATCCTCCAGCTGATCCCATTAAAACACTTGGATGCAAAAGGGCTTTTGAATTATGCAGATGCAATCCAAAAGTCAACATTTAGTCATTTCTGCTTCGATGTGTGTTGTTTAACACAGAGATCTAAATTTTACAGCTTCACCGCTTCTCAGATACACAATTTAGTGCATGATGTTGTATGTTTTAATATGATTATTGCTTGAAAATCTTTAAATATAAAGTTTTAGTTGTGATTCAAAGGGGTTTCATTGAGCTCAGGAATGAAATGTGCAGCACATGTGTTTTTATGGACAAAACACAAGAATGCGTAGAAGACACAGCAGCACCGCCGTACTTGAATGCTTATCTAACTTCAGGTTTTGTCTCTGATCTTTTTCTTTTTTACTGTCTTGTCATGCTCCTCTCTGGTGCACAGCTGTTTTGGAGTAGTAGAAGGAAACTAGAAGATATCAGGAGAAATTTTGGGTTGTGTCAACGGTACTCTTTCTCACTAGAAATACTTCAAGGAGCAGAATAAAGTAGAATTCAGAGGACTGGGAGGATTAAAAGTGAGGATATTCATGATTTCTTGTCATTTTAAATTCACGATGAAATTTCATCCTCAAAGTATTTGCATTTTTCAAGTAAGTTCATGTTTCTAAGCTGCTTTTACTCTGATAGTTTTCCTACTAACGGTGTAAAAAAATGTAAAAAATAAAATGAAAAAGCCAAGATTTAAACAAAAAAACAGTCTCAAGCTTACGCCACTGGCTCATCATGGTTACCATGGTAACCACACAATACTGTCTCTTACTCCCAGACTGCAAGTGTAAGTGAGACAGGCAGAACAGACTGAAAAGTTAGTCTCAGATAGGCGCTGTGCAACATCAGGTCTTACAAAGTGTTGAACCCTGAGCAGAGAAGACACTACTGGTCACACGTTGAGTGTTTATATTTCTGTAGTGTTTTATGTAGGAAATATAACCTCCCACTTCCAGTTCTGAAGATAATATTTTGAGCTAAAATGTATCGGTAACTGAATCCTTGGCATGCATTTGTCGTATTCTGGAGGGATTTGAGGAATAAACAAAAACATAAATCCTATAGCAGTGAGAGACAAGCTGAGTGAAAGAAGACAAAAATAGCTACGGTACATTTTGATTTATAATTCATATATTTAATGAAATAGGGTTGTGGGAGTAAGAGGAGTTTGTTTGAAAAAGATTTTTAAAAAATTTAACATTTCAAAAGTGTGTAAATCACATCATCAAATGTTCATTAAACGTTTATAGAAAATCTCCAAAATTATAAAACTTAAACTGTGATTGTATAAAAACTGTAAAATATATCAAAATGCCAGTTAAGACATAAACGTCTGAACTGGCTGTTTCCAACTTATTGTGACTTGTTTAAACTTGGAACTGTGTTTCTGCAGTGAGGTCTGTCCGAGCTGGAGAGCTCTAAAGAAGACGTGGTTTTTGTCATGTTTCACCAAATTTGCACATTTTATTTCAATGATGTTTCAGAATCAGAATAAGCTTTATTATCATTGTACCGAAATACTGTGGGATTATGTTTGTACAGTCATCCGAAAGATGGGCGGAGTGCACGTTGCTGCTGCTCCCAAGAGCGTGGCCTCTTATTCTTTTTAGATAGGAAAAGGGGGAAAAAAGCACATTTATAAACACATTACATATACAGTATATGCATTTGATAACAAGACGGTGAGATTATTCCATGAAGCACTTCTAGATAGTCCTGATAAGATCTTGGTGTCAGTCAGTACAGCTCTGATGAGCCTTCACAGAAGTTGTCAGGGGGTGTTGCGATTGACAGTTTACTCAGTTTACACATATCCCAGGATAAATTTGATAAGTTGGCCTGCTTTGAGTCTAAATGGGGGAGTCAGATTCAGATAAGTCACAATTGTTGATTTTTTTTTTTTCAGGCAGACTGTTATTTCTTGTCAGCCTTGAGTTCTGCTGGTCTTTTTAATCCAAAATGGCCAGATTTATGGACATTCCACTGGTCCATGCTTATTAGCTTTCTCCAAGATCGTCCCCAACATGCTGGCGAGTCCCAGAAGCCGCAAGTGGCCTGCAATTCTTACAAATTGCTTCCATCTTACAGTTTAGCTTGTAAATCAGCTGATTTTGAGTACTCGAAGCATGAACCAAACCTGCAGACGCGGTCGGCAGCTTCGCCATGGCCAAAACTGCTGCCACTGTCTTCTTTAATAACTGATAACATAGGTATTCACTAGTACCAACAAGCAGAAACCCTGCTATCATAATTCCAATATCTTCAGTGTCCTCCTGAGACAAGACAAAGGCACATCAGATCCATGATGTATCCTACAGCGTGCATCTCAGCGGGGCATGAGGGTTCTCAAGGACCTGTCACTTTGTTGACATTTTTTAATCGATTTTGTTGAAAGTCCAGCTGACCAGATCCATGAACGTTTTTGTTTCGGAAGATGTGTAAATATGAGCTCCGATACACAAGGCAGAGAGTGAAAAATCAGGAGGAGGATGGGAGAGGGAAGAAAGGTGTCCCTCTTGCACGAGAGCAAGTGGTTAAAAAAAAAAAAAAACATAAGATACAGAATTAAAGTTTTGTGAAAATGGTATTTTAATGTACTGGTATCCTTAAGTTTTAGGTTCAAGTTTTTTCATCAAAATGTCTTGAAGCTGACAACGTTTGGGATTCAGTCACTGGAAATGATGCTTTTTCTGATCTTAGAAGATCTACAATGTAATCAATTCTGCTGTTGTCCTCTGCCCCGCTCATTAATTCATCGAAGACTCACCTGTCCCTCCTCTTCTCCCCGCAGCATTGCAGTGGGTGTGGGTTTCTATGGCAACAGTGAGACCAATGATGGCGTCTACCAGCTGACCTACTCCTTGTACAACGCCAATCACACACTGGGTGGAGTGGACAGTCTGGTAGGTCAAACACTAACATGAAGATTACACAATGAAGAGCTTGTCCTGGGTTAAATAGGTTTGTGTTTTCGGAAGCGATTCAAAATATGAATTTGCATTTGTTGTATTTTAAAATATATAAGTTGTCTATGTAGAAGCAAATCAGGATGAAGGCCTCAGAAATGCTGGTTCTGATCTGTTTTAGACCCAGGAGGGAAGCCCAGAGGAATCTTAGTTTGTCTTTAAATATGTTTTAGAGCTTTTTTTTTTTTTATGGCTGCACACAAACTGACAGCGTCTCACCACACTGAGAGCTCCCACAGCACACCCTCCATCCCCCCACCGCCACTGGTTCTGACCTCACCAGGAAACAAAAGAGTTGAGTTCACATTTTCTCAAATTCAGGTTGAGAAAGAGCTATTTTTATCTTCCCACCACAGAAATGTCTAAATCTAACTTAGCGTTGCAGATCTCTCACTAATGATGTAGCGTTGCATGTTTTTTCCTGTACATCATGAGAAAAGTCTGAACCAGACGGTTCCTCCCTCAGTAGTTTACTTTCCCACAAGCTTAAAACGCCTCACCTCAGACTTAATGGTGTTGATATTAACTTATTATTATTATTAAAATTAGACTAACAGTTTTGCGTTGGCATGCAGAGAGCTATGTGGAGCTTTGCCAATGAGCATTTTATTCTCATTCAAACCAGTTTTGGATCAACTGCACCACTTTACTTTTGCACACACCAGTCCACTACACTACTTGTAGTGGTTGTAGTACTTATTCTTCTTTCTTCTTCCTCCTCCTTTTTCCTTCTCCTTCTTCGTTGTCGTCTCCTTTGTCTGTCTTCATCTTCTTCTTTGTCTTCTTATTTTTTTTCCCTTGTCTTCTTCCTTTTGGGGTGTGCAGAGGTGTTCGGTGGGGCTGTGCACTCTCAGGAATGCTCTATGCGCTCTCCCTGGAACCCCTCCTTCAGAAGATCCGTTTGAGTGTTCATGGTTTTGTTTTACCTAGTTTTAATAGTAATACAGTTTTATCCGCCTATGGTGACGACGTTGTTGTTTTTATTTAAAAAAAAACAACAACAAAAAAACAACAAGACTTGGACACACTGAACAAGGTCACTAGAGTTTTTCCACCCTGTCTGCTGCAAGGGCGAACTGGGGAAAGAGCACAGCCCTCGCCGTGGGTCTGTGGCCTGAGGGGCTCCCAGTTCTTCCTCAAAACCTCCTGTGGAAGAGAGATTATAATAAAGCTGTAGTACAGAAAAACTGGGAAAATGTGGAACAGAAGGTCAATAATAAATTGGACAAATGGAAATGAAAACACTCTAAAATGTCCTACAGAGGCAGAGTACTATACTGTAGTTGCGTTACAACTGTGGCACAAACTGGCTGTTTTAGACCTGCACCTCCAGGCCTGTTAGTAAAAATATAGTCTGAAATAGTGGAGTTTTTTTGAAATGGTCGATATTGGGTGCTACAGTTGGTCCTGTTCTTACAGAGGGAGGAGGGGAGACAGGGCCTTGTCCACCTGGCCAGCAGAACGGACACTTTTTGAATACAGTTCCTCCAGAAGTACCTGGCAGGACCTCCTGACACTGTGTGGAAAGACGTGGCCAGATGCATCCTCAGACACGCGAGCAGGTTGGGGCTGGATGCTGCTCTGTTTCTAACCAATGTTGGCCTTTTAAAGTTAAAGGGGTTGCCACCAGGATGGAGGAAGCAAAAAAATAATGTCACACTATTTCCTGGCTGGGAAACAGTGTGAAAGATGAAGAAAAAAAAAGACCTTGTAACATGAAGCTGCAACATACAAAGACGTCAAGATACATTTATGCATAGAGGTCGACAAAGCCAGTGAGTTATCCATAAACACCCCAGAGTTCCAAAGTTCTGATAAGATAGTACAGTGTCTATCAGCATCATGGTTCTGATAAGGCCACAGATTTCCTTGGGAGGGTGGGGTTAGGCAGAGCTTCTGGTTATGTATCCTCCAGGAACAATTTGAGATAAGTTGACCAGTCCAAGACCAACGAGGAGGCCAATTCAGATAAAAAAAATTTGGGCCGCCAGACTCTGTTTTCTGTCTGCCTTCAAGTTCTGCTGGTGCACTCAATGGCAAATTCAAACAGCCAGAATTAATGGACATTCTGTCCGGTCCATGCTCGATTTAGCATTCTCCAAAATTAAATCCTTTATGCTGGTGAGTTCCAGGAGCCAAAAGTGGCCTATGATGCTCATAAATTGCGTCCAGCTTGCGGTTGAGCTCGATAAGCATGAGTTTGAGATCTGAGGCACAAATTAATCCATCACATAAGGCTGGCAGCATTACCATGACCGAAACTGCTGCTGACTTCCTAATTTGTCGATATCCAAGTTATCCATCGATTCCAAAAAGCAGAAACCCTGTTATCGTAAATCCAATAATGTACACATATTCTATGTCTTCCACGGACAGAACAGATAGGCACAGCATCTTCCATTCATTCCAGGAATCCATGACATACCCAACTGCGTGGGTCCGTTCAGGGCATGAGGGCTCTCCAGCACCCTGTCCTCTGCTGGGAAAAAAAAAATCAATTGCGATGAGGGACCGGTTGACCAAATCCATAATAATTTCCAATTTGGAAGATGTGTAAAGAGAGGCTCTGAGGTTGACAGGAAAGAGAGCGAAAAGCAGGAGGTAGGGAGGGTAAGAGCGACCAGCTTTGTCGAAGACGAAAAAGAGAAAAAGAAAATTAAGTTTTCATTAAAAGATCAAACACCTTTATTCATCAAGCTGAATGTTTTTATTAATGAATGACACAGAAAATGCAAAAGAAGTAGAAAAATGTAGCGTTAACCGTGGTGTGGGGGTTTGCCAGCTGCGGCGCTTATCCTGCAAAAGTATCGACGCGGGCGATGACCTCGGGCGGGAAGCTGTCGAAGAGCAGGGATTAAGTCTCTATGTGTGTTAATGGAGATTAATGTGGTGGTCTGAGAGCGACTCAGAGCGGTGACTCAACTCCGCCTCAGTAATAAACACTCTGCTGAGGGAGTTAAGAGCACTCTCACTGTCAGGACGAGTGACAGCCATGAAGAGGGAACGTAAGCTCAGACTTTATAGCAGAGTAGCCGCAGCTTCCTGGATCCAACACAGAAATGCTTTAAACTAGCTGCAACTTTTGGGATTTGTTCTCACTCTGTCAAGTTATTTAACTGTGCTTCCCCACTCGCTTCCCACAGGCTTACTGGATTCCACTTAATGACAAAACAGTTATTTATTTTCAGGCAGACTTGACACTCCCTGAGCTTTGCCCGTCAAAAACCACCGATTCACCGTTTTCAGCGCATTCTAAACTAAACTTGTATCACATGTAAACTCACCCTTTTAATTATCGCCCACCCCTGAAAAGCAAAAGGCAGGCAATGTATTTGCCCGTGTCTGATTGTGTTTGCATGTCTGCCTGTTAGCAAAATACCGTATTTTCCGCCGTATAAGTCGCACCGCCGTATAAGTCTCATTGACCAAGTTTGTCCAATAATTTGGAAAAATCCATAAACAAGTCGCACCTCCGTATAAGTCGCACCTATTATGCGTCACCGCTGA
>JARVLU010000489.1:22588233-22600677 GCA_031762415.1 Simpsonichthys santanae | reverse complement strand
TTCATGCTTGCTCAAGATGAGAGTTCTGTGATGGAGTTAAACTCAAAGCAGTCTGCTCCTCAGATAAATAGTGTTAAATTATTATTTTTATAAATGAATGTTTCTGTTCAGTGCCCTGAGACGACTTCTGTTGTGACTCGGCTTTTTATAAATAAACTGAACTGAAATTGAATTTAAGGAGTTTTCAGAGAACGTATAATCCATCTCAGCTTCCATCCATTCAGTTTAACATCCGCCTGAGTCGCGTTAGTCAAGGATGGAAACTGCAGCAAACTTGTCCCAGAAACCACAAACCTCTCCCCACGTGACCTGTAACCCCTGCACTCCCACGCACAAGGCGAGTTAGTGGCGAGTGTCTGCTCTACCGATGGATGCTCTCCTCCAGCCGAGTGGAAGTGGTTGGAGGCAAATTACACTGTGGAGGTCAACCAGCTCATTGTGGCGCTCAGAGCGGGCTGACGGGGTGAAACCATGACACACAGAAAAACAGCTTTGACAAGAATTTACACGTCTATGTAAAAGAGACGGCAGTACACGTAGATGTAAACGTTGTTGTTTGCAGGTTTTATTTGGAGTTTAGCATCAGAGTGCTGAGTCGGCGTTCACACTTCCTGTTTTAGTTTCTTTCAAAATTTTCAAACTACTTCTGCACGCTGTGTGTGCAGAGTATAAAATTGTTTTATCAGGAAAACAAACACTCTTTCTGTAACCTTGAATGTGCACGTTCCCAACTGAGCCTCAGGAAAGAACCAGAACAGGGCAGGACATTTTAAGGCCACTGTTGCCAAGTTGTCCTTTTTAGTCATTAAGTCTCATTATTTCATATGAACTACAGATTTTCAGATCATGTTAAGAATGATTTTAAAGGTTTCTTTAAATGTCCAATAACAACATTTGGCTGAAATAGTTTCTTTGTAATTTTAGCTTTTATCACATTTTTTTTTACTGTTTTTTTAATCCATTTTAACAATTTATTTACAAATATTAACAAGCAAAATCACAACTAAAGCTTCTCAGTGAAAAAAGAAAATTTAAATATTGTTTGTTGCCTTTGAAGAATAAATAAAAAAGCATTTCAAATGCTGTAATTAGAAATTAAAATAAATTCAACAAAATGACCAGAACTATTAAACATGACGCATAAAAGGATGGACCCTGAACTGTCTGCCCTCGAGCAATCTTTGTCAATGACTCCTGTTCTTACAGCCATGAGTCACTTTATTTTTTTAATTTATTTATTTATTTTTTGCAACAGCACACAGTAAACATGTTTATGCTCTTAAGTTCAGCACTTTAACTTTGAGATCTACAAGGACTGACTTCCTTTACCTATTCAAGGAAAGGCTTTTTTCTTCTCTTGCATTTGCTTTGTGTTGCCAGTTTGACCAGCATAGCTACATGTATTTATGATGTACTGCAGAAAAGTGTACTTGAGCAACAACAAATGGTAAATCATAAATAACTTTCTAGCCAACTGAGTGCTTTCCAACACAATCTGAGCCCTCATTTACTGACACACACATTCATGCAGCACTCTACATCTCCTCAAAGCTAATGTGAACTAGAGAAATTGCATTTCCTGCGAAAATGCTGTGTAAACGCTTATTGTGAAAAAGTATGCTGGAAAACATTTGAAATTAGCTAAAAGCATGCTGAAATGTAGCTAAAATGGAAGAACAAGCCAAAATTAGCAGAAGAAAGCAGAAAGAACACATATTTGCCAAATTAGGTTTAAATATGAGCACAAAAAATAGGAAACTAGTTAAAAAAAATGCTGAAATTAGCTAAATTAACTGAAAAGTAGCTTAAAAGGCAGAAAAAAGCTGAAGCTACTAGAAGGAAATGGAAAGAGCTGAAATGAGCCAAAAAAAAAAAAAAACACATGAAGTGTTAGGCTGAATGTAGCAGAAATTACCACGAAAAAACTTGAATTTATCTAAAAACTGATGAAATTGGCAAAAAAAAAAAAAAAAAGCTAGCTGAAAAGGTAGAACAAGCTTAAATTTGCAAAAGAAAGCAGAAAATGTGGCCACTCAGGATGAAAGAAGCAGAAATGAGCACAATGAAATTTGGAAATGATCTGAAATTAGCAAATAACAGCTGAAAATAGCTAAAAAGACAGAAAGAAGCTGACGTTTAAAAAATTAAGTGGAGAGAGCACATTTTTGCTTAATTACCCCTGAAAAAAGTTGAAATGAGTGCAAAAAATATGGAATTAGCTGAAAAAGCTTAAAATAAAACTGCTATAGTAGCTGAAATAGTAGAAAAAGCTGAAACCTAAAGAAATAAGCTAAAAGGAGCATAACAAGATGAAATTAGCAGAAAGAAGTTAGAAGAATCTGAAAGGATCACAAAACATCTGTAATTAAAAATAAAAAAAACAGTAGCTGGAAAAAAATGTTTAAATTTGCGCAAATAAGCTGAAAGAAGCTGAAGCAGAACACAATGTGCAGTGAAAGGTTGTAAACAGATCTAAAGATTTGAAGGACGTAAAATGAGCTCAATTCATTTTCTATGAGGGGGAAGGAAAAAAAAGGGCAGAAAAAGTCTAAATATTTCAAAAAGCTAAAGCAGTCATAGCAAGATTGTCCTGAAAGAGCTAAATATTTTGATTTATGATTTGTTGAAACAGCTTAAACTGCGGGACAAGAGTTGTGCTGAATAACGTACAAATTGCTTCATAAGTCTTCAGTCATTGTGACAGTGCTTTAGATCACATCGGAGACAATGAGGGGTTAATTTACACTTTGACATGTGACTGCATAGTGGTGGAATCAAACATGACTCTTGCTGGTGAACACCTTCTCTAACCACTGAACCACAGGCTTGGTGTAAGGATTGAATCCCTCAGTTTGTCTAAAGATGTTGCTTTAGCTTTCTTTCTTATTAATTAAGTGGTTGGACCAGCAGCAGCTCTTTTTTTCCAGCCAAGAAGAAAATCTACTTCCCAGTGTGATTTCATTCAGAGTGGCTGGAGTGTGTCCGCCGTTGCATCGTGCGCCCTGCTCTCCTGGCCTCTGCGACTCGCTCGATGCGCTCGGCTTGAGGTTGAAACAGCCCATTTGCTGTAAAGTCAGCGAAGCCCTTTCTGCCTGTCGCTTGTTCAGCCGGCGCCGGACCTGCTGGCACCGCGAGGACAATCAGACAATCGTGTTCGCCAAGTCAAAGGTCAAGTGCGACACTTGTTTCAAGCAGCCCTTGTTGTTCGCTGGAGTCAAATACAGGAAGCCAAACAGAGAAGTAGGTCAGTGATTCCTGGTTATTTGAGTGTGAGGCTTTAGAAAACAAAGCAGTGCCTAAACTACATCCTTATTATTATTTTTGTAAATGTTCTTGTTAATGCAACGTTTGACCTTCATTTTAAGTGTTTTTAAGAGACGTGCATGCTCATGGCGGTATCTCACTGAGCGGTGACTGTTGGAAACTAGTTACACTCAAAATTGTGGAAAATTTGCAAGAAAATAAAGTAAAAATTTCATTGCAGTCTTTTTGACTAAATAACAAGCAAGTTGTGCGTCCACTTTTAGTGACCAATTTTTGAAAAGGAGAAGCTTTTTGCATGCATGCCTTGCAAACCTGCATTATTTTTATGTCTCCCCCCCTCATATTCACCAAGTTTGGACCAGTATTTCAATAAAAAAGGATTAAACGCCAGCATGGTTCCCAGATCTGGACTTGTGCCTCAGATGTTTTCTGTCAGAGCGCTCCTGTCCAGATGTCAAAATTCAGCTCATGTCTTGGGACCGATGGTCAAACTAGTTTTTTTTTTCCAACAAATTCAAAACTTGAGCAAAGACTGTGAGCCTTTGCAACTCAAGCGAATAAATTAAGAGGCACAGCAAACACAGCTTTCTGGAGAGTCCCTCGTGAATGCTGTTTGCCAACACAGCCCTGTGAGATACTTTATTTTAGAAATAAAGGTATTTTAATCCTCATAAAGGATATGAAGAGTTGCTGCATCACTGCAGTTACAGAAGTGAACGAGAAGCAGGCTTTGCTTCTGATCTAGCTGCTGGTTTGAAACAGCCTCACTGTGTTTCTGTTCATGTTGTGTCAGAGTTCATTGAGGGCTTAGCATCATCGCACAGAAGAGCTCAGAGCAGTGAGCTTTGAAAAGCTCATGTAGGGAAGGTCAGCAGATACAGACACAATATCACAAACACTGGTTTCTATAGGAGGTCTTTTAGATTCGTATTTGAGCTGTAAAATATAAATTCATGTTGAGTTATTTGTAAAAATGCCTCTGAGGTCAAATTAGCTGAAGCTTACGAAGTAATATGGTAAATATAAACTAAAGTAAAGCATCTCATTTGATCCCAGTTGTTTGTTTTTAAAAGTTCACGACCCCCACTGCAAGCAGACGTCCTCATCTGCAGCCTGTCGTCTGTTAGCCTGTGCAGCCGGACGCCGTTAATGCCGTTTTCTGATAAACTGACATCATCAGGGTGGGAGCCGCTGAGAAACAAAAACAAATGTGAGCATCCTCATGGGTGATGGAACACCCGGGGGGGCTCTAATCAGATGTAGGCCAAGAGAGCGGAGGAGTGCTGCTGATCCGTCTTTGGAGCTCAGCTGCTATGATATCGCAGCACTTTCTTACTTTTTCTCTTACAAGACAATTAGACTTCCTCGTTGGGTGTTTCCCTTAAACTGAAAAAATACAAAATGTTAAAACACCTCACTGTCACTGTCTCCCCCCTTGCTAAATTTATTGCATGAACACTGATTCAGCTCTGCTAATATAGTTTTGATCAATTTATTCCTGCATATTTTCTGTATTTAATCAAAATGTAACAAAATGTACGGCTTGAGCAAGAATATCGAGCTAAAACTTTTAGTATTTTTGCCTTGAGTTTTTGAATTACTGGTACACTTTCCAAAAAAAAAAATACCCCTTAGAAAAATATTAAGATATTTTTAACTCCTTCAAAAAGAAAAGAGATAAGATAAGAGAAGAGAACTTTATTGATCCCGCAGGACATTGTTGAATGAATTGCTTTGTCAAATCTACTTCAGCGTGCTCTTTTTGGTTCTTGTGCTCCTTATTGCTTTTAGCTGCTGCCTCGTTCTTTTTCTATTAGCTTTTACAATTTTTTAGCTACTCTTTTGATCATTTTAGCTTTTTTCTACAGCTTTGGTAATTAAAATGTTTATTATTGGCCACAGTTTTGCTACATTTAGTGTTTAGCTACAATTTGCTACAATTTACGTCCAGTTACTGTTTGCTTATTTTACCAGTTACCATTTTATTAATGTCAACATTTAGCTACAATTTTATTAATTTTAATTTTAGTTATTAGCTATGATTTTGCTACATTTAACTACTGTTTTTACTGATTTGAGCTTCTGTTTTTGCTCTTCATGAGATAAACTGTGAGGTGGTCGTTTTCTACAACACATCCTCTGAGCTGAAGCGTAGAGGAACAGTTTGGTTGTCAAACGGCTCAAATAATGGCAACTGTCATCAAATTAATTAACATTTTGTGGATTTATTCACATCATAGTCACATCATTGTACAGTATTCTGTTTTTGTTTTTATATATATATATATATATCTTGTGTGATTCCGTGTGCATGCTCCTTTGTACTGAAACTCTGGCACAACAATTTCCTGTAGGATCAGTAACATTGTATCTTATTTTTTCTTATCATATTTTCCTTTGTTTTAGAAAATGTATTTAATTAAATAATCTGGTTGTGCTTTTATGCCTGGAAAAAAGTCACCACCCGTATTATTATTAGTTTTTTTCAGATATATTAAATCTTTCCAAATAATTTGATTTGACAAACGGATAAACAAAGTCCCGGCAGAGCAGCCCAACTGTAAGGTGACAAATATTTTAAAGAGGAATTTTAAAAATGACAAAGAAGATTAAACATAAATTACCCAAGGTGATCAAACGTCATGTGAACGTTATTGTGACCTACAGAGTTTCCAGATGATTCTAGAACTTGACTCTGCACAACTCAGACTTTAAATGGCGTCTGCATGCGTTGAACGCAGAAAGAGGCGGTCAGTGCACAAGTCAAACAACCCGTGGAGTTGCTGTGTACTCAAGCTGCTTGTGTTGCTGCAGGATGATGGTGTTTGGAGTCCTGACGTTGATCCTGAGCTGGACGTCTCTGGGAGCTGACCTGGCCACAGCTGTGGTGAGCTCTTTCACTTCCTGTCTCCCCGACTTTAACAAACGCTCACTGCTCTTTCACAATGTGTCATTATTAAACAACATTTTTCAAAGTATCGAACTAGACAATGCAGATTGCTGCCCTTAAAAAGCATTACTCGCTGTGAAAGTCATTTAATATGCTACTTTAGTTTTATTAGATGTGATTAAGCTTTATGATCTGAAAAACTATTTTCTACTACAGAAACAAAACAAGTAATATTCTATTTATAACACTGAAATACAGTTAGTTTTCAAATAAACTTATTTTTAATTTAGTTATATTTATAGCGCATGAATCACGTGTTCTGCAAGTTTCTTGTGTACGTGTGGAACATCAACATGTTCTTGTGTTTCCACACAGACGTGTTTGGACATGCACGTGTCGTCATACAGCACTGATGTTCAACAACTCACCGATCATCTAATTAGTGATGGACTGCTTATATGACTGAGTAAATACTGATTATTAAAGTTCTGAACTAGCAATTTACAGTCCCAGGTAAAAGCAAAATACAGTAGTCCCTCGCTACTTCGCAGTTCGTTTATCGTGGACTCGCTCTGTCGCGGTTTTTCAAAATAAGATTGGACATGACACACAGTATGCTGATTGATGGATGAGCTGCATGATAGGCATGAAATTTATTTAAAATAAATTATTTTAAATTATTTAGCACCTGCTGCACCTTTGTACAGCCCACGCTGCAGGAGAAGCTTCCCCCTGCAGCTGATCAGTTGATCTCCGTGCAGAGCGGAGAAGTGGGCGTGGCCAAGAACGTTTGCAGGGAGCTGTGGCCACAAACAGCTAAAGTTTCTGCCAAATCTTAGATCAACAGGTCATGTTATAGGTTGTCTCTTCAACCAAATTATCTGTGGAAGCCATCTTGAATCGGAACGAGTCCAAATTATTTTGTAGATGTTCATCTATTGATTATTTGCTGAAGATTTCATTCAAATCTGTCCAGTGGTTTGAGATATATTTTGGTAACAGACACACACGTTTGGTGCTGGGCAATAAGAATAAAAGTGAATGGATGAATGAGGAACACTGCAAAAAAGCTTTGCGTGTGGAGAATTTACAGCGATGGATATGAACGCTTCCAACTTTCTGTTAAAGGGCACTGATCACTGCGGAAAAACCTTCTCGTGACACCCGTACGGTCACCAAATCCAAATCAACTACGCCTGAAGTGTCGTTAAATCCCCGTACAAACCTCCATCTAAATTGGGAACATTGTTTTTTTTTTGCTGTTCTCTAAATTTTGTGAGACTACGACCCGGCTTCGTTGCCTTCGTTTGCATTTCTGAGGATCTCCATGGGTGGCGCCGCTCTGACATACATTCTTGCATCAATCTGTGACAGATGCGCATTGATCTGAATGAGAATATTCAAACTGCGGGTGTTCTCTAGTCTACACCGGATTACTCTATAAAAGCACAGTAAATATATGCATAACGAACCAGCACCCCCCACACACACACACTTTCATAGAACTTCTAATTATAGACCGTGGTTAGTCAGAACTGCATTCTCCGAGCTTCTCTGTTGTTCCCTCAGGAATTCCACCACAGTTGCCCCTCAGTCGCAGAGCTCCTCGGCCTCCTTTGCTGTTAGCAAACGAGCTCTGGTTTTCAGAGAGATTCATCCCGCTTTATCTCATCTGAGTGTTTGGGGCTCATTAGTGCAACCCCCAGAGAAGGTTAAGCTACACGCAGTGTGTTTGTCCTGGGCCCGCGGGACATTTAGCATTCAGACAGCGCAGAACGAATGAGACTGCCTGCTCATCACTTTTATTATTTTTGCAAAGGCGAGCTTCTTGTTAGCGCCCTGCCGTGTGGAGAAAGTGGTTGTGAGTGACAGAACAGTGAAGTGTTCCTGTCAAAAAGAGGGTTTAATAAGTTCCTCGTTTTGTGTCAAAAAGACAAAACGTCAGACGGGTTGCTAAGAATTTGACGATTCATTCCGGCTCTAAACGATTCTTTGCGTTCCTTCGTTTAATGGTTCACCTTCCTCACGTGTTTTGTCCTTTTTTTTTTTTTTTTTTTTTCAGGGCACAATTGATTTGTGCGTGTCGCCTGACAAGTACATCATGAGTCAGACAAAGGGGATCATCACCGCCGGTGAGCTTCCGTGTGCATAAAATGAATAATAATACAGTGAATAATGAATAATAATCGGCTTGTGTTTTGGCTGCTTAACAAACGAGGGCTGAAACGTGTTCCTGTGTTTCCCACAGATATCGTTCACTACTACCTTTACTGCAACCAGACTCTCTCTAATCCCTTTCAGCAGGTAGGGGATGTGTTGCGATACAAAACAAACACCACGTTGTGGAATCACTGATCACTTCCACGTCTTGGTTAAATCTTGTCTCACAGGGTTTATAGAAACAAACAGCAGGCTGATTCCTTGGGGCAAGGTGTTAAAGGAAGATAGAGGTCATAACATCATGATTCACTCTGGGAACGTCAGCTTATATTCAGGGTGGAGTATTTCAGTGGCAACTATAGACTAAAATAGAGAAATGTTTTCGTCATTGCCCTATATTTTATAAAACAATGTCCTTTGGCAAGTTATGCTTAAAATAGTTTTTTTTTTTTTTTTTTTTTGGAAGAGAGAGTGTCTCTTTGACTCTATAAAAATGAAAAGGTTAACGACGGTGCCAACAAATTTAGGGGAGCCACTGAAGGAAGCAGCCGAAAGAAGAAGCACCAGTGGCGCCAAATAAACAGAAGATCCTTGAGGCTCATCATCTGTCAGCAATATGATAAAATCTTAGATTAAAAAAAAATATTCAGCCTATTATTGTATTTATATATATCAATCCATTATCTTTACCCGCTTCTTCCATTTTGGGTCACGGGGGTCGCCGGTGCCCAGGTCCAGCAATCACTGTGCGAGGGGCGGAGTACACCCTGGATGGGTCGCAAGTCCATCACAGGGCCTGTATTTATATATGATAATCAAAATAAGAACATTGCTAATCTAAAATAAGAGACGAGGATTTCATAACCTAAATGATCTAACAAGTACAAATAAGTAAAATATTTAGCTTTTTCTGCAGAAATGCAGTGAATATCACAGAAAGCACTGAAGTAAAACCATAAGCTAAAATGAGCAAAACAGTAGCTAAAGCCTAAACATGGCAAAACTGCTCCACAACTGGCCACTCAAATGAATGCAAAATAATATACTGTATATACAGTATATGCTTTGAAAAGAAAAAAAAACATTTATTTTTATTTATTTATTTTTGCCCCTCCAGTCTCATCTTCATCATTTCTTTCTGTCCATTCCTCTCTGACTGATTCATGACCCAACGTCAGGTCACAGTTCTCAATCCTCGTCTCTCTCTGTTTCTCCTGGACTTCTTGTTTACCAGAGCGTGCCTGAAGTGACACGAAGCTGCCCAGACAACAGGCTCAAGCTATAAAATAGCTGATTTGATGAAACAATTCGGCACGTCCTTGGCTTCTCTTTCATGTTCTGTGCTTATTCTCTTCAGAGGAGCAGAGTAAAAAAAATAATTTTGGGTCACATCGCTCACTTCCTCAGTCAGCAGCTAAATCAATTTCTGCAAGCTCTGACCCAGCAGAGCTTAAATCTTATTATCTGGCTCTTGACATGTCCCTCGGAGCACAGCAGCCGAGGGCAGAGAAGCATCGCCCATCTTGGTAAACAAGCTCTCTTTTCTGCCGCACAGATTTTCAGCAGGTGCAGATTTTACAAGCAAGCTGGAAGATGACTGACCGACAAACAAGCTTTCCCTCTTATTTATCTTTTATCTTCCTACTGGATTTCACTCATGTGCTGCAGCAGTGCTCAGCATCCTGCTTTGTCATTGCTTTGGACTTCACACCATGCCCAATCTGTGCTTATCCATATTTTTAATTATCCCATTTTATTCTTATTGCCCTCCTCCAGACATGTTTTATCTTCTACTTGTTTTAATTGTCTCCGAGCATCTCAGCTAAAGAGGAATGCAAAATCTGATTGAGCTATTGGACAGTGCAGCTCAAAGCAGCTGAACCACAGATAGTTCCATAGATGTAGAAACAAATGTCAGATCAGAGAAAAGATATTCCATTTATAAATAGTTGAGCTAATTGACCACATCCTGTTTCAGTTTAACATTGTTCCACATGCCAGGGGGGTTTTCCAGGCTTCCTGTGTGGGTTAAATGACTGACCATTGTGCTATAATTTGCAAATATGACACATTATTTCATTCACAGCCATAGAGCTTAATTTATTTTATAAAATACATCAATGTTACTTTTAAGGTCAAAAGAAATATTGGTTTGTTTTGCTGAATGTGAAGAAGTATTCTGCCCCCTGTTGGTAGAAATATAATTCTACAACTTCACTGTGAAAACTAAAGGTGTGCATCCAACAAAGTTCTGTCAGGTCCTCTGGACGGTTTCTTTTTGTTGAGCATTTCATCCTTCATCAAAAGGACTTCATCAGTCACAGGAGCCATAACAAACTCAGTCCCACAAGCAGCACACTCACATAGCGGGCCAACCAGTTTTATAGTGATAAGATGGTTTCTGGAGTCCACCCTCTCCCCCGTCGACTCCTCTGAGGCAGCCGTGGCTAAAGTGGTTCAAAACATCAAAGTTCATGCTCAATAATACAGGTGGAAAATTCAACAAAGTTAAGTCAGGTCCTCTGGACGGTTTAATTTTCATTTATTTATTGTAATGTTTCGTCCTTCATCCGAAGGACTTCTTCAGTCCGACGAGGAGCCACAACAAACTCAATGAACTTTGATGTTTTGAACCACTTTGGCCATGGTTGTCTCAGAGGAGTCGACAGGGGTGAGGGCGGACTCCAGAAACCATCTGATCACCATCAAAATGGATGGTCCACTATGTTTGTGCTGCTTGTGGGACTGAGTTTGTTGTGGCTCCTAGGAATGATTAAGTCCTTTGGATGAAGGCCGAAACATTTCAACATAAAAAGAAACTGTCCAGAAGACCTGACTGAACTTTGTTGGATTTTTTTTTACCTGGATTATTGAGCATGAGCTTTGATAAAGGTGCGTGTGTTCATTAAATAAATGATGCAGTAAATCGCTTATGTAATAAAACTTTGATAGTCTTTATTATGAAAAATGGTGAATTTAAGGAGGGAAATCCTGAAGGAGCTATGATATCTTGGTAAAATCTACTGCTAACTGATTTCTCAGTTATGGAACCACACATTATTTGTTGTTTTAAAATGCCCACATTACAGAGCCTGAGATCTTTGCACTTCTTGTGTGGTATGCAGACTCCATCACTATAATTCTGTCTTTAAGACATGATTTAGATCAATTCTACGCCTCATTTGCATGCTTTTCATCTTTTTTAATCCTCCGCAGCCTCTAACCATCTTCCAGAGGTCTCTGACCACCATGCAGATCCAGATTCAGGGCCTGCTGCAGTTCGCCGTGCCTCTGTTTCCCACAGCCGAGGTACGGCTATGAAACGGTTTTAAATATGGTGTCAGAGGACTGTATATAAATAATGTCTGCAGCATCTTTCAACCTCTCCGCACAGAGAGATTTACTGGGTATCCAGCATTTGCTCAACTCGTCCGAGGCCAGCCTGCATCAGCTCACCGCCCTGCTGGACTGCAGGGGGCTCAACAAGGTTTGTTCACCAAAGCCCAATTTGCATCACTGCATTACAAACTAGAGACCAGCTTAAAAGTTAGTGTCCATTTAAGGTTTGACATTTACACTGTGACTAGAAGAAGAAGAAAACTAGACGTTTGCAAAGATTTTTATCCGCCTCAGCACCACCAACATATAGCTACACTATCTATTCTCAGCACACGTACATTCATATGAGCACAGACTTTGTTTAGTTGAGAAAACAACAAACTAAACAGTGAACAGTAGTCCCTCGCTACTTCAGGGTTCGTTTACCGCGGACTCTATTGCGGTTTTTCAAAATAAGATTGAACATGACACGCAACTGGCTGATTGAAGGAAGCGCCGCACGATCTGCATTGCATTTTTATTTAAAATACTGTATATATTTTATATTTCTTAGCACCTGCTGCACCTCTGTGCAGCCCAAACTGCAGGATAAGCTTCCTCCTGCAGCTGATTAGTTGATCTCCGTGCAGAGCGGAGAAGTGGGCATGGCCAAGAGCGCTTGCACTTGGCAAAGAGCAGAGGAGGCAGGGAGCTGAAATCATGACATTCTGTGCTCTTTTAGAGCGTTTAGAGCTTAGAAATATTGTTTAGAATATTGCAAGATTGTGGGAAGGGTTTAAAATTATATACGT
>JARVLU010000489.1:22569661-22588133 GCA_031762415.1 Simpsonichthys santanae | reverse complement strand
AAGCCCATATTATCCAAAAATAACCTGGAGACAGTAATACACGCATTCATTACATCTAGGCTTGATTACTGCAATTCGCTCCTGTTTGATATCAGTCAGACCACTATTGCATGACTACAACTGATCCAGAATGCAGCAGCCTGATTTTTAACCAGTGCAGGCAAAAGAGCACATTACACCAGTCTTGGCCTCCCTGCACTGGCTACCTGTTAATTTTTGAATCCAGTTCAAAATACTCCTGTATGTCTACAAATCGCTAATCTCTCTAATTTGCTACAGCCATATTTCCCATCACATTCTCTAGGTCAGTGGACCAGTTGCTCCTCACAGTTTTAGGAACTCATCCTAAGTGCAGAGGTGACAGGGCCTTCTCTGTAGCAGGCCCCCTCCCTCTCAGTTTTCAAATCCAGTTTAAAAACTTACTACTATTCCATAGCTTTCAACATCAGATGATCTGTGTTTTGAACCTGTATGCTTCACGCAGGTTTGTCGTTGTGTTTATTATCTGACATTTTTATGCCTATATTCTGATTTAACTTCATTTTTTTGTGTTACTTGATGTGGAGCCACACCCCTCAGCATATGTATATTGGATAAGGGAGGTGATGTACCATATCCATCTGGAAAAAAATCAGATACACCCTGAAAGGTTCTGCAGGAAGATTCTGGGACACCTGTCAGGCCTTTATGTCATTTGTTGAGAATTTGTCAATGCCTGCTTATTTGTGTATGTGTGACTGGTCTGGTGTGGGAGGGGATTTTGTTCTGTGCTCTTTTGTTTTGTTCTGTGTGTGTGTGTGTGCGTGCGTGCGTGCGTGTGTGTGTGTGAGAGAGAGAGAAAAAAGCCACAAAAACAAAACAAAAAAAGACTGTTTGAAAATAATCCAAGATGGCCACCTGAGGTGAAAAGAAAAAATACTTAAAATCAGCAATTTCTAGAGCTATTACGCTGAAATATGGTATAGTGGCAGCTGAGAGCAATGCTCAACATATAGTCCTGTCAAATAAAAAAAATTTAAAGGCTGCTTACCTGCATTGTGTTAAACGTGAACTCAATGGCTGGATCATATCTTATCACATGAGCTTTTGTTTCTCATGTATTCACTGCACAGGGTTGTTGGCAGCAGGCCCAGATCTGTCATGTTTCAGCCGTGTACATGCCCCATCCCCACACTAAACCCACATTGTTTCAAAGGTGTCACGATCGGGTGTTAGAAACTGGCCCATCATAAACGCTTTCCATCTAAGGAGCCTGGGGGAGAAGTTGACAGTTAAGGGCCTTGCTCAAGGGCCCAGAAGTGGGTAAATGAGGGAAGAGGCAGGTGTAGATGTTTCACCTTTCCCACCAACATTTAGGGAATTCAAACCAGTGACCTCTGGATCACTTCCCTAACCTCTCTGCCACCACTTATCCATTACTGCAATGATAACATTGATTCTAAACATGCAGTCCACTGAGCGGAACAGTTGTTGAGATAATCATGTGCACAGTAACAGGAAGTGATGACAGTAACAGGAAGTGATGTCAAAGGGGAACAGAGCAGTGCTACAATGTTTAACATTGCACACAGCAGAGGAAAATCTTGTTTTTTTTTTTTTTTTTTTTTTTTTTTTTTGTTTTGTTTTTTTCAATTATTTTGAGTTTCTATCAGAGAAAAAGATGAGTCAAAGTTCAAATAATGTTTCAAGAAATAAATCCGGGGAGTTCCCCTTTGATGTCACTTCCTCGGTCACTTTGGCTGCTCCAAGTTCAAAGAAATGTTATTAAATGTGAAGATGTTTTCATCCATCTTTATTTGTGGGGTATTGATGTGACAGGAGCTGTAAACAAATAACTGATGTAACCTGTTTGTAGTTTGAACGACTCTCAGAGACTATCTACAGCTCACTAAACTAAAGCCATTCTGTTTCCTGAGGTCAGTTGGCTGTGACGGCCATCTTGACATGGGTTGATTTAAAAAGTTAGTCAGTATCTGTTTGAGTAACGTTTTTCTCATGGCTCATGAGATGTTTTGGTAACGATCTGGACCTGTCCCAAACTGCAGAATTTTAGGCAATCTATATTTGACACCTTCAGTGGAGTATGTGGCAAAACTGCACATCGATCATTTTTCATCTCATTGTTCATCTGTGTGTGAACATGAACACAAACTGTTACCCTGCCCTTACCTTTAGGCTCCAGGAGATAAAATGTGGTGCCACTGTCATCTTTTATTGTGTACTGTATTTGTTGTTTTGTTACTAAAACTATTGAAAGGGAAGATTAAGTTCAAGTATCTTTATTGTCATTCACATCATGAGGTACATGAACAAAATTGTGTCCACAGGGTCCCAGTTACACCCAAAAATAGAATCAGAACAAACTTTGTATTTGGAGTATGTGGTTATTTAACCCTGAGGTTTCAGTGACTCTTCGGTGTGTGTGGAAAGACTCAGTAGGAGGTTCTCTTACTTTTCCAGGTCTGATCATTCCTTACATTAACACTCATTAAAACTTCCCCCAGAAGGATGCGGCCCCATGAGGCCTCCGGTGATTGTTGCTAGTGGCAGTCTGGACAGTGTCTTACCTGAGACTCGTAGGGCAGGAAGGCTATGTGGATCTCTGTCAAGGCCTTCATGGATTTGGAGGCGCGAGACTTGGTCAACAGTCCAAACAAGGAGTCTGGAATGGCTGCAGGGAACCACAGAAAGGATCAGGTGACTGGCACACAGAAGGCTGCCATAACAAAAACTGTTTTAGCTTCGTGGCCGGGACACGATTTACTCACTGTCAGTGAAGAAGACGTGAGCTGCTCGGTACCTTGGGGCCCGGGGGTCTCTGAAGTCATCAATCAGACCCTCCACAGACTGAAACAAGACAAAATAAGGTTAGACTTTTTAAATGTGAAAATAAGCAAAAAGTAATGAATATTGAGTCTTTGTTTTCTTTTTCAAACATTAAGAGCAGAGTTGAGAAAGACTTGCCTCATCTGAGGGGGTGATCAGGTAGATGGCCTCCATGGTGGGCAGAGGCTCCCGGCGCTTCGTTATGTCCTCTACAACTGCAGTCCACAGAAAAACATGAAGTTTAGCACTCAGTAAACATTATCAGAGCCAGCTTTGGGATGTTTCACGTGACTGAAACTATTCTGAGAAATGGTTGCACCTGAGTTTCTGTGCTGATTCCAGATCTGTTTCCTGGAAACAAGAAGTTGTTCTTTCTTTGTGTACGTAAACAGAAGCTCACAAAATTGTCACACAAACAAGTTTTTGGGCCCTTGAGCAAGACCCTTAACACTCACCATCTGCTCCCCCAGACACCCTAGCTCTCTGCTCCACACAGAGATAGGTAGCTCGGTGGTCTGTGGTTATGTCAGGAAGGACATCCGGCGTAAAAACAATTGCCAAGTCTTCATGCGACTTAGTTCGCTGTGGCGACCCCTGACGAAGGGAGAAGCCGAAAAAAAAAAAAAAAAGTAAAAGAACACAGAACGTCGTTGGTTATGTATTGTAACCCCAGATTCTATGAGTGTAAGCGTAGACCTTTAAAAGCTGTCACTTATCGGGTTTACCCACATGCAGTGCGCAGAACACTGAAAACATCTAGTCCACGCCCACCTGCTGTGTGTGCCCCACCCGGTCCACTATAAATTGCATCTGGACCGGAGCTTGTCTCCCAAAGGCATATTCTTTTCTTCAGCCATTTGAGAGCCAGTGAGTCCCAAGTTTTACAGGGCTACGCTTACACTCATAGACTCTGGGGTTACAATACGTAACCAATGTTCTATTTCATGTAAGCTACGCTCTTTAAAAGCTGTCACTATTGGGTTTAAAGGGCAGAGCAGGATTTGGTCCATGCCTCACTGGGTCTGTCTGAGAACCATAAAAAAAACACCCTGACATTTGCCTAAACCTCAATCTTTACTCAAGCATAATTACGCACCATTGGTCCATGTATCTGGTACATACTGGATTACAGCCGTGCAGCCTCTGTGCCTGATCTTAGCTGAAGGAATGTTTATTCATATCAGACAATAGAGGAATAAGAAAAGGAAACATTTACAATGAGGAAGAAGGAATATTCCTGTTTGAATGAATAACCGTTAAAAAAACAACGCCCACCAAATAATGACAGAGCAAGGCTGTGTTGTTTTATCGTTTGTTGTTTTTATTGTTGTTTACCTTTCTTATTTTATTACTATTATTTTTCATAGTTGTGTGACTGTGAAAATTCATTCAGACATAATTCTGAGAACTGAATGTGTCAGTGAAGAGCTGGAGACATCTCGTAAATAAAAACGTATGAAGGGGGTCGGTGATGACCAAGAGGCCGCAGAGCAGATGTCCTGCACAGACAGCCTTCTGTGCAGAGCTGTGGCGGTAGAAACCCCCATGGTGGAGTGAGCCCTGACTCCTTCAGGTGGTTGAAGACCAGAAGAACTATAGGCATGTGAAATAGTTTCACATAACCAATGTGACACATGCTTGGAAAATAAAGGCTGACCCTGTGATCGTTCCCTGAAATGTACAAACTGATCGGATGAACGCACCATGGCTGTGCATGTCACATAACACATGAGCGTGCGTACTGGGCAGAGCAGGTGAAATTGTTCCTCCTCTGTAGTTTTGTGGGGAGGGGGACAGAACCTGTCCAGTGTAATGACTGTGGACCTGAACAAACTAGTTATGCTTTTGGGTATAAAAGCAGGATTTGGTCAGAGTTCTGCTGAATACCCTGATGCATGCTCAGTTCTGCTGAACTTCCATTTCCTTGAATTCTGAGACAAGATGGAGCGACGGACAGACCTGACAAGTCGCTCACTTTTTTAGCTGATGTCAGAGCTAATAACAAGGCTGTTTTAAATGACAGATACTTCAAACATATCTGGTCCAAGGTCTTGAATGGATCTTTAGTTAGTACACTAAATCCCACTGTGGTGCCAGGGTGTGCATCACTAGCCTGATCGGGTGCGCTCCTTTACTGGGGCCGGGATGGTGTAGAGGCAGGGCAGCCGGCTCAGGACCGGAAGGTCCCTGGTTCAATCCCCGGTCACTGCATACCTCGTTGTGTCCCTGGGCAAGACACTTAACCCCGAGTTGCTCCCGGTAGGACTGGCTGGCGCCTTGCATGGCAGCCACCGCTACCGGTGTATGAATGGGTGGATGGTTGGTACTGTGAAGCGCTTTGGGGTCCGTCATGGGGGCTAGAAAGCGCTATATAAGTAAGCTCCATTTACCATTTCAGAAACCATTTTGTTAAAAAGTGATTGAAAACTGTTCTATCACTGAAACTTTCATGACAGGAAGAGATTGCTGCAGCATAAGTTTTAATTGTGCTGGAAGCTAAATTTCTGTCCAACAACAGCTGTAGGTAGGATAAAATGCAGCCCAGGGAACATGAAGTCAGATCTACTTCTTTTTCTATGCACTATCACTGAAAGGCAGCCCATTTAGAAGCATAAACTGCTGTAGTGGATTTTGCATGTGCTCCCTGGATGATACATCTGGATGATTACGTCTTTGGGAAAACCAAATTTTTCTAAGCGTTCTCATTCAGTGGCCAGACCCAAAGGGGCTGACCTATTATAGAGAGGCTCCTGATTGCTCCTCCCACCTGCAGGAGTGCATCCTCTCTCCAAGGCAGCTTCCATAGTTGACCCGTCAATTGTTACAGAACCGGGAACCACGGGCATTTGTGCATTCTGGGGCGATCAGAATCATTTTCAGATTCTCCTCTCACCCTCTCTAGCATGGCTGATAGTAAAGGGACAGGGGGGAAGACATAAATGAGTGTCTTTGGCCACGGCTTGTGCGCAAACATGTTCACCCCAAGTGACAGAGCATATCGTGGGTTTAGAACAGGGTACACTGTGAGTTGTCCTGAGTGGCCATCAGGTCCACCTCCGCTCTCCCAAACCTGCTCCAGATTTGTGAGATTAGATCTGGATGAAGAGACCAATCCCTGTCCAGAGGGCCTCCTCTCGACATATATGCTCCCCTGTTTAAAACGCCTGGGATGTAAACTGCTCTGATCGAAGGTAAGTGTGCACGCGCCCAACAGAGCAGTTTCCTGGCTGCATTCAGCAGCTGAGCTGAACGCACACCCCCTTGATGATTTATGTACACCGCTGTGGTTCTGTTGTCTGTATGGATCATCACATGATGATCCTGGACCAGTGGAGCAAAATGTCTGAGAACTTACTGTACTGTGAGAAGTTCCAATACATTTATGTGAGAAGACTTGCGGAAGACTTGCGGCCAGCCACACACCTCCTGTCATTTGAAACAGGCAGGCCCTCCTTAGCCGGAGTGACACGTCTGTGAACGTCGACGTGAATGACATCACTTTGCCTGGGGGAACTCCCTCTGACAAGTTCAGGGAATTCCCCCATTGATTCAGGTCCGCCCCCACAGATGGTGGGGACGGTGATCAGACGCCATTTGTGATGAACAGGGTCAATTGTCAGTTGATTTAACCATCTTTACAGGCGGCGCATAAACAAAAACCCTGGCGGGATCACGACGTGGGCTGCTGACATCATTCCTAACAGTCTCATGACTGTCAGCACTGTTACTGTTCTGAGAGGCTGGACGAGCTGAAGCAGTGACGTCAGGGATTCCCTCCCCTGTTCTGACAGGGCAGCTGTCATGTTCACTGAGTTTAGATTCACTCCCAGGAATGTAATTCGCTGAGACTGAATTATAGAGCTCTTTCCTCAATTTATCATGAATCCCAGATGAGACAGATGTTTCACTAAAACAACTGTTTGTGTCTCTGCCTCTTTTCCGGACCAAGATAACAGCAGGAGGTCGTCTAGATGAAACAGGATTTTTATCCCTCTCATTTGAAGCGGCTGGAGAGCTGCCTCCATACATTTTTAGAACATGCGTGGGGTGAGCGCATACCCAAAAGGCAGGTGGTTGTACTGAAAACAGGCCCCTTGGAAGGAAAAATGGAGGAACTTCCAGTGTTTGTTTATTATTGGAATGTGAAAATATGCATCATTCAGGTCTATGGACACAAACCAATCCTCTTGCGTCATGTATTTGAGAACACATTTCACAGTCAGCATGTGAAAAGGTCATTCTATGATGAATTTGTTGAAAGCAGACAGATCCAAAATTGGTCTGAGGTCTGAGCCCCCCCACCCCCCTATTCTTCGGAATCAGAAAGTGCCGGGAGTAAATACTGGCTTCCTCCTCTCCCGGGGGAACTCTGGAAATTATGTCTTTTCTATAAGCTACATCAGCACTGATTGGAGGGTTAAACCCTGTTCCAGAGATGTTTGTGGCTCTGTAACACTCTGTTGAATTTTGGTAGTGTTCACGCAAACTGCAGAGTGTAACCCTTGTGGATTAAGCGATGCAACCATTTGTTCAAGCTGCATGTTACCTGCCACGCCACGCTGCACTCTGAGAGTGGGAGTCCGTGGATGTTTTGCCTCATGAGGGAGAATAAATTAGCCTCTACTGCCGTCTGTGTGTGTGTGTGTGGGGGGGGGGGGGGGGTGTTTCACCCAAACTGACCCATGGGAGGCTGGAATGAAAATTGCTGTTTATCTGCTTTTATGTAACGGTTCTTACAATGTTCCCCGGCTGTGCCCGGTTGGGCAGAAGAACCGGTGTTAGTGGGTGAACAAAACAAGCACCGCTTTCATGGAGGTTCACCTTCAGCACTCGCTTCTGTCAGGCTGACAGGAGAGAGAGACGGATAACCCCTGTGTAAAGCTCTCGCTTGAACTGCAGGTTCATGTTTTTTACCTGAGTGTGTGGGGACAGAATGGTCCCTGTGTTGTTGGGGCATTATCTTTTTGTTAAACATCTTACCACTCTGTGTTTTCTGACAGCTGTCAGTGCTCGACTCCTCTGACAGGTGAGGAGGCGGGGCTGGTGGGTGGATGGAGGAGTCTCTGAGTGCAGCCGCCCCCAACTGTTTGTGTGTCATTACACCAAAACTGTTTTTATTTTTGTTTACCTTTGAAAGGTTTCCTCAGGCTAACCTTTTCATTAGTTGTGGAGGATGTCTTTACAAAAAATTGGAACAGATGAATTCAACCTGTCTGAATGAAAAACTCTGCTTTTTGAGAGAGTTTTTTTATTTTTTATTTTTCCACTTTAAAACCACTGCTCATTTCATCAAACACCCCACCCCACAAACCGTCATTTCTTATACAGGTAATGACTCTTCCACGTGTCCTGCATCTAGTTTGGCCACGAACCAGTCTGTTGTTGGCCTCTGCCTCGGAAGGTCCCAGATCTTTAATGCATCTGGGATGTTTATCCTCTGGGGGAGGCTGATGGGGGCCCCCAGAAAAGGTTGCCGCGGCCATGGAGTGTCTCTGATGCTGTGGTAGAACCTGCTTTGATCTCGCCAGTGGCCAGTTGTCCGAGCAGGGCGGGAGTCTGCTCGGGGGAGGGTCACGTGTTTCTGCACCTGTTCTAGGGCATTGGATGAGGACTGCGGCTGACACAGGATCTTCCAGGAGTTCTTTTTTAATGTCCTCTGGGATAGACGGAGACAGCTTCAGCCACATCTGTCTCTGCAGCAACATTGCCCAGGACGAGAAGCGGGTGGAGCACGCCGCCAGCACCGCATACAGGTTAGTGATTGTGTCCGCCGCCGTGCTGATCTGGTCCAGCTCTACGGAGAATGGGTTAGGTTCCTTCGCCTTCTTAGCTATGCTAAGGGCTAGCATAGCAATGTTGTTGGTTGCTGCCCCCACCTGTGACGAGCACTGATGGATTCTGTCCACCAGCTTTGTGGTGAGCTGGTCACCGATGGATGGTGGGGTGATATGTTGGCCGACATATTTTGCTGCTCTTATCCCGAAAACAGCCAATAAACAGAGTTCTAAGGGAAGGTTGGTGAGAAAACCCTGGTCCGTGAGCCCTTAGACTTTGGTGATGGCCACGTAGGAGGCAACTGGAGCGCTCAGCTTTAAGGAGTCGTTGGCTGAAACCAGGAGGAGGGCAGACACAGCTGGGAAATAGGGTCAGACGGGGTCCCGGTGTCAGCAGTGCTGGGTGGCAAACCTTCCTGCCAAAAGTGTCGACGTGGTCTGGGCTGCCAGTTCAGGTACTTCCAGGTCGCAAGCTCTCGCCAACCTCCCGATCATACCATACCATTTTATTTATAGAGCACTTAAAACAGCAACAAGGCCAACCAAAGTTCTGTACAAACAAACAGACAACAGGGAACACATAGGCAACATACAAAATGAAAACAAAACAAAACAGATTATAGACAAAATCATTGCAGATAATAAATATAATGACCAAACACAGATCATCTGGTGTTGAAAGCAATAGAATAGTAGTGGGTCTTTAAATGGAATTTGAAAACTGAGAGGGAGGGGGCCTGTCTGACGAGCAGAGGTAACTCGTTCCAGAGTCTTTGGCCTGCTACAGAGAAGGCCCTGTCACCTCTGCACTTCAAAAATATCCAGACTGACCCTTTAATTTAGTTTCATTCATTAAACTCTTTTTATTTTTTTATTTTGTGACTTTAAACAAAGGTGTCATTTGTTGATATTAACGTTCGTTATTTGTCCTCAGGACTACCTGGATGCGATGGTGGGGGTGTGCTATGACGGCGTGGAGGGTGTGCTGTACCTCTGCCTCTTCTCCATCCTCGCAGCCTGTGCCTTCACTGTTATGCTGTGTGCTGTTCCCAGGGCATGGAGACAAATTGCCAGCAGGTCGGTTTGTTTCTGCTCGTGACTTCCTGCCCGAGCGCCCTCGTTTCAGCATGCAGCGCAGATCTCCACGTGCAAACAGTGCACTGTTTAAAACAAGCTACGCATGTCAAGTCAAGTCAACTTCATTTGTAGAGCACATTTAAAACAGGAACTGTTATCAAAGTGCGATCATTCTCAGTTGGTTCATCTGGACAGTTTCTTTTAAATAGAAACGTTTCACCCTCACTCCAGAGGGCTTCATCAGTCAGAGTAGTTCCAGCACACTGTTCCCCCACCAAGCAGTAAACAACTTAAGTGGACCAACCAGTTTGCTGGAGCCCAGTAATGCAGTGAAGGAGATAACACATTTCCTCATGTTGGGGTGCTTTTCCTCTTTGAGGACATTCCAGAACTGTCCATGAGGCATGGACTTGAGTTGAATGTCTGAATGTAGTGTCAAAAGTTTAGGTGAAACTGTGTTTCAGTCTTTGATGCCAGTGAAGCAACACCAGCACCTTCTGGAAAAGAGTAGCTAATGAATGTAGCGACTGGTTCCAGTAAAACAGTCTGGAAAGCGTTAGTCCAACTCTGACAGACAGTTCTCAATCTGCTCTTTGTAGCGTGCACTTTCAGTTTGCAATCACGCCTTCCCTTTGCGTCTCCAGCTTTGACACAAGGTTCTTAGAAGTTTGCCAAGTCATGGCGCCGCAGCTTTAAGGAGATGTTGCACTGAGCTGATCCTATCGACCACGGTTTTGTCTTTTCCTTGCGCTCGTTCAACATATTGGTCAGATCGGTTAAAAATGCTAAACTGGAGGCTAACCAGGCAACTCGGTAGCTTGCTAGTTTTTTGCGTGGTTGTATGCGCATGCATGGTTAGTACCCATGTGTCAGAAAAAGTTAGGTCTCAGATTGGCTGCCCTGTGTGTCATTGAAGTGACTATTTTTATAGAGAGATGGATGATGGGCTTACATCTATTTATTTATGTTTTTATTTATTTATTTTGCTTTGCGATCTACTCATATTACCTTTTGCAATGGACCAGTAGATTGTGATCGATGTATTGGGCACCCAGTTGCTGTCATTTACACACATACAAATTTCTAGATCAAATATTGTAATTTTTAAGGTTTTTCAACATGTGATGATCTTAGTTTAAAACTTTGGTATGAAAGGCGGACGATTATTTAAATGTAAAACTTTTGGCCTCAAAACAGCATCAGATAATTCCTCTTCCATGTTTTAGAGAACGGGATTACGATGACATTGACGAGGAGGACCCGTTCAATCCCCGAGCGAGAAGGATGGACTCCCAGAACCCCAACCACGCCAACATGCACAGCTTCTGCAGCTACAGCAGCAGCATGGGCAGCCAGACCAGCCTGCACCCGCCCGCCCCCACCGTCTCCAACGGCCCCATGTCTGAGTACATGTAAGAGACGAGCGCCATTTATTTTATTCACAGGTTCAGTTTGAAGCGTTTAACTTGCTTTTCTTGTTCATTTCATCTTGTTGCAGGAACCAAACAGCTCTTTTTGGAGGAAACCCGCGGTATGAAAACGTGCCTCTGATAGGACGAGGCTCCCCACCCCCCTCGGTGCGTTGGGTCCCAGAAACTAAGTCTTTTACATAATGTTATTTTACCTGCGGCCTTTTATCACCCATGAAATTTACAGTTTTGCAGATTACTGTCTTATCAACCTTAGCATCGCTTAATCTTGTTCCACCTTTTCTGTTCTTTTTTGGAAACCTCATTGCATTTAGTGATTCACTGTGCCTTTTTCTGCTGCCAATATCTTACAGGAGTGCCAAAGCAATGAGAGGAGAAATACTGTAGTTAATGTTTAATTCAGTCAGAACACTGTTTAACCTCTCAGACCTTTTTTTTTTTTTTCCCCCCCCCCAGTAGAAAACGATGCAGGTCTTAACTAACTGACTGTTGTCACAGAAGATTTTCCTCTTCGCTGCTTTTTTTTGTCACACACCGCTTAGCAGGTATAAAAATAGAAACGCTTTGAATTAAAATTTCATTAGGCCCTGCCTTTTAAAGACTTTAAGGTAGCCACATTAGTTAACGCAGGTCAGTTTAACATTTGGTTGAAAAAAATACACGCAAAATACCTTATTTTTTAATTGATTTTATATTTTTACAATGTGTTAACGTATGAGAAATCATCTTAAACTGTATAAATATGTTCATTACTATTAAATTGTAGCTCTGACTAGACATTAATCAGTGTATGTAATGTTTTATATGTTTTTTGTTGTTTTGAATCTACACCAGCAAGTAATACATGTTCAAATTCTCCCCCATGACTACAACTGTGCAGCATCATGCAGCCATTTTCAGCTAACAGCTTCTTTTATATATGTTTTTTTTATTTGTTTGTTTGTCGTGTGTGTGTGTGTGTTTGTACCTTTTTATTTCTGTTCCCCTTTTTTTCTTTTATCAACTTTTGGAGATATACTCTCAGCCGTATAGACAGCGAGTAAGTCTTTTTTTGCTTCTCTTCTCCCCTTCCTTTTCCTGTGTTGTGCAGTACCTCCACATGTCGTAATGTGCAGTTTTTGTTTTTCCTGTTTGGCATGGCTCAACCCCAAAACCCTGCTGTCTTCATTTCAGTGTTTTCTTCTAATATCAAAGATTTTGTCTGCCTCCTAGTGTTCACAGGGCGGTGCTGTAGTTTGTCCTCAGGTAGTTCCCACCGTGCATGCAGCAGTCTAGTTTCAACCACTCAGACCTTCAGCTTGTGCTGGCACCAAGTGCTTGGCAGCAAATATAATAGTCCGATTATTGTGGAGGTTACGTTCCAGACCCCACCACGACAGATGAAAAAACACAAGCAGGAACGCTATGTTTATTTTAGCATTTATATACATTTTAATGCACCCTTCCCACACTCTTGCAATGTTCTCAACAATGTTCTAAACTCTTAAACCTACATAATTTTAACACCATACTTATATGTACTGTACTGTATATTTACATTCCACTTAATTCAGTTTATTTATATAGCGCCAATTCACAAACAAAGTTGTCTCAGGGCCCTGAGCAGAAACATTCACATACCGGTACATAGAAAAGCCAATTAGTCACATTTATGACATTTACAGCCAATTATGATGCATGCAAAATGTTACATAAGACCAATGGATACTTGTCTATTAGTACGTTCACACAAAAACTGCACGTTCACAGAAAAGCATGGTTTATGGAGTATGAGTATTTGTGTGAAACATGGCTACGTACCAGTGAAGATACATCTATAACTTGAAGGATGAGTTCAGCTTCAGGATTATTTGACTTTCCAGTTCTGTGAGCTTAATAGATAGATTGTTACTTCTGACTTTGCGTAGCATAACTATTTTTACTACATTGGTTTCTCCGCTAGCGTTTGCTCCCTCCATTACTGTTCTTTGAATTTCGGCAGAAAGCAGCAGCCGGAAGCACTGTTGGCTTCTGGGCCATGTAGTTCTTTTGACTTGTGTTACAGTATAGGTTTATTGAAAGAAAACTACAAAATGGCGGTGCCTGCCTCAAACATTTTTGTTTGTTTTTGTTTTTCACGGGTAATATTAAAGTTGAAAACCTGTGAAAGTGTGAGTCGACAAATGTCGAATCGTGAAATATTGAGATTACGGCATTTCACTGATTTAACAGTCCAGCATTCCTTGAAGGCGTTGCCTGCCGTCCGTCCTGCCTGAGTTTTAGACGAATATCTTCGGAGAAATGACAGTTGTAGCCATTTTGCACAAACCTTGAACATACATTTATGCAAAAATCTCATGCGTTGTTGCAAGATGCCATGCTTAGAGTATGTGCCGTGAATGACTGTCAGCTACTACCACGTCAAAATTTAGCTCATAACCGTTTTTGTGTAGGCTAATGTGAATCAGCTGTGATGCTATCTTGAGTTGGACAGACTCCAAATGTTTAATTCAAGTTTTGTTATTTCTTTTCCAGTGGTTCATGATATATTTTAATAAACAGGTTTGATTCCAACAGCTAATGCTAACGTTTTAAGCTTGGAGCGTGTGCAATAAGTAGCACTTAAAGTATATACTGTATTCTGAATAACTCTTAGCTATGACCACACCAAATCTTATCATATCTGAAAAAGAAAAAAGAGCAGTATGGCAATCGTGTTTTCTAAGATTAGTTGTCTGTGAAGACTTGACTCCAAATAGTAAATGATAAAATACTAAAGAGATTTAGCCCAGTCTAGTTTGTGTTGGGCGTGATTCTCAGCTACTACCAGCAGATTGTAGCCCAGTATCTGTAAAACCAACTGAGTTATAGCCATTTGTATGTTGATATCTATTAACTTTGGCAGCCATCTTGAATTGGGTCGACTCCAAAGGTTAATCGGTTATAAATATCATCCCATTATAACTTTCTGCAGATTTCAGTAAAATTTATTAAGTGGTTCATGAGATTTTTCAAATGAACTTACATTTAGACATATCCACAAACATTACTGTCTGCCTTTGACTTTCGTCAGCAGTCAATAAATACATTAACTGTGGGCTTATGTTCATTTTTCTTTATTTTTTCCCTGTTCTAAATGAATATTCTGCTCATGCTGTATATCATCCCTCAGTATGGCTGTTTAGTCACCTCTACATGTCTGTGCTAATCTTTCCTCAACAGTACTCCCCCACTATGAGGGCCACCTACCTGTCCATGACCGAAGAACAAAGTAGACACTTTGGAGGGGACTTCCAAGCATAGACTTCTTTACTTGTCAAAGGTGGGAAGCAGCGTCACTTTCCCTCAAAAAGCAGGACTTTGTGGCTGTCAGAAGAATCACAAAGACAATGACTGGTGGCTCCAGAAGTCCCGCCTCTGCACTTCCAGGTCAACAGAATAAAAAACATTTGTACTGTTCTTTTCAGCATTTAAAGCTCATGACGGACACATCTGCCCTTTAAAGGGAGTCTGGTCATTTTTGAAGTGATGTTCTGTCCCATAGCAATAGTTGGTACCTTGTCAGCTGTAAAGTCAGTCATAGAAAGTGTGAAGAAGAGGGCAGGAGTTTTCCTCCAGGCTAAGCTAAAGGCTAGTCAAACGATGGGCGATGCTGCTCAGTGCTGATCTACGTGACGCTTTATGCTCAGCACACATACGTTCATGGTAGTGGCACCTGCAGAAATGTTTTATTTGGGTGGCCACGTGGAGGCCACTGAAAATCCTGTGGTGGCACACCAAAACCAGAACAGAATTTCAGGAGATTTGTTTTGTGAAATGTTGGTTATTTGACAAGTATAGGAATTAGGGCTACTTCAATTATTTTTTTTTAATATACAGTACAATGTTTCTAATAAATGTGATGAATTAAAACAAGCGGGCTTTTATTGTGCTAGCTATTAGTTTAAAGACTTCTGTCCTTTTCTTCCCAGTCCATGCTCTAGGACTGATATCAAGGCTAATGTGGTACTAACGAGTAACTGATGACTATTTGACTGAACATCACTTTCAAAATGCACAGACTATCCCTTTAAAGAACCTGCCTAACTTTATTGTACTACCCACTCAACTCTTTTTGTGTTTAGAGACACAAATTAAAGACTGCTCAAAATTTCCAGTAATATTTTACTGTAAAACACACACAAAAAAAGGTTTTCTGCTTCTCCCTCTTTGAAGCTTTATGTATTACTTCTCACAGTTTGCATCCAGGTCTCCAAAGAATAAAATGTGAACATATCAGATGTAAACATGCCATAATGTTTCCTCTTTCTTTAATACTGGTGAAGCACAAACCCAGCACTGGCAGCGCACTGCAGGAGGTAATGGTGAACGTTTTTGTATTCTCACACTGATGAACATATATGAAATAAAACTACCTTGTTGAGGCCGCAGCTTCTGTAAATAAATTGTACAATAACAGACTGTTGTTTAATTGGTTTTAGTTTTTTTTCTTGTTTGTGTGGCAGTGTCACATAAGATCAACCTTTTTTTATTATTTTGCAACAGCTTGTTAATTCTATTCCAACCAATACAAACAAATCTGTTGTTTCTATCAGAACTTGGGAAGCTGTGATGTTCTAGCTATGATTAATATACTTTATCCTAAATCAAGCTATCCAAACAGCACTTTTTAAAAACAACTAACAATATTATTTTTTCTTTGAGAATTAAATTACATGCAGTGTTGATTAATAATCATTTTTAGCATGTTACACTGTAAAGGCACTGAGACTGCTTATTTTAGTGTGAACCAAGTACAGGAGGGTCTAAATGTGAGTTGAATAAACCAGCTTTGAATACAAAATGATGAGTCTTGATTTTTGTTTGTGGCTGAGTCTAAAGAATACATTTGGATTTGATCATTTTTAGGCATTTTTAATTATTTTTTTAGTTTGTGTATAAATACTTTCATAATAAAGCATTTAAAAACTTTGTTGCTGTTGTTTTTCTTCAATTCACTGAATAGCTGTAGCCTTATTTTAGATGTATTTAATTGTTACTAGTGCCAAAAAAAATTTGAATTTAGTTGTTCTGGTTCATCTTAAATATGTTTAATATTAAGTTAGAGATCAGTGTAGAGGATCTTTGAGTTTGTTACCATTATGATTGTAGTATAAAACTACCTCAAAGGTCAGGAATTAGTTTTTGTCAAGTTTTTTTTTTGTTTTGTTTTTTTAATTCAGCAACACTATTTTTTAGGTGCTTTAAATTTATCCAGCAGATGTCAGCATAGTACACCAAAAAAGTTTTATTTCTTACTTCTTAGCATAACAAATTTTAGGTCTAAACCACAATTACACTATGGTCAACATTGAAAAGTTTAAATACTGTGGGGGAAAAAAAGTTCAATGATAATAAATAAATAAATATTTATCTGTGATACTGTTTTTTATCTTCAAAAATTGGTGTTACAAATTCTGTAACCCGTCTCAGTATGTTAGCTAACAATACAAAATTACAATTGGAAAATATTATGTAAACTAGGAGGCTATTTTGTATTTACTGTATTTACATATTTATTTGATCAAGATACCTAAAATGGTTCAGAAAGACATATCTGCCCCTTTAATAATGAACAGACTTATAACTTTGAGATCAATTTTGAAGTAATTGCCTATTTCATATTCATAAGATGCAAAGATTTTGTACAGCCCTGAAATGACAAGTAATTACTGGTTCTATTAAAACTAACTGAACTGATTTAAACAATAATCATAAGAAAATGGCCTATTTTGCTTATTTTTAATTATAGAAAACTTATGAAAAGATCAAACGGATATGATGAACCAAGTCCCAATTATAAAATGATATCCAATTATATTATGCTGTCATAAGTTTGGATATCTCATTATGAGAAGTCCTCATTTAGATAGTAACTCATAATTATGAGAGGATAATTATGAAAACTAAATCATAATTATGAAATGCTAACTCAATAATAAGATATCTCAGTTATGAGAAGTCAGCATTTTAAGAGAATGTCATAGTTATGAAATACTAAATGTGAAATGGAAAATCATAATTATGACACCGGAAATAATTAGATGCTAACGATGCTAATATGAAATGCTAATTAATAATTATGTGAAAGTACATCATATTTTGAATTCAATAATTTTTCTTCATAATGGCTGTACTCATGTACTGTAATGGGTTTTCCTATAAACGGAAATATTTGAACAATTTTCTTAAAACACTTTGAAAGTAAGAGCTAACTTAGCCTTTATACTGTACTTAATTTTACCAGTTGTGAAAAATTGTCATATTTGTACAGTACTGTACATGTACAGTATTTGTTTTATTATTTATTTAATTTGTAGTAAAAGTAAAAAGTTGAGCTTGGTGTACGTTTTATTTTCCAACCGGAAGTGAGCTACTGTTTACACTAGCTGGCTTGCTAGCGCCGCGCGCGTGCTGCTCCTCAATCTCCAGGGACAACGCGCGCGCAGGCAAAACACACACACACAAGCACGCGCAGGTAAAAAATAAAAAGAAATCATCGACAGCAGAGAGAAGCTAGGTGGACGTAGGGAAAGACCGTCACCTGCCTTGTTTATTCGGCTTTCTCTAGAGGAGGCGAATGAATTTTACTTTTGTGTTTCCACCAAGCGTTTAGCGAACAGAGAGAGTAGCTGTCCGTGAAGTGGAAAGAAGAATAAGAAGAAATAAAATAAATACTAGCTTGTTGTAACGCGTGTTAAAAGTTCAGACGTGAATTTTAGTGGGAGGCGGATGCAAGCAGGTACCGAGCCCACGGAGCGGGATGATGGTCCAGTGTCCGGTCCGCTGATGCTCCGTCCCCTTCATCTGGACCGTCCCCTTCATCTGGACTCGTTTGGACCATGAAGGACACGGGGGAGTCCAAAGACCACCAGCTAACCGTGAGTTTAAACCCCAGCTGAGGGGCTTTTAATGCTAAGTCAATTAAAGCTGTTTTGTTCAAGGTCGACACAAACAGAATTATAACTAGAGGGAAAAACATAAATGGATGCAGCTTATTATTATATTATTTCTTGTTTTGTTTCTTGTTTTGATTGCGTTTTTTGATATTAACTAGGGTTTCTGTCTCATAAAAGCAAACTCAAACGTAATAGGTTTTTTTTTTTTTTTTTTTTTTTTTTTAACGTTCTATATAATCAATAAATTAAATTATTTTCCAGTTCACATAAAACACTAATACTGTATCTGTAATCAAATGCTGAAGAAAACGTTCTGGAACAAAACTGTAAGCCAATGTCCCAAACATCAGCTTGATATTTGGACTAAAGTACACATAAAGTAGATCTGTGTCTCACTGTAATGAAAAAAAAAAAAAAAAAACAAAAAAAAAAAAATTAAAAAATTTAT
>JARVLU010000489.1:22534769-22564641 GCA_031762415.1 Simpsonichthys santanae | reverse complement strand
AGTATATGTAGTATGGTCTGTGATACGTGGTTATATCACATCCGCTCAGGCACGTTTACCGTAAAGGATTAGTAGAGCTTAAAAAGTACACTTGTTATTGTGACATGAGGCTTTAGAGAATCTTTTTTTTACCTATGGATTTAACTGGGCTGTCCTCACCTGACTAGAGGTAGGTGAGTGAGTTTACATCAACATAAGGATGCGATGACATAGCGCTGGACGTAGCTGGATCTGTTTACCCCCTCAGCAGTCAAAACACTTACAAAACTATGCACACAGTTTCTCTACAAACTGTACCTTTCTAAACTCAAACTTACAAGACACGTAGTAATTACTTTGTTTGTGAGACAGCGGACGTGAGGACCATATGGCTCAGACAGATTAGGCTACTGATGGCTGACTTGGCTGACTGGATGGGAGTAGTCAAATCTCGCTGTCCTGGCAGAAAGCAGACTACTCAAAGCTGACTTAGTCTGTGGAGATGAGCTCAGTGGATTGGTTTAAACTCAGATTAAACCCCCCTGCCACCTGCTTTTTATCTCCCTTTGTTGTTCTCTCCTCACTGGAAAAGTCGAAGGGGTCTCACCCTCAATGGGTTTGAGGCAGCAGTACACTATGACAACTGGTGAGGTGGGGTTATGAATAAGACGACGACTCAGGTGTTACTACCTGAGGAACAAGTAAAATTATAACAGACAACATTTAATTTCATTTAATGAGTTTTGTATTATTGATTGTTTTTAATGCTTCTTTCACTTGTTTTTTTGTTAATGTTTTTGTTTTGTATTGTTCTCCCCTCTTTTTACCCCATCTGGCACTTGCCAGGCCAACACTATAAATAAGAAACGGTTCTTAGTTTATTTCCTTGTACATTAAAGGTTAAAATTATAAAATAAATTTAGCTAGAGAAATTGCATTTCCTGTGAAAATCCAGTGTAAATGCTTATTGCTAAAGAACTTGCTGAAAAACAACTGTATACAACAGCTAAATAATAGCTGAAATAGCAGAAAAAGCTGAAAGGAGCACAAGTTGAAATTAGCAGAAAAAAGTAAGAAGAATCACAGAAATGTTGTAGTTAGCAGAATTAATTTGAAAGTATCAAAAAACAGCTGAAAAAACAGCTGAAAGAAGCTGGAAAAAAGTTTACATTTGCACAAAGAAGCTGAAAGAAGATGAACTAGAACAAAATGTAAAAGGAACAGTAAACAGTTGTAAACAGGTCTGAAGATCTGAAGGATGAAAATGAGCTCAATTCATTTTCTGAGGGGAATTTTTTTATTTATTTATTTATTTATTTATTTATTTATTTGCAGAAATGGCTAATATTTCAAAAAGCTAAAAAGTTGCACCAATACCAAAAGTCATAGCAGGACTGTACTGAAAGTTTTGATTTATGATTTGTTGAAATAGCTTGAAAATTGTGGGACGAGAATCGAGCCAACAAATGTACGGAAGGAAAAATGGATCACAAATAGTGTGAATGCTTCATAAACATCCATTCAATAAAACTGTCAGGTCAGATGAAACCTTTTAATTCTATTAAAATATGTAGCTGCAAAATTACATCAAGGTCTGCAACTTTATTTTGACACTTTTATCAATTGGTGGTAAACAAGTAGCTTGTGTTTACTTCCTGAATGGATCACGCTTGAGAACAAACTTAATTTTGTCTTTAAGGACTCAGACAGCATTTTCTTTTCACCTTAATTATAAAAGGCCACGAGAGGTAAGAGGTGGCTCCTTAAGAGGCTGACAGCAGAGCTAACTTTAGCCCTTTAAGGATATAGATAGTCCGTCAGTCTTGTTAATGAGACACCTGATAGGACTGGGTTATCCCACCACCAGGTTCTCCTCAAATTACAAAAACTTATTTGTCCCCTGTCTCAGAAAGAAGAGGGGAAGTGGAAATACCCTTCCTCTGTATTTCATTGTTGCTGACTGTGTTTATGCCTTTTGCTTTTATTCCTTCACATTTAACACAGGGTTATTTGATATAGTATTTCATTGTTTCTAATTATGTTTCATGTTTTTATGCTTTTATTCCTGACATTTGTTGTTTTTATTTGATGCTGTGATCTTTTTGTTAAGCACTTTGGTAACAGTTACTGTTTTTAATGTGCTATATAAATAAATTTGACTTGAATGTCTGTGTTGTGAGCGTGATAACTTGAAAAATAAATTACATTTTGCTGTGTGGCTGCATATAGGCGAAAGAAAGGTCACTATTGAAAACTGGATTGCCACGTCAAAATCCAAGATGGCCACCCCCAGAATCTAAATGTATAAACAGACTACCCTGATCATTGTAGAAAGCAATGCTTTCTAGTTTGTATATTGCTTAAAATGATGGCACTTTATTGGGGTGGCCGAAGATTTAAAGCCACCCTTGGCCACCCCCTGGATCCACGCCTGGTGCTGAGTAAAATTGTTCCCTCCACTCGTCAGGATCCATCAAGCAAAAAAAATAAAAATAACTACACAAACTACCCCTGTTCCTTTACACTGTGTAACTCCTACCCACTTGAATATCTTGAACCAAAAACAGTATATTTTCCTGCTCAATTGCAGTCTAGAAAAAAAAAATCTTGTAAACTACAGTATAAACATTCACTACTCAAATCCCTCCTCGGTGGAGGATATTGTCATTCTGCTTGATTTTAGAGACAAGTAGCTCCTTATTTAATCATTATTCTTCAACAGAAACAGTTCCTGATCCTTTTCTGATTACAGTTATACCATCAGTGCTCTAATCGATCATGTTTTTATACAGATGTATGTAAGAATGTTCTTAAATCTATTTGCTCTTATTGTGAAAGACGTGTCTCACTCACACCTCAAACTTGTTAATCGTGTTGTCAGCGGGGTTCGTCGGTCCGTATAGTTCACCGAGAGGAATGCTTTATAGCGAGACCTTGTCTCCATGGAGATGACTAGACAAAAGCCTGGGTCATATTGGATTTTGTTTGTCCTTTCTTTAGTCTTGGTCCACATACGAGAAACGAGAAAACAAGTTTTTGTTTTTCTTGTTTCTGTTGTCTCGTTTTTGTGTCCGAAGGCAAATCGGTTATAATCAATACACAGATCGGCTGTTAAACTTGACTTCTTTATGCAACCTGGACTGAAAAATACATGGTATTACAAAGTATTGATGGGGGCACTTCTTGGTCAATATTTGAGCTGTTCATGCAGGGAGCACTCTACTTGAAAGTCCTTTTTAAACAAGAGGAGTAAAGACCAAAATAATTCCCCAGGTGTATTTATTATTAACTATATACTGTACATTCAAGAGTGTTGTATGAATTTAAAACATTTAAAACAACTTTTGAGGGGTTCAAACGTATGAATAATTGATTGTTATGCCATGAATTGGCTAATTTTATGCCCTTGAAGAAAACAAAGCAGCTCATCTCAAGTGGTCTGCTAGTGAAAAGAGAATCAGTTTGCCTCCGTTTTACCAGACTGCATAGTAAGTAGTCTTGTTCAGAAAAAGCTACTCTATTTAAAAGAAAAACCCTAAATCAAACAAGGCTTTGCCCTCAAAACACTAGCTACATTCCCTTATTGAGTGTACAAGTAGCATGAAACATCAGCACTGAGCAGTTTTCTTTTAATGTTTGCACCAATGTTTTTTTTTTTTTTAATGTAACTTATTAGTTGCCCAGTTATTTTTAGTCTAAAAGTGACTAAAATGTCAAACAATAGCTTAATAGAAATCTGGTGATGGCTAAATCAGTAGGCCTGTCATGATAAACAATAAATCAATTAATCGCATGATAAATAAAAATTATCAACCTCATTTTCGTTTATCGCTTCATCATTTCTTCGTGTCTCTCGCTTCTACTGAAGACACTGGATGACAAAAGGCTCAACTCCGGTGCTCTTCAATGTTTAAAATCCATTTAACCACCCAAAATTGTGTTTTTGGATCATTAAAAGCAGCTAAGTTGAGAAGCTAAGCTAACAGGTCGACCTCGAGGGGAAAAAAAAACTCCCATCTTGTCGAAGCTCCAAAATTCAAGGTTGAAACCCGTGCTGTCATGTAAAAAAATTGTTTTTCTCTGAAAAAAGTAGCTGAGAACTTGTTGATTTTTTTTAATTAAAAGCTATGTGTGAAAAATGCTCTATGCTAAAGAGCTCAAACCACACCGACTGTGCGCCATTTTGAGAAACAAAACAAAAAATAGGCAGCTCATGTCACGTCAAGGGGCCTCCCTCCCATTTTTCTTAAAGAGACACGCTGCTTGCTCCCTCACTATCCATCCTTCGGTTCAGTCTTATACTGCCATCCGGTGGTCACAAAAGGTACTACACTCAAAACAAATCAACATTTTTTTGACTAATTGTCAAATTTTCTAATTGTCAAATTTCAAACATTATTGTTTATCACAATAATTTCTGAAACAATCGCCCAGCAAATTGTGTTATCGTGACAGGCATATACATCAGTGCACATTTTGTATTCTGTCAAACAAGAGGGGTGTTTAAATAGGCTGCATCTTCTCTGAAAATTTGACCCCCACACGTAGAGACAGAGCTGCATTAAGAATATAGTTAAAATGGCAACATTAGTACTGTATTTAACTCAGGAAAGCAAGCTTTCAAATTCTTAAACTGGAGCATGTGCATCTTTGGTCAAGAACTGGGTTAAGATGTCAATGTAAAAGAACTGTGTTTCAGAGAAGTAGATAATCCTTCCTTTCCTCCTGTCTTGGACTCAACCTCCGTTATGTTGTCCAATGGATTCTCTGGCATGCTCCACCGATCCTCACCCCTACCTTTATCAATGGCCGCTGTGAGCGCTTCTGTCTGTGTGGGATTCTGCTGTCAGTGCCCTCTCTGCTTTAAAACTCTTGATTGCAATGCAAGGGCAAGAGTGTGGCAGCTCATCTCAAATGGCTTATGGAGGAGAATAGATGCCTGAGTGCCCCGTTGTTCATTCTCATCACCAGCTTTCAATAGTTGTGTAAACACGCTGACCGGCACCTCAGGGGTTACTGCTGGCTTTCTTTTCTGCACGATGCTGGGTGAGATTAATTTACTAACCCATAACAAATAAGCATGACGCTGGGGCAGCTGGGAATAGTTTCCATCATGCTTTGCCCTTAGGCACTTTTTGAGTCATTGCATTTCACAATGACGGTGATATGGGGATGGGGGCTGCCTCAGGGGGCTTTCTAACCTCATCTTTTTGTTACAAAGTATGTCACATGTTATCAAACTATAACAAGTTATTCATTTACCGTTACAATATATTTGTGACAAAACACATCAATTTGCCCATAGCTTTTTTTTACAAGGGCTTTTTTTTTTTCTTACAGAATCAGGAGCACAATGTTCCTCAATGCAGCATAATACCTCTTAAGCAGGAAGTGTAGAGCAACCACAGGGCCATGTATGGGCCATGTGTAATGGTTGCTAAACTGGTCTTTAGCACCATCACTACATCTGTCCTCCTGCATATCAAATTCAATTTAGAGGTTAAAAGAATAAATTTATGGAAACATAATTTGTATAAAGAGTTAAAGCAAGAGTGCTGAAAAAGAAACATAAGGGTAATGGAAGAGAAAAAAAAAATCAAAAACATGTTTGGAGTTTGAAACTGTGAGATGTTTACAGTAAAAACCCACAGGTCTGCGTTTTCATGATCTAATGGGACATGGTCTCTATGGGGACTTTGAATGTAGAATTTGAGTCATAGTAACAAGTTGTTTATCTGGTAGAGTTCATCCACGACACTCCCAAAATGATGGCACCTTTTAGAGCTGCAAGCTGTGGAAATCTTTAGGTATAAATACCTAAGCAGGAACGAGTATGACCCGACCTTTTGATGCAAATAAGTACAAATAAGCATCCCCTGCCTAGCACTTGCAATAGTGACAGAGAGAAGTCCGTCATTATTGAAAGCTGACATGTCTTCTTTTATCACGTTTTGAAGTGTTGGCTGCAAACTAATGTTAATCTGTAAAAGCTGTTGTCTAAATTAATTGCATCGAGAGATGGACCCTTTAAGACATAAACATGCATAATTTTAACACCCTTTTCTGAACTCGTCAGGGACCAAAGGGAAGTTTTATTCTTCAAATAAGCAAAACAAAATAACTTGCACAGTATCCTTAACAGGATTGATGTTTTTATGCACAGCTAATTTGTTTTTAACCACAAGACAAGATGCATTTTTTCTACGTTAATCACCAAAGAATGCAAGTTCAGCTAAATCCATCCATCCATTATCTTTACTGGCTTCTTCCTTTCTGGGTTGTGGGGGTCACTGGTGCCCATATTCAGCCATCACTATGCAAGAGGCGGGGCGCACCCTGCACAGGTCGCAAGTCCATCACAGGGACACATAGAGACAAACGAGACAAACAACCATTCACTGTCTCTCTCTCTCACTAGAGCTACCAATCAGCCTAACATGCATGTTTTTGGTCTGTGAGAGGAAACCGGAGTACCCGGAGAAAACCCACACATGCAGGGAGAGAACATGCAAATTCTGCCCAGAAACACCAAAGTTCATGCTCCATAATCCAGGTAGAGATCCAACAATGTTTAGTGAGGTCATACCAGTCTACCCAGGAAGGTCCCCGACCGGAATTTGATCCGACAGCCTTCTTGCTGAGAAGCGACTGCGCCACTGTGCCGCCTACTTCAACTCAATGCTAACAACAATTGATCTCACAAAAAATAAAGTTCACAAGGTCGTCTACACTCAATTTGTCTTTGACTGGGAAGGCTGAATGGCAAATCAATGGTGAACATGGTAATAATGTCATTTATTGATAATAATGTTGTAATACAATGCATTGCAGCAACATTGACTTTATGTAGTGAGTTGCCACAGGAACCTGCAAACATTCAGCTTTTGATGAAAATGCATAAATATCTTTTTTATGTCTGGTCCTGGTGATTGGCTGCCAAGTCTGTTTTACACCTCTGACATTTGCACCATATAGAACAGAGATCAGTAAATGTTGTGGTATTTATCTTGGAGAATAGCTGTTACCTTAGAAATAAACTGCAGACTTTAAGAATGCATTGCCTAGTAAAATAGATATATTACATTTATAGAAGTTGTCCTCAACTTGTTTTGAAGTGATGAATCAACTCCTCGTCCCCCAACAGAGTTCAGCGCTTCAGGTTTTAGTCATCTAGCTGACACAAAGGAAGCCTAAATGTTAAATTTGTTCTGTAGTGTGTTTTATAGATGTTTTTCCATCTTTATTTTCATTCTAAGTCTGTAATTCCACACTTAAAATAAAAAGAGTGGACATGTTACCAAGCTATTTAAATATGACCACAAATTTTAGTTTTTAGAACGGCATCCACTGACTTATCAGACAGCTAATGTATTTTCTTTTGTGTAATTCTTAATTTTATCATCATTCACTGTATGTTCTAATCTAAATCCTGTGAAAAGTTTATTGTGCTGCACGGCAGGAAAAGTCTGTAAGCTGAAAGGAAGTAGTAGTTTTTTTGTGTGTGTGTATGTTTCACACCAACATCTCTCCTTCTGTCATTTGGGATGATGGTAAAATGGGCCAAAAAGCTTGACAGTAACATGCTATACACCATTTTGCTATTACTGTTATTGTGAACATGGGTGTGACGTTAACTTGACTCTGTGCTGAATGGATTGTTGAACAGCTTGTTACTGTCTCCATCTGAACAGATAAAGGCTGTTAATGGGTTCATCATGTTTTTTCCCCTCTGCTCCAAGTCTGTTAAATTTAACAGAAGATTGCCTTTTACTGTGGGTTAAATAAACAATAATGATTATAGGTGACCACGTCAATAAAATAGTTCAAATGCTAACATGTCACATTTATTTATTTCCAATTTAACTCTTTCTCTACAAATTATATAATTGATTGAACAACGTGGGCAAGCTTTGACTGTCTTTAGTTTATCTATGACAATGGTATCGGGACAGTTGGGTCACATATGTAAAAGACACGTTAGCTGTCCAGTAAGTTAATAAATTATGTACTTTAATCAGTCAGAGAAAAAAAAATGTCGTGTTTAATGAAGCCATCGTTCACTGGCTCTCCACAGGGATGTGTGCAGTCTCCACTAATGTATATTTTATATACCAATGACTGAAAGAGACCACATCACGAGGTATTACATGAAATGTGCAGATGATCCTGGTATAGTCAGTCTGCAAAAGGATAAAGGTGTCAGCCATGGGTCGGCTGAGACTTTGTTAGATTGTGTGACAGCCACTTGCCCAGAAAACTAAAGACATGGTTATCGATTTTGGGAAGACAATAAACAACAAACCCCCTCTCTCTACAATAATCAGGGGATCAACTGTGGAGATTGTTAAATCCTACAAGTACCTCGGGACAGATAAAACTAATCCATGACCAGGATGTTGCTGCAGTCTTCAAAACAATTCTGCAGAGAACATTTTCCTTTACAGACTGAACTCTTAATGCCTTACAGTGTTTCCCCTAGTTAACTTGCCTTGGCGGGGTGCTCGTCTCATCAGAGACATTTCTGAGCGCAACTTGGCCATGTCACATTTTTAATCTAACTTTTATGTCAGTGAGATGGGGGATGCACGATCTAAGAATGAATATTCATACCAACTTCATGCGGTTTAAATCTTGGAACCCTGCATGTCTTCAGCTACAAAACAGAATTCCAGTTGCTCCATCTTTGTCCTTAAAATGTCCCGTGTCCTGGATGGCTGAGAATCTACAGCGCATACTAACGTTGGTGTCGGACTGTATTGATGCTAACGTGTTGGGATGGATACTTGAGTTTGTTTCTACCTTCAGTACGTCAGTGCCGTCCAGAAATACAGTTCCGGAGGAGCTGTTAAGAAGCAAGTTTAAATATAAACACCGGACCAGACAAACATGTCAGATCTGATTGCACAACAACTTCAGAATTGGTGCGCACACACTAACATGCTGTATGCATCATCCATATTTACTTTCTTTAACAAAGCGTGCATCATGTGACTTCAGGTTTTCACCAAAACATCACCAAATTTCCTTTTTGAGACGCAACAAAGCTGAACTCTGAAGTTCATCACCTGCCATCTCAAATGGCCAGTCTGTTCTTTGATTAACTAAATACAGCTTTAGGCTGTACCTATCCCCTGTGTAGGTGTCGGAGAGTGTATGTTTTTGTATTTAGGTAATTGATGATTACCCTAGTTTGTGTGTTATGGCCAAGCTCCGGCCTCTGACCTTTTTCTTTACACCGGCCTACAGCATCCAGTTACTGAGCTGTCCTTCCATTTGGTGGACATCAGTTGTTTCTGATGAGATCAGAAGATTAGGTGCTTTAACCAACATAAGTTCCTCTTCCAAATGGTTCATAAGTAGATTTTAAACAAATGAGTTCTAAATTTTGTTTTATGATGTAAAAAAATGTCAAAAACATACAAGAGGAAAAAATGTTGCTCCTATTTCTTGATCTTTCTCGTTGCATAACTCAAGAGATAGGAAGTACAACTGCGTCTAGTATTGAGTGTCTTGAGTCGGAATTACAACAACCTTGTTCTGACGACACCAGTTTGGCACTTGTTTGTGACAGCCAGACGACTTACGTCACCTTCACCTGAAGAGCAGACCTTGCTATCAGGCACACTGTATCAGGTGCACTGTGGTCCAACAGACACCTGCAATCATGGAGAGCCCCTGAAATGAGATATTCAGTGGCATTGTCGGGGTGCAGAGGGCAGCGCTCGAGGGCTTCGATCAGATAACCAGCTGCAATTGTGCCTGCTTGGATTTTCCGTAGCTTTTGGTTGCATTTCTGAAAGGGCAGCTTGAAAGGTTGCCCCGTTAAGGTCACTGCTTGAACCTGATTGCTGTTTGCTGTGATCTTGATCCTTTGTTCTGTATCATTATCTTAACACAGCACTCTTACACATCTGCTGTCGTGGTAATATAAAGCAATACAGTGAAATACATAAAGCAGGAACATTTTCTCACACACATTCATAATTCTATTATGTTGGAGTGAGTTGAATAATATCATCTTAACACACCAAAGGAAAAAAATGCTAAAGTGTATATAATTGAAAGACATGTATTGGTGTAAAAGAAAAAAATAGTAAAAAAAAGTGATAATTGCTGATTCATTAGAGATGGATATCCACATGGAAATGAAAGGAGGCTGTGAAGGATGACATGTGGATGGTCTTGCATGCTTATGACTCATAGCTAGTTGGCAGAGCCAAATAACAGTCGTCTTTTTTCTAAAGTCCCAGTATGACTGAAGAAGCAATTCAAAACTATCTACAGTACAAGATGCACTCGTTTTCTAACTGTCTCACATTGGGTGCTTCTAAATCATGGGTGACACATTGGAAGATGTTGTATTTTGCATTTCTATGCATATTTGCATATAAGGTCCTGCGATTTTTATACAAATTAAACACTATTGAATTAAAATAACACATTTAGGGATTGTAAATATGCTTCCATGGCAACTGCTTTGTCGCAAACACTTGAAATGATCAAAAGAAGACGGTGTCTCCGTGGAAAAACTTAAATGCAGAGATTGACATCTGAGTTAAAATGTGACGCGTGGACAAAACACTGCCTTTAATCTTTGCGTTGCATTCATGGTCAACCCTTTCAGGTTGATTGAATAAAAGGGGAAAAACAACATGGCAGCTGAAGGCAGCGCCATAAAGAGGAATGTAAACAATAAAACTTGACATCTGTACATTGCTGTGTGACAGATTGGCTCTATCGCTCCGATACAGACCCCCTCTGAGGGTCTTTGTGTAAAAATAGTCCTCCATCTGTTAAAACTTGAGCTGTTGTGCAGTTTTTACCTCTTTAGATTACATTGTGTGGGATTTTTTTTTTGTCTGATTAGCCAGTTTTTGATTTATTTGCTTAAGTGTTCTCCTTCTTGTTGATTTTACTGTATTTGTAACAGATTTCGATTGGTTTTACTTGATGATGGTGAGCCCAAATTAAAACCTGCAGGTTTTCATGAATGCACAAGTAAGAAACTGCAATACAAATTCTTCTCTAGTTGGGTGTTTTGCAGCAACAGTGACAGCTGGTTTACAATAAGCAACGTAAAATGCCTCATTAGTCACTTCATTATGTGTACTGACCCTGTGTCTGTAAAAATGTCCCTACATCTGCTGACTTTTGTTGCCAGAGTTGGCAATGTTTGCTGCTTGGCACACAGTCGGAGAAAACCGCTCAGCGCTGACTGACTTGAGAAACTGCACCACGTCCAGGCTTTGAATTATGGATCTGCAGAGGGAGAGAACAGCACTATATAATCAGCAAGACGGCCAACCAAGTGATGCCCGCTGCTTTAATGAGCAGAGCAGCAGGTGCTGTTGATCAGCCAGGAAAGACACGGGCCGTGGCGCTCCACTGCACCCCGCTGCTTTTTTTATGGTGTTTTGAAAACTCCATCACACCAATTGGTTTCATGTCAATGCATAAGCAAGCTGTTGTTTGACTTCAGCTTCTTACAAGGGTATGAATATTTTAGGAGCTTCTTTTTTCTGAGCCACTGAGTCTAAATGCATGCTGTGGTCATGTTGTTGTATGGCCCTGGGGTCAAATTATATTAAGTCACTCATGACATGGATCCAAATGAAAAATGGGTGCAGTAGATGATGGTCATTGTGACAGATGACAGCATGAATAAATGGTTAAAATTAGGCCAGTCACAAATTAATTGCCTCATAAATTATTGCGATAAATGATAATATTGTTTGAAATTTGACAATGATTAGTAGTTATTGTCAAATTTAAGAAGAAATGTTGGTTAATTTGTTTTGAGTGTAGTACCTTTTTTTTCAACCACCGGATAGCAGTATAAGACTGTTCGAACCGAAGGATGGGCAGTGAGGGAGCGAGCAACGTGTCACTTTAAGAAAAATGGGAGGGAGGCTCCTTGATGTGACATGGGCTGTCTCTCCTTTTGTCAGTTCTCAGAATGGCGGACGCTCGGTGTGGTTTGAGATCTTTAGCATAGCATTTGTCACACAAAGCTTTTAATAAAAAATCAGTAAACAAGTTCTCAGCTACTTTTTGCCGAGAAAAAACAACTTTTTACATGAAGGCACAAGTTTCAACTGTAAATTTTGGAGCTTCGACAAGACGGAGGTTTTTTCCTGAGGTTGGCCTGTTAGCTTCTCAGCTTAGTTGCTTTTAACGATCCAAAAACACGATTTTGGATCGTTAAAACTGATTTTAAAGAGAAAGGGAGGGGTCAATGAAGAGCACTAGAGCTGGCTAAAACTTTTTATGTAGATAATTTTTTCAAGGATGTTTACAATTAAGAAGAGATTAAATACAGGTCTATTGTTAGCAAGAACTCCTTGGTTTATAGGATTTTTAGTTTGTGGCTTTTGGCAGTTCATTGTAGATTCTGAGTTGCATTTAGGTTGTTTTAATCCTAAACTAGAAAATGAAGTTTCCCCAAATTATTTTAAGAATATTAAAAAAAAAAAAATCATCTACTATACATTTTGAGGCAGATTATAAACTTTATATCACGTTGTTGCAATTTTTTCCTGATAATTCAAATGCAAAGATTTTTAGTATAGTGCTTATTTTTGTTCACTATTTAAAAAAAATGTGTCTAACTTCATACTTTTGAGCTTTATTCCTCATTAAAAATACTTTTAAGTAACTGAAATTTAACACCCCCCCCCCCCCCCCCCCCGTTATACTTGCAGAATAAAGTGCCCATGTCTCCTCTGGTGAGTCATGCCTTCTACTACTTTTAATTCAGACTGCTTGTTGAAAGGAACATGACAGACTTCTTTTAGGGTTGCTATGTGTGCAAGTGCACGTTTCCATACGTAAAGAAGGATATATGGGAGATTTAAACCTTTCTCTTAGTTAGGATAGACATACAGGGTAGACTCTGCTGATGTCCAACAGCTAATGCTGACCTGTGCTTCACCCAAGACTTTTGCTTTCTTAGCAGCCTTCTAATTGAACTCAGAAGATGATCTGCTTTGAGGAGAACCTGCAACTGGAAGGCTGCCCATAGTCCATTGTTGGTATTCAAACACTGAGGCACAACTCCAAATGTCTAGTGCTAAATAGCCAAACATTGTCATTAGAGCCAGCATCTTTTAGAGTCTTATCAGAGAACTTAAGAAAATGAGTGCTTTATCATCTTCCCAAGCAACAGCTGGTGTATGTGTATGCCCATGGCTGGAGCTGTGGAGATACTGTAACTCAAGAAACACAGGCGACAGATGGGCCTAGAGGTGTTATCAACACCCTTAGCCTCAAATGATTCTCCCAAGAGCATGCACAGAGGCAAAACTGTGCATGAACATTTGATACGTGCAACTTATGTAATAGCACTGATGTGTGCTCATCAGCTTTCTCAAGAAACGCAGTTACACTGGAACTGGAACACCCTGCATACATTAACAGGCCAAAACCGCAATAAATGTGCTAAATATGAAAAGGTGGAAAATTAGTTTAGCCATACCTTTTTAGATTTACCAGAGTAAAACAGAGAAATACAGTATCAACAAGTATGAAACCTTCAGTCTAGGTAATGTAGTTTTGGTGATCAATACAGACCCATTAGGTCGTATCGCACTGAGCTGTGAATGTTTGAGACTACTGGTAGTTGGCTGCTCAAAATTGTGAGGAAATTTGAAAAGGAAAAAAAGTGACTTTTATTGAAGTCTCACTAAAATTGTGTGTTTTCAACCAAAGTAATCAGCAAGTTGTGTGGCTTCCTTTTAAAATCATGGGTTATTGTGATGGACTTGTAACCTGTCCCCTCTTGCACAGTGACTGCTGGATATGTCCACCAGTTACCCCTGCGACTCAAAAAGAAAGAAGCGGGTAAAGATAATGGATGGATGGCTTATTGTGGTGTGCATGGTTTGCTTAACTGTGTTCTAGGCCAGGCACATTTTGTTGCCTGCCTTCCCCCTCGCCAAGACTTAATTTGTATCCACTATGGCATCCGTCCCCAAATTTATATTTTAGTCTACTGGAGAGCACTTCATATCAAGAAACTTGGACTCGTTTTTCAATAAATATTTATCATTATTGTGGTTTTAGACCTGGAACTTGAATGGATTGAATTTGAAGCTGCCTTTTTTTTTTTTTTAAACAGGAGAATGTTCAGCGTTGAACTTGTTCCAAACTTTATTAACAAACTTCGTGGCTTACTGGAGGAAATTAAGAACCCCCAAACATATAAAACATGTCATCCTGCAATGTATATTTTTTTTGTACTGTCATGAACATCATCCAATGTTTGTGGTTGTTGGGCCTGTCACGATAATAAAGTTTGCTGGACAATTAATTGTCTCAGAAATGTTTGCGATAAACGATAATATTGTTTGAAATTTGACAATAATTTGTCATTATTGTCAAATTTAAGAAGAAATGTTGGTTAATTTATTTTGCATGTAGTGTCCTTTTTGACCACCGGATGGCAGTATAAGATTGTTTGAACCGAAGGATGGATAGTGAGAGAGCAAGCAGCAAGTCTTTTTTAAGAAAAACGGGAGGGAGGCCCCTTGACGTGACATGGGCTGTCTCTCTTCGGTTCTCAAAATGGCGGATGCTCGATGTGGTTTGAGCTCATTAGCATAGCATTTTTCACTCAAAGCTTTTAATTAAAAAAAAAAAAAAAACCTCAGTAAACAAGTTCTCAGCTTCTTTTTGCAGTGAAAAACAACTTTTTACACAAAGGCACAGATCTCAACTGTGAATTTTGGAGCTTCTACAAGACAATGTTGTTTTTTTTTTTCCCTGAGGTCGGCCTGTTAGCTTAGCTTGTAGCTTAGCTTCTCAGCTTATCTGCTGTTAGCGAAGAGAGAAGAAGAAGAAATTATAAAGCCGATAAATGAAAATGACTTAGATAATTTTCATTTATTATATGATTAATTGGTTTATTGTTTATTGTGACAGGCCTAATGGTTGTTTTGTTGTTTTTTACCCACACATGCAATTCTGCTTTTTTCTTTCCTTAAGTTTAAAGATGACTCTTCTACTCATTAATCATGTTTGTCACCTCTTTTGTTAATTGATTCTTCAAGTCATACTCACAGTTTGAAAGTTTTCCCATTACTGAAGAGCTCTTGAACTTGAGTATCAAGGAAATACTTCTTTGTTAGGAGATTTTATTAGTGAAATAAAATTAGTAGTTGTTCATCATAGTTGAGAAGAAAAAATGAGCAAAGGATTAAAAAGAGAGCAGCATTAATTGCTGCACTCTGTCCTCTTCATGTGTTTCTCGTGTTGAGAGCAAGTGTTTTGTTTTTCTCTTCACTCCATCTTTCCTGTTCGTCCTTCTCTCAAGTACTTCCATCTTCCTCTCCGGCTCACCTTTTTTTTTTTATTGCAGTCTGCGAGCTTGCTATGCCCTTCACCTTTTTGTTTCGTCAGTTTATAAAAAGTGAAATCTCTCCTCTTGAATTTCAATGGAGAGGCTTCAAAGTGTGCTGCTCAGTGGCCGAGGGCATCATCAAACAAGCCGTGTGCGCCAGTGTTACAGGCCTCGGCGGACTCTCTTGGTCTGCTCCTAAACAAAACCGACCAGCTGATCACACCTAGCCAAATCCCCAGCTGCCTCATCGTTCACCTGAGTATGACGTAAAACGTCATGCTGCCTTTTTTCCATATTCCTCTCTGCCAGACATGTTGCTCAAGAGTCAAGTTCACAATATCCTGAAGGGAGATTTCTTTTTTATAGCTGTAAAACCACAAATCCATTGCTCTGGCTCCGATATTGATCGGCCATTTTTAATATTTTAGAAGTGCACAGTTGGTTTCTGAAATAATCTTTTTAGAGCCAGAGATTTCCAAGAAATTGAAGGCTACCACTTGGGATTTGTCTAGTAGCACTTTCAAAGCAACGTGACAGATAAAAAAAAAAATAAAAAAAAATCACAAAACATAATGGAAGCCCAGCTTCAGTCTTTGCAGCAAAAAGAAAAACAAATTGCCGTTTCAATGACTCATGTTCTCTTATATTTACTGAGCACATGTGTGTCCTTCACATGCTATGAATGAGCTTCCCCAATGGGCTTTTTACTGGGTCATAATGTTGTATGAGCAAGGTCCACATCACTGCAGATGAATGAATAGATTACATTTATGTAAATAAATACATATATGCTGTGTTTTTGCACCATTGAAAGACTAAGCAACAACTTTTATTAATGATGTAAAGAAGATAAACTAACATTCCCCATTGTATACATCTTACCAATATTAGATGAAATAGCTAATCTGTTGTGGAGGCTTGTTCCAGGTTCCTAGCTGCAGTGTGGGACCCTCTGCACTCCTGTGCATGAAGGACAGACTTTTTAAGTTCTAAGTTTTTGTCTATCCATTTTTCCGTGAGACTAATCATGCTAATAAGGTTAACACAAAGTCCAAACGTCTGTGGTAAAACTCACCCAAGTGCTATCAGATACAGTATTAGCTTCTCAATGAAGTCGGAAATGACAACTTGTAACTCGGATAAGGTTACGTCGGAAAAATATCTCCGGCTGGGGACGATGTAAATCTTCGGAATCCGATATCCTCAACGGAAAAAAATAATCTTCCTCACCGCCGACATTTTGAATTTTCCTCTCTGCCATGAGATCAAGTAGGCGCGCGTGACATCATCATGTTGTGCTGCTGCTGCAGGCGTCCTTGTCACTGGGTTGTCATACAAAAACATTGTCTTTTGTATCAGCGAGTTATTTTGATGGAATGGCCGATGTCTGATATTGAACTTTAACGCTAATATAAGCCAATATTAATACTATGCCGATAATATTGTGCTATAGCCAACCTTCTGGGACATGGATGCAAGAGTGATTGCAACCCCAGGCTGATCTGATGAATATTACGGATGGTAGAAAAAGAGCCCAAAAAAATCATCCAGAACCAGTCTAGCTAAATTTTGATGTCAAGGTACACTTCACATTTTGAACGCACATTCTGTTGCACTTTTAATCACAATGGGCTTCATGGAAGAAGGAGGCAACTGATTCCCCAATCCAAAGACAGACAAATGTCAAAATGCAGGAAATCTAGCCCTGTAGTTTTTGCAAGAAGTTTCTGTGACATGAGACGACGCTGCAGATTTTGGGGTATTCACATCAGTTTTTTTTGTTATTGTGGAAGGGTGCCAACAAATGTATCCATGTCTCTATACAAAAATAGCAGTGAAGCTTATTATCACTAAAACTGTAAGGTCAGTAGCTGTTATAATGTGATTGCACAATCTCACTATGTCAGTTTGTTCCTTTAGCAGTACCTGCTGCAATTAGGTACAAAAAAAGATGTCCTGTAAGGGCTGATCAGAACATTGCTGTTTTTTTTTTTTTATTTTTTATAACCATGTATTTTGTTTGAAAAGGATAATGGGAAGAGTAACAGCTGTAGTGTGGACGGCTTCATCTCAGATCCATGTGAGCTTACTTTTAAAAGAGAGAGAGATGTGTGCAGATCAGACTGACATTTACAAACACGTGACAGGAAGCAAACTCTTCATTGTGCCGTCCTACTCATACATTTTAGTTAAAAAGATGCAATATCTTTTAATGGAATTTAAATTGGTTAATTTTTAAAATACAGTATGTAATTGTGTGCAACATCACTCTTCAACTTTAATGTGTCGTTTGAATGCTAATTTGACTTTTTAAAAACAATTAAAAGGAAAGTTTCATCGTGGCTGCGTTTGGTAGTTTGCTAATAGGTAAAAGGGATAAAGCCCTTCACAGTAATGGTTGTTAATGACTATTAAATAGATGCTTGACCTTGTTTTATTACATTGTTGAAACATGCACTGTTCATGGTTCAGGACATCCGCAGTAAACATCAGCATTTTGAACTTGCTAGTCCTGACAGCTGATGCTGCAGATGCACATTGCTTCTCTTTTATTTTTTTAATTTACAGCTGTACAGTTGAGTAAACAGTAAATGCTTGGTAACCTCCATTCAACATGAGCTCAAACACTAACCACTTGCTCACACTCTGTGTCCTTTTCCCTTCTTCACCACTAGATGGTGGTTCTGATGGACCCCATGGAGGACCCAGATGACATCCTGCGTGCCAACCGCTCCAGGGAGAAGACATACATGTTTGATGTGGCATTTGACTTCTCAGCAAGTCAGGTCAGATATCAGAGTTTTAAAAAAAAAGTCAGTAGGTGAATAAATATGAAACAAATGTTTATACGTGTCCCTCAAATACTGTTTCCTTTCTGTGCAGGACGAGGTGTACCGAGCTACAACCAAAGAGCTAATAGAAGGCCTCATATCAGGCTACAATGCCACTGTGTTTGCCTATGGACCCACAGGTTTGTGTTTGTGAGTCGGGGGTGTATATGCTGTGCAGGTAGACTCTGTCTTCCAGTATTTCAAGCACAGAGGCTAGTTGTGCAGTGCATCAAGTTAGCCATCTGTTCTGTCGTTTTTCTAACCTCTTCCTGCCTCCTTACTGTCCATCTCTTTCAGATTAACCGCGTCTGACCTTTTTTGTGAATGCAAAATAAAGCAGCTGCAGTGTGTGTGGTGGGGGGGGGGGGTTTATTACAGCAACATCTTAATAATTATCCATCCATCCATTATCTTTACCCACTTCTTCCTTTTTTGGGTCACGAGGGTCACTGGTGCCCATATCCAACTATCACTATGCAAGAGGTGGGGGACACCCTGGACAGATTGCAAGTCAAGACAGGGACACTTAACATTTATTCGAGGGGGTCAGCGTGAGGGAAGAGGCAGCGTGAGTACCGCCTTTAGCTTTTTAGCTAGCACATCTGTATTGTGCGCCGCTAGCTTAGTACTATGTCAGTGCTGACGGATGGGGGGGGTGCACGCATTTTGATTCAGTCGGCGGAGTGCTCGATTCTGTTGACACGGCGGGGCCTGGTATAATGGTAGGGGAGACACTGGATAGATCACTCAAAGGCGAGTACAAAGCAAGGTGAGGCAGGTATGATGTGAGTGGGGTTGGGCAATGAGATAATGTACTGTACAGTGCCTAGAATAGTTTTGGCAGCCATGCACACAGAAATAAGATTATTTTAAAAAAAAACTGACTGTGTAAAACATGGCTGCACAGCTTTCTGGTCACTTAGTTGCAAACACACAGACTTCAATAAGACATCAACCTTTAGCCATGTTCTGCACTGTTATATACCATTTGGAGCACAACACAAACGTAAAGTCGATTTCTCATTGGTACGTTTCGCTGTGTTGCATTTCAGGTTGTGGGAAAACGTACACCATGTTGGGAACCGACAAGGAGCCGGGCATCTACGTCCGCACACTGAACGATTTGTTTTGTGCCATCGAGGAGACCAGTGACGACATGCTGTACAGCGTATCTATGTCCTATCTGGAGGTACAATTAGTTTTTTTTTTTTTTTTTTTGTTAAACATAAATGAAATATTAGGGAATCAAAAAATAATTCATTTATAATTCTAAAAGCATAGTTTTGCTGTAATCGTTACAAGACATACATGCTGTAACTATAAAATATAGTTTAATAAATGTTGCGGCTGTTTGGGTTTTCATTGATGTCTTTATGCCATTGCTTAATTTAATATTAGAAATGTTTGTTTACTTTCCAACCACAAACAGTCAGGTCTCTCAGTCTGTGTCATCTTTAGCTTGTGGGTCAGAAGCTAAAAGGTTTGAACAACTCACGGAGTCATTGTAGCAGTTGTTATGCAACTTCTGTCAGAGACAACTGACCTTCAAAAACCCCAAAGTAGCTATTACATCATGAGCTGAGCAGTATGTATGATTTTATTCATTTCATATATAAAAAATGACAATTTATATACAGAAGAAAATAAAAAAGAACATAAAATGAAAGGAAGCAGAAGAAGAAAACATGTCTTATCATAGTAGTAGTAGCTGTAGTAGCTGAGACTGATCTCTAACATATTGTAAGGTCTGAGACTGTGTTACATTTATACTATTCGCAGTCTTATCAAACTAGATCATACGCCTACATGGATTTTATTGAAACGTCCAGAAAAGAATCATGGTTGAGTTGAGCGTTCATATCATAATGCATTTTCCTTCAGGTAGAAAGCCATTTCTGTTGCAAAGTACTTTCTGATGAGGTTCCAGCTTCCGTCTGGTTGGCTAAGCAAATGTCTCTGTGGATGATTAGCCAGTGATGAAACCACAGGCTGATGATGTTCGTTTCTCTGTGTGCCTGCAGGCCATAGTTCCTCACCTCGTTAAAAAACCACTTAGTTGCCCTAACAGCACAGGATACAACAGAGTCAGTTCATTTTACTGATAGTCTCTCCACTCTTACATTTCTTTGAGTTTTAGACACAACAATTGAAAATGCAGTTCGTTAATTCAACCTTTATTTATACAGGTTAGTCTCATTGAGCCTCGAGGACTCATTTACAAGAGAGACCTGATTTTAACTAAGAACACAGATGAGGTACAGACAACAATAAAACAATCATATAAAAGCATATAAAAAGAAAATCAGATGTTTAAAGTCACTTAGAGAGGTCAAGGTCGAGAGCTTCATATCTTTTTGCAAGATATTCCAGGAAGCAGGAGCGGAGTAGGAGAAGGTCATTTTGCCAAATTCGGTCCACAGTGGGGGGACACCGCAGGTAATAATGTCCTGAGAGCGCACGCTGTAGCTGCACTGATGAAGTAACATGTAGGAGGAGATGTGTGAAGGCAACAAATCAAGAAGCAATTTAAAGATGGAACTGTACCAGTGGGAGAGTCTGTGTGAAGTTAATGACCAGTTAACCAGTGAGTACAGGGTGCAGTGGTGGGTACGGTAGTTACAGCCGGTTATGAATCTTATTAGTGCACCGTGATAGACAACATCCAACATCTGCAGGGTGCTTGTAGGAGCATTCATGTGGATAATGTCACCGTAGTCAATGGAGGGAAGGAAAGTACAAGGTGTTTTCTAGCATTCAGAGTTAGACAGGATCTATTTCTAAAAAGAAACCCACTTTTACTTTAAATTTCTTTATCAAGTTTTCAACATGAGGCTTAAGAGATCCGAGTCGACCAAAATTCCCAAGTATTTGTAAGTATCAACAAACTCAATAGGACACTATTCATAGATAAAATAGAAGGACGGATTGCTGGTACCGACTTACTGTTTGAAAACAACATCCTTTGGTTTCGTCAGCATTTAGCACCAGTTTGAGATGGAACAAGTATTTCTGGACGATGTCGAATGCAGACTGTAAAAGCTGGGAAACCTTAACAACTGTTGTAGCTCGACAACAAACAACTGTGTCGGCGTAGAAATGTAAGGGTGCATCAGGAATGATCTGACCTACATATGTACATTGTGAAGTGGGTTTAAAGTTTAAAGCAAGAACATTGAAAATATACATATATGTTGAGAAAAGCTTAGAAATAAACTGTATTCTTGGAAGATCCTTGGCCACCAGACCTGTTTTTTGAAAACAGCAGCATTTGTTTCATTGTGTTCTGGCTGTCGAGAAGAGAAAAGCACTTGTAGAAAAGTAACATACTGAATCACGAAGCCTTGCATACAAAGAGCAAACACAAAAACAACAGTTTTCAATCAGTTTTCAGCTGAAAAAGAAGGTGGCACAAAGAACCAGTGTTTGGGCGGAACACCAGCTCGGCTTTTAGAAGAGGCTCTGCATCTGACATCAGAATTACACTTTTGTGTTTTCACTGCCAGGCGCTGTCATTATGCAAACTGAGTGACAAAATTATTACAGCGCAGCACTTTAGCTTTCCTCTGAGTGGGTGGAAGCAAAATTCCTTTCAATCAAAAATGTCAGGCACGATAACTGGCTGCTGCCTGACCTGTATTAATATTATCACAAGTCCTCGCTCGAGTGCGTGTGCGACGTTTGTGTTTGCCGTTTCCAGGGAGCAATCTGTCACTGCCGGCGCCTCGCCACTAAGAGGTTAAATGTCATTTTATAGCCGCACTGAGTAAAGTGCGCACATCTGTTCTGCTTCTTGTTCAGAATCGGATCCCACTTTCTTTCAGGTGTGCAGTCCGTGCGACGCGTGCACAAGAACCCATAATAAAACCTGTGGGAATAGTCATCCTTTACTGTGTTAATGCTCCTTTTGTTTATTTTTATTCTTGCTTTAGAAGCTTTATACCTCACAAAGATACAATTTTTATTTATGATATTTAAGTTGATACTTGGATTATTATTGTTTGAACTAATTGTTTGAAAAAAGGGGCAGATATAATAAGATTTTTTCTTCTTTCTGCTACCTTTCATTTTATATTTTGTATTCGTATTGATTAAATAACAGAATGAAAATGCAGCTGTCAATGTGAGTGAAAGCATCCTCTTGTTTGTGTTGTCCAGGGCGAGCTTGGCATTGTAAGACTGCTGACACATTGTCAGCCTGTAACACTTCTGAGGATGTCTCTTCCTGCTTTTTGCTTTTATATGTCTTTCACTTAGGCCACTGTTGTCAGTTCAGTCAATAGAAAAGCACCAGCTCTGCTCTGATGGCAGCTTACCAGGCAACGAGTGAAATGATGGTCAGAATATAGCACCAAATGTTTCTGAACCAAGCTTGAGCGCTAAAGGATAAAAAGTAAACACCTTTTCTTAGGTCGTCGCCTCAGAAACATTACTAGGCTTGTCACGATAATTTGTATGAAATTAAATTTTATTGGATTGCGTCAAATGCCTTTTGTTTTCCCCATTCTGCTGTCATCTGCATTAACCTGTTCTAAAAAAGAATGAAAAAAATTATGAGTAGTTTGACCTTGAAGCGCAGGTGAGGAAATGTGAAAGTCTTAATATCACAACTGGAATGAATTCTATCAGAGCAAGTAGGCCCGTCACGATAATAAATTTTGCTGGGCAATTAATTGTCTCAAAAATTATTGCGATTAATAATAATGTTTGAAATTTGACAATAATTAGTAATTATCGTCAAATTTAAGAAGAAATTTGAATTTGTTTTGAGTGTAGTGCCTTTTACGATCACCGGATGGCAGTATAAGACTGTTTGAACAGAAGGATGGATAGTGAGGGAGCGAGCAGCGTGTCTCTAACAAAAATGGGAGGGAGGCTCCTTGACATGACATGAGCTGTCTCTTCCTTTCTCACAATGGCGGCCGCTCGGTGTGATTTGAGCTCTTCAGCATTGCATTTGTCACACAAAGCTTTTAATAAAAATATCAGTAAACAAGTTCTCAGCTTTTTTGCAGAGAAAAACAGCTTTTTACACAAAGGCACAGGTTTCAACCATGAATTTTGGAGCTTCGACAAGACAGGTTTTTTTCCCCCGAGGTCGGCCTGTTAGCTTAGCTCGTAGCTTAGCTTCTCAGCTTAGCTGCTTTTAACGATCCAAAAGTGTGATTTTTGATGGATAAAACAGATTTTAAATAAAAAAGAGAAAGGGAGGCTCAGTGAAGAGACTGGAGTTGAGCATTTTGTCATCTGGTGACTTCAGTAGAAAGAGAGAGATGAAGACACCTTAAAGCTGATAAATAAAAATGAGGTTGATAATTTTCATTCTTCATGTGATGAACTGATTTATTGTTTATTGCGACAGGCCAGCTAAAATTATAAAAATAAAAAAATAGCAAAAAGTTAATGGGTTAACACTGGATATGTTCAAATGTAAGAATTTAACTGAACAGTCTAGCTAAAACATTAAAATAGCAAAAGCCTAGCTAAAAACAAAAGGCTAGCTACAAGATAAAGGTATCAAAAGGCAGACTAAAAGTGGGGAATGGCTAGAGCTAGCCTTGTTATTAGCTTTAACAACCAATAGAAGTGAAAGATAAGCTAAAAGGCAAATGTAGTAAAAATCTAGCTAAAAGAAACAAATTGGTAGCCATAGTGCAAAATGCTAGTTAAGTGGCAAAACTCAATCTAAAAACATAAAAGGAGTGAAACATTACCTAAAAGATGTCTGGAGTAAAAGTCTGGCTAAAAGAAGCTAAATGCTAACTAAGTGGCAAAATGCTAGCTAATGTAGCAGAACAGTAGCCGAGTTGCAAAAGTTCTACCTAAAAATAACAAGCTAACTAATTAAAAACAAAACAGAAAGCTAGCTAAAAGTGTCCAAAGGCTAGCTAATAGCTGAAGGGGTTAGCACTAGCTAAAAGCCCAATGTAGAAAAAAATCTAGCCAAAAGTAGCCAAAATAAGTAAATGTTAATCAAGTAGAAAATGCTAGTTAAAACTAAAAAAAAAAAAAAAAAAACACAAGCAAAAATTATAGAAAATCTAATAGCAAAACGTTTAAAAAAGTATTAAATGGTTAGCTGGAAGCTAAAAGAAGCAAGATGCTGGCTAGAAGTGGCAAAAGACTTTCCAGAAGCTGGAAGTAGCTGAAGAGTGTAGCTTTTAGTTGAGGACTAGTTATTTTTCAGAGAGCCACAGTTGCTGGAAGCCAACAGGTCGGGGCCGGACATCCAGCAGTTATTGTCATTAATTTTATTTAATGTTTAAAATCTAATTTTCTTTTAAACAAACTCATCAGTGGGCGGGACTGAGCTCACCTGTGGGCCCAGTGTGGCCCCTGAGCTCAGCCAGTGTTTTGGAAGAAGAGATTTCAATGTGATTCTGTGGGAAAACATTTGTAAATCAATATATCTGTAGCTGAACGCAGCTTTAACTTGTCAAAATTATGATTGTTTAATGAGTCGGCCCCGATAATGATCAGTAACGCCCCCTCTGGTTCTGCTATCTTCTATTTATGATCCACTAAAGGACTCATGGTGTCCATAAACCAGAGCTGCTTTCAATCTTTGCAGGACCTGCTCTGAAAATGGACCAGGCTCTGCTCACGTTTCACAACCAGCTGAACGAACAGGTGCACGTTTTCTACACGACAGATTTCTGCTACAAGGTGAGGCGGTTTCTGTGTCCACAGCTCAGAACCGGAACAATCCGCTCAGGTTACCGAGGCTGATGCTGACGCAGGAGGAACACCACTATAGACGGCAGGACACTAGCTAAAAGCTGTACATCCATTTTCTTCCACTTATCCGGGGTTGGGTCGCGGGGGTAGCAGCCTAAGTAAGGAGGCCCAGACTTCCCTCTCCCCAGCCACTTGGACCAGCTCCTCTGATCCCAAGGTGTTCCCAGGCCAGCTGAGAAACATAGTCCCTCCAACGTGTCCTGGGTCTTCCTCTGGGTCTCCTCCCGGTGGGACGTGTCCAGAACACCTCACCAGGGAGGCGTCCATGAGGCATCCTAACTAGATGCCCGAGCCACCTCAACTGGTGGCTAAAAGCTAAAAGAAGCTAAAGGTTAGCTAAAAAGGAGCAAAACATTAGCTAAAAGGAACAAACCTTAGCTGAATGGATCAAAAGTAATTTAAAAGGATTGAATGTAAGCTAAAAAGCAAAACGTTAGTTGAAAGAAGCATAATTCTAGCTGAAAAGAGGAAAATGTTAGCTGAAAAGAGTTTAACGTTAGCTAAAAGAAGCAAAATCTTTGTTTAAAAGCTAAAAGTAACAATTCCTGGCAAAAAATAAAACTAGTGAGATGCCTAGTCTAGTGCTAGCAAGAAGGAGCAACATGTTAGCTAAATGTGGCTAAATGTTAGCTAAAAGACAAAACTATCAAATATAAAGCTAAAAATTCAAAAGCAGCAGAATGGTAGCTAAAAGGTTGTTTGAAGATAACATTTGCAAAAGACTAGCTAAAAGTAGCATAAGAATGTATAGAAGCTAACAATATCAAAATAATGCATAAAGCTAGAAATGGCAGATAGCAGGTAACGGTTAAATGTACGAAAATGCTAGGTAAAAGCTAAACATAAAACATGCTAGCTAGCTAAAAGCAAAAGATTAGGTAAAAGCTAAAAGTAGCACAAGATTAGTTTAAAGCTAAATGTAGCTAAATATTTGTCAAAAGCTTAAAGCAGCAAAAGATTGGTTTAAAGCTAAAAGCAGGAAAATATTAAAGATTAATTTAACGCTAAACGCAGGAAAATAGGTTAAAGCTAAATGTAGCTAAAGATTAGTTAAAAGCTAAAAGCAGGAAAAGATTAGGTAAAAGCTAAATGTAGCTAAAGACAACCCACAGAAGATGCCTCTTTTCACAATTGGACAGAAACATCAGCATCATTTGTCTTTAGATGTTCTGAGTCCGTCTGTCATGAACGGCGGTGGGTGATCTGCATTCCTCAGAGCAGAGCTGGCTCTTCAGCTTCTATCTGAAGATCTTTCTTCCTGATTCTCAAACTGTCGTCTCAAGTGACTGGCCTGTTTGTGTTTTTCAGTGTGTGCAGCAGCGCTTGGTGTCCGTGCAGACCGACAACAGCAACTCCTCTGCAACAATCAGCACTAAGTTCACCTTGACTCTGCAGGTGGAGGGGCAGAACCGGACCGAACCTCTCTGCAGGTACTGGACTCAGGTCTGGAGCTACAACATCGATCAGCTCCCTGGTTTTATTGCTCTCGTCTTGTAGACTCACTCTGTGGAGTGTGATGGCATCTCTTGATTGCATCAGCAGTCTAAGATTGTTTACAGGCCCGAGGGTGGAGGCATCGGGACTCGCTATCAGGACCTGAGTCCTCTGAGGATCGATCTGGGGCCTGACCCTCTATCAGGACCTGGGTCCTCTGAGGATTGATCCAGGGCCTTCTGAAGGGTTAACAAGACCCGACGTTCTAATATTGATGGAAAGGCCTGAAAGCCACATGTCCTGGAAACATCAGGATATAAAGTGGCAGCTCTCATTAAATAAGACCTGGAACAGGACACGCGGGCTTTTGGATCAGGAGGTCACCTGTTACCATGGAACCAGAGAGCGCTGAGTCAGGATTCATTCCGCTGAGTCAGCTTTCATTGTTTTTCTGTTTAAAGTCTTGGAATCAAAGTAAATCTGCAGACTTTGTGCTGTTTGAACCATTCCAATATCGAGTTGTTCGGCTCGTTCGGCCGATGGGTGCTGTGACGTTTGGAGTTTGATATTTTTAATTATTAAATATATTTAGTTTTGTTTACACACATTTAAAATTCCATGGAGATCTTTGGAGCTCCTTCAAACGTTCTCTGAAATCTGCTTCAGCGTTCTCGCATTGTTTCTTGTGCTGCATTTAGCTTTAAGCTACTGTCTTGATAAGTTTTGCTTTTCAGTATGGTTTTGATTAAATTAGCTTTTAGCTGTGGTTTTGTTACTTTTAGCTTGTAGCTTCTGATTTGGTGTTTATATTTTTATTTATTTATTTATTTATTTTAATTATTTATTTTTTATTTATTTATTTTGCTTGTGGCAAAAATTTTGTGGATTTTACCTTTTAACTGATGTTCTGCTTTAGCTTTTAGCTATAGTTTTAGCCTTTAGTTATTGTTTTGTTAATTTTAGCTTCTAGCCAATGTATTGCTATTGCTTTGTTGTTTATCAATTTTAGTTGCTGTATTGCTGTTTTAGCTTCAACCAATGGCTTTAGCATGTAGTTTTTCATTTTTTATTTATTTTAGCTTGTAGCTAATGTTTTGCTAATGTAGATTTTATGTTGTAGGATTTAGCCAATTTTAGCTTGTAGTGTAGGTAATTTGAACTTTAAGCTACTGTATGTATCACTGCTGTTTTTATATCAGTTGAAATTTTGCTTATTTTAGAGTTTAGCTACGCTTTGCTGATTTTCGGTCCTAGCTGCAGTTTTTCCAATTTTAAATATGAGCTAAAGTTTTACAAATTTTATATTTTAGCTACTGTATTGATGTTGGTTTTTTTTAGCTTTTAGCTATGATTTTAGTGTTTTGCTAATGTTTGACCTATTTTAACTTGAAGCTACTGTTTTGCTAACTGTCAGTTTTAACTGCCATTTTGCCAGTTTTAAACTGAAGGTACATTTTTTGCTGGTTTTACTTTTTAACTGCTGTTCTACAAACTTTAGCTTTTAGTTCTAGTTTTAGCCTTTAATTATTGCTTTGTTCATTTTAGCTTCTAGCCAATGTGTTGCTATTTTGTTGATTGTTAATTTTAGTTACTTATTGCTATTTTAGCTTCTAGTTGTGGCTTTAGCATTTAGCTAAAGTTTTTTTTAACTTTAGCTGGTAGCTAATGTTTTTCTAATTTTAAGCCTTGGAGTTCTGCAGATTTTATCTTTTAATTATTATTTTGGTAGTTTGAGCTTTATGCTACTGTATTTCTGCCTTTTTACATCAGCTGAAATTTAGCTGATTTCAGATTTGAGCTACATTTAGCTGATTTTTAGCTCTTAGCTGCAGTTTTTCCATTTTAAATTTGAGCTAAAGTTTCACAAATTTTATAATTTAGTTACTGTATAGTTGTTTATTAGCTTTTAGCTATGGTTTTAGTATTTTGCTAATGCTTTGCTCATTTTAACTTGAAGCTACCGTTTTGCTAATTTTCAATTTTAGCTGACGTTATGTCATTTTTAAATTGAAGTTATAGTTTTGCTGAAAATAGTTCTGCTTGTTTTAGCTTTCAGCTCTTGCTTGGCTCATTTCAGCTTGTTGTCTGATTGTTTCGGGGTCTCTGTTTTAGCTGTTGTTCTGTTTGATTCAGCTTGAAGACTTTCAGCTTCAGTGACGTTCTCGCTGTATTTGAGCAGAAACGGCTCTTCTTCTCTGTGATCAATGCTGAGGTCTGTAACCAGACTGGACTCATTGATTTCCTTTTCCACTCTGAAAATCACTCAGAGGGACAGCAGTATGTCATCACAACGATGGATCAATATGGACTTGTGTCCTTCTGGACTGAACCTGGAGATGGAGACACCGGTGGGCGCAGTTTAGCTCTGTAGCCACCAGGTGGTGCTCCTGAGCTTTATCGCTGTAGTAGAAGACATTAATGCTGTTGCTTTTTATTTTCCAGTTAATTATGAGAAACACTGTTTTTGTGGAAGAACGACCTCACATAAAAGCTTTTCTAAATAAAACTGTGAACATGTTTTTGCTGTGGACGCAGGTGGAGTCAGACTTATGAAGAAGGGGGTCATTACTCCGTTTGGATCCAGGCGCCGGTGGCGTTCACTCATCCAGTCTGCAGTTTTTCTGTGGACAAAAGTCCAAACAACGCTCATCTGCGTGAGTAGAACCACATCTGTGACTGAAGCACTGCATGTCGCCCGCCGCCTTCCGTTTTAACTAGATGACTCTCAGCTACTACCACACAAGCCTTTAGCTCAGTTTGAACTGACGGTGTTGGATAAGACTGATCAGCTGTGGCGGCCATATTGAATTGGACTGACCTTAATAATAGTCTGAATATTCATGAATCATTCACTCTGTTGTGATCCATCTTTCTTCTGTACGTTTTTTCAGCATCTTTGTTCCACAATTTTTATGCTAGATCAACAAATCATGAATTAAAACATTCGGCTCTTTCAGGACAATCCTGCTATGACTTTTGGTATTGGTGCAACTTTAGCTGTTTGAAATGTTTAGCCTTTTCTGCCATTTTGTTCTCATAGAAAATGAAATGAGCTCATTTTCCATCCTTCAAATCTTTAGATCTGTTTACAACCTTTTACTGCTCCTGTTACATTTTGTTCTGCTTCAGCTTCGTTCAGCCTTGTGAAAATTTAAACCTTTTTTTTCAGCTACTATCAGCTAATTTTAGCTATTTGTTTTCAGCTGTGCTCCTTTGTGCTTTATTCTGCTAACTACAACATTTTTGTGCTTCTTCTAATGTCTTCATTTTGGTTAGTTCTGCTCATTTCAGCTTATTTCTGTAAGTTGCAACCTTTTCTGCTGTTTAAGCTACTACTTAGCTGTTATATGCTTATTTTGGCTTTTTCAGCTAATTCCACATTTTTTTCATTCATTTAAACTTTTTTTCAGCCTAATTCAGCTCTCCACTTGTAATTTAAGCTTCTTTCTGCTTTTTAGCTACTTTTCATCTGTGTTTTTGCTAATTTCAGCTGTTTCCAGATAAATTCAAGTTTTTCATGTTAATTTCTGCTACTTTCAGCCTAATTAACTTCTTT
>JARVLU010000489.1:22504410-22514582 GCA_031762415.1 Simpsonichthys santanae | reverse complement strand
CAGCCCATGTCACGTCAAGGGGCCTCCCTCCCATTTCTCTTAGAGACACGCTGTTCGCTCCCTCACTATCCATCCTTTGGTTCAGTCTTATACTGCCATCTGGTGGTCAACAAAGGTACTACACACAAAACAAATGAAACAACATTTTTATATTCGACAATAATAATTACTAATTATTGTCAAATTTCAAACAATATTATAGTTTATCGCAATAATTTATGAGACAATCGCCCAGCAAAATTTATCGTGACAGGCCTAATACTATAGTGATATTCTCAAACCTTATCCATGTAAACTTGTTAAAAAAAAGTCTCAAAAATGGTTCACTTTTGAAAAAGTATTAATTATATTGGTATCATTTTGTTTGGAGTTGTCATGTAAAAGAGGTCAATTATTTTTGTTTGTTTTTACTTTTTACCCCAAGAGTTGAGTAAAATTTATAAAATATATTTATTGTGCTATGTCGCTTTTATTTTTATACGGAATGAGAAAAAGTTCAAAAGCCACCGCTACCAAGTTTATCCTAATGCCTTGTTTGTGATCTGAACTGACTAAAATTGTGTTCATTTATTAACACCTTAAAGAAAATGAGTATCGAATGATTTAATTATCAAAATCCTTGATTTCATGATGCGTTGGATTAGAGAAAGAAGCCAAAGTTTGATCCTAAACTTTATTTATCATCAGTAAAAATTATCTGGGGACACGTGAAATAGAAAACATGCCAGATCTGTTGTTGTTGTTGTTGTTGTTGTTGTTGTTGTTGTTGTTGTTGTTGTTGTTGTTGTTGTGGCTCTTCTGTAGCTGAAAGGCATTATGTGAGATTGTAGGGCAGTGGGAATAAACTCAGCCGAGTCAGTCAAGTGCTAATACCTTAACGTGCACTCACACACGAGCAGATGAGTGCAGGGATTTAGCGAGGATTTGCTTTGTATTAACTCCGACAGGAACCTGAGAGCCAGCTGGAGCGTGAAGGAGAGGCAAAAACAAGACGTGAACCAAAATACTAAAACTTTTTATTTGTGCAAAATGACAGACAAACAGGATGGATGATGCTGCAGTGGAGTTGTTTTAAATGTCCTCAAAGCAACAGCTGATCCCTCCGAGGAGCAGTGCTGAAAGTCTTTTGAGCTTTTCAAGATGTCGGGCTGAGAAAGTTTCACCTCGGAGACGACGGGTCGGAGCAGAATGGGGCACCCGAGTGTGCCACTCTCCTATAAACAAGCCCGAGCTCACCGGGACAAACGCGTGTCCAGTAGACTGCAGCTTTCCACACCAAACGGTGAGTAACGAGGATTATTAAGGTGCGCACGCAACTATCAACACTTTAATGAACTCGATGTTCTGGTTCCAAATCGATTCATGTAATAAAGGCGTCTTGTCACATTGACAGTTCTTGTATGATTTGAAAACAGTTTGCATGAAAGTAGAATTCTTTGATTGCAACTTGTCGCTCCAAACAACCAGTGTTTCTACCTCCCTGAAATATGGATTTCAATATTTCATGTATGGGTTTTCATTATGACACTGGTGGTTTCCAAAAGGATGTTTGGATTTCCACTTGTCTGTTTTAATCTGCGTGATAGAGCTTTAAGCAGCATTTGTGTACAGACAATGATCAGAGCCCGTAAAAACAATTGCCAGGTCTTCGTGTGACTAGTTCATTGTGGCGACCCCTGAAGAAGAGAGAAGCTGAAAGAAGAAGGAAAGGAAAGAGGATCGGATATTTAAAACGTTCCCATTGAGGAACCATCCATCCATGATCTTTAAACGCTTCTTCCTTTTCAGGTCGCGAGGGTCACTGGTACCCATGTCCAGTCACTGTGCGAGAGGCAGGGGACACCCTGGACAGGTCTCCAGTCCAACACAGGGACACAAATGAGACAACCATTCACTCTCACTCACACATAGAGACAATTTAGAGTCACCAATCAGTCCAACATGCATGTTTTTGGTCTGTGGGAGGAAACTGGAGTACCCAGAGAGAACCCAGGCATGCACGGAGAGAACATGCAAACTCCACCCAGAAAGGCCCCCAGCTGGGATTTGAACCGGTGACCTTACTGACTGTGCCACCCCCAGTGAGGAACATTATTTTGAAATTGTTTCAAAGTGCTTAAATGCAGATTTTTTGTGAACTGGTGAACGTCTGCCTTGAAAATGTTGTTTTCTTACGGACCTGTTGCCAGTCAGCTGTAAACTGCTCCTCCAGCTGTTTCTAATGCGTGCCACTTTTACAGCTGGACAACTTTTGTCGCCATTTTGCAGTCATAAAATTCAAAACGGTCTATTGTAAATGAAAAAGGACAATTTCTTTCAACATGCTTTAAAACCTGTTTATTAATAAAGTTTACTTAAAAGTAAAATCACCTGCGTCCTGAATGTAAAGCTTTTGTTGTGATTTTTACTTGATGTTTTCAAACCCGTTCGTGGAGTAAAAAAGCGTTCTGTGACTTGATGAATTTGGGATGTATGGTTGTAACGTTTCTAGTTTTATATGAAAAATAATTATTGCTCTATATTATTTGCAACTGGGTGACAGAGAGCTGCTGTTTGTTCATATTTCCTTGAGCCTCAGGTCTTTAATTTATGATTTTTGCCTCTTATTGTGTCTCGGTAGAAAACTTGAACTATGCACTGGGAGCCATCCGAGTTCTTGGTGTGGAGCTGGTTGAAGATGAGCTTAGACCGCATCTGAACACGGTGCTGGCCAACATTAAGGAGAGACGTGAGTTCCTGTGCTTTACAATGTTGAGATATTCCCTCTAAGAATAAAACTCCATATTGATTTTAACATGAAGAAACTGACGCTTTCTCATGTTTCATGTGATTTGAATTGCGAATAGCTAAACCATTTTTTCCCAATTTACTATTAAATATTCATGCTCCCACATCATTGCAAATCTTTGTAAATTCACATCTGACCTAATAATTGTAATTGTAAAAACACGATGATTAGTCGGAGCCATGAATGGATCGTTGTGACAGTTGTCTTCAGCTGACGTTAAGCTACCTGCCTACATATTAGCTCAGCACTCACCCCCACCACTCTTTTAGCGGTGGAGATTTATTTTAGGGTAGAAGCAGAAATGTGATATTAAGAAGCTCATACGTTGTTTCTGTTCAGTGCCCTGAGATGACTTCTGTTGTAGCTTGGCGCTATACAAATAAAATTAATTGAACGGACTTGAATTGAATTTTAAGGACTGTTGTGTTTAAAATGAGTGTTTATGTAATTTTTTTCAGTTTACATATCCAATATAAGTTTTATTTGTTTCAAGGCAGTCATAGTTCTTCATAACTTTATAGACTAACAGTTACTGAATCCAACAGTCACCAAAACGCACCTTGTCAAAACAAGAGAGTTCCTGGATCCTGTTCCTACAGGAACCGGCTCAATTGAAGCCCTGGTATAAACTGTCTAGGACTCATGAAAAGAACCAAGATTGAAAGAAATATTAAAGCTGCTGCCAGCACGTCATTATAGTCACCACGATAACTGCATACCTTAGTTTAGTTTACCGTAGTTTAGTTTATTTATTTGTCCATTTTATAATTAAAATACACAACAACAATATAAACAGTAATAAGAAAAGAAAAGACAGCGCTTATATAAAATGAAAGGCAGCAGAAGAAGAAAAAAAATCTTATTTTTTCTGCCCCTTACTCACCAGCGTCTAATACCTGTGTCTACTAAGAGGCAGACAAAAGCATACTGAAAATTAAGTCTCAAACAAACCGTTCCTGTGCAAAAACATCAAATAGATCTTTACAATTACTTTACCATTGACGAAAGACCCTGATGGTCACACGTGACTTTATGTGTTTATAGTGTTTTATTCAGTATTTTATTGCATGTTTTACTTTCAAAGCTGCACGAGACGCTTCACCTTTAATGAGTTCAATCATTTTTCTTGTGTTTTCTTTGGACTCCAGAGAAAGGTGCTGCAGAGCAGGTGGTGATCAGCGGGATCCTGCCCATCCTGGCGCTGTCTCTGAGGAGCAGAGGTCCTCTGACTCTGCTGACGGCGAAGCTGGTGGCTGAGCTGGCCAAGGAATGTAGGTTACTGGCACAGATGAAGACCCCATTTCACACCATGACGGTCATGTGGAGGAAATTTAAATCTGATGCACGCTGCAGAAAGTATGAAGTCGAACCTTGTGCAACAAAACCAGTGACTTGGTGTTTTCTGTTTCCTCAGCTGTGGTTCGTAAAGGTTTCGGGGACGCAGGCCTGGTTACGGCTCTGCTCTCAGTTCTGACCAGCTCTAACGAAGAGCTGCTCATCTACGCAGCAAAAACCATCTCACACGTGTCTTACGACAACCGTAAGTCAAGTGAAACGACGTGCACTTTACGTCTTTTAGTTTCTATGACAACAGCGTCGTGTGAAACCAAAACCAGTCGTAATGGTGAGAATGGGACGTATTCGAAACGTTTTATTTCCTGTTCGCAGCCAAGCAGCAGGAGTTGTTGCTGCGGCGAGGAGCGGTGCCACGTCTTGTCGCCATCCTGCTTCGGTTTCCTGACAAGCAGGCTCTGGAGGAGGTGTGCCTCCTGGCCCTCTGCAACCTCAGCGGGATGGGAGTGGCGGAGGAGGCGGGAATGATCTGGGAGAGGGGGGCGTCGGTGAGGCCTGGGGAGTGCGTGTTCCACGGCGTCGCCGCTCACACCTGTGGCTTTGCCTCCTCGGCTACTTTGCTCCGCGTCTCCCAGTGGGGACCGGGTCAGTACGCGGTCAGCATCGAGGACTTCCAGCGCTGCTCCTCCTCCTTCTGGAACCTCCACCGGAACAAACGGGCCCAACACTGGTTCCCCTTCTTCAGTCTGGGCAGCTGTTCGAACATGTTCAAGGCGATGAGGTTCTCCACGAGGAACGTCCCTCGGACCAAGAGTCTGAAGACTCGTGTGTTTCACACCTTCCTGTAAACGGACCGGAGCGCTGCTGGTGTGCTGCGTCCGCTGGGCCTCTGGGCTCTGCATGCTGACCCGGTGGGCCCGTCTTAGATTGACAGTTTTGATGCCTGTCCTCGTGAACTTTAACTCAGTTTGGCTCAGATTTTGCGTTCAGTGGTAGAAAAATGACTGACAGAAATAAAATTCTCTTTTAGAGACTCTTTCTGATTATGTTTCATAGTAAAGTTTACCAGAACTAAGTAGTACAATTTATTACTTTTAGGTTTGCTATGTATTTAAAACAGGGTTATGGAAAGAAACATACGAGCTGCTGATTGGTTCACAAGTGCTTAAAAATATTCAATATTTCTGTCGTGTACTGGTAATTTTCTACAACGTTCATGTTTTTTATCTGCAGCTGAACACGGATTTGTTTTGTGATTAACATTTTGCATAAGGGTTTGACATAATTTGAATGAATGACCTTTTTAATTTTGTAGTTTCTATCCATCAAACAGCTTCTGTCGTGGTCAACCACTAAAATGTGTGTCACCATCATAATTCATCTCAATGTTACTAAACCTGTCACTCAACATGTACAGTTTGTTAGTTTTGTGTAGTATATATCATGTGTATTTAAGCTTATGTGAAATACTTATTCATACAAATTCATCCTACTTGCACTGCTGTCTTCTACCATGTTGTTTACTATACAGTATTTCTTTTGGGCCTTGTAAAAATATTTGTTTTTCAATTTTTGGTACTTTTATTTTGTTCCCATGCTTTACATTATTATTATAATTTTTTTTTTTTTTTTTTTTTTTTTTTTTTTTTAGCGAGTCAGATCAGTTCTTTTCATCCTTAATATTTCATTGCACTGTTTGACCTTGTGTTGACCTTGCACATGACAAACAAGTGTTTTTCTTTTCTCTAAATAATAAATCCTCATGGTCTGGTTTAATTTATACTGGCGTGCTGTTTTGGTATTTTAGGATGCGCTTTCAAATGTTTGAAGATACATTTCTTATCTAAGACGAACTAAAAACTCAACTGTTTCAGCTGTTTCAATGTTGTGGTTTAGATCTGGATACAGTGATGGTTCTTCTCAGCTCCTCAGAGCCAGGGTTTACCACTAGATGGAGTGCATGTCCTTCACAGAAACATTTCATTAATCCTGCATGCATGGACTGGATGTATTACCTGCATATCTGTTTATTTCAGTGGATGTGATCAGATGTATTGATTTAATTGTCCTAGTTTTTCTTTTACACCAAAGCTCACGTGTTGCTCCATCTTTGCTGTAAATGTGTTCAGTGCAGACGGAAACGCACTAAAGTACTGTCCTTCTCCATCTCGCTCACTCCTCTTCATCTAATTACTTCTCTTATTGGTTCCATCCCGCCTCGGGCGTCCGAACGCAGGGCCGCATCCTCTAATCAATCCTAACTTTATTACTCTGGGAACCACTTAAATATTGATGCAGGATGAGATGAAGCTTTGGAATTATTTACAGGTAGACACGAGGCCCGAATACCTTCTCAGGTCCAACTTGACCCCCTCCCAGAGTGAAACTGGTTCAGAATAAACTTTCTCTGAAGGAAATTAAAACAGGCTGTGTTTATGATTATTCCATTATGCTTACTGTCAGTTGAAGGAAGAAATCAGAAATAACATGTTTGCCCAATTAAAGAGACAGAAATGAGCACAAAAAAGTGGAAATTATCTCAAGCCGAAATTAGCCCCCAAATCAGCTGAAAAGTAGCTAAAAAAGCAGAAAGAAATGGAGAGAGAGCACATTTTTGCTGACTTAGGTTGAAAAAAGTTGAATTGAGTGCAAAAAATGTGAAATTGGCTGAAAAAGACTAAATTAGCACAAAACAGCTAAATAATAGCTTAAAAAGCAGAAACTTGCAGAAACGAGCTGAAAGAAGTTAGAAAAAGCACAAAAATGTTGAAGTTAACATTAAAAAAAATGTTAAAGTAGCTCAAAACAGCCAAAAAAAAAAAAAAAACCTGATGAAATTCGCTAAAAGGAGCTGCAAAACGATTAAAATTTGCACCAGAACAAAACGTGAAAGGAGCAGTAAAAGGTTGTAAACACATCTAAAGATTTGAAGGATGAAAAATGAGCTCAGTTCATTTCTATGAGGAAAAAGTGGCAGAAAAACTAAACATTTCAAAAAGCTAAAGTTGCACCAATACCAAAAGTCATAGCACCGTTCTCCTGAACGAGCTGAACGTTTTTGGTTTGTTGAAACGGCACAAACATGGTGGAACGAGAAAGAAGCTGCGACACACGAAAGAAAGATGGATCCATGCGTTCACACTGCTGCTGCTAAACGTGCCGAAGTGAGGCGGCACAGCAACAAAAACGCACATAGCCTTGACGTTTTCAACAAACATGTCCCACAGTGTGGACGACTCAACCACCATCACGTCCAGTTTTAGCCTAAAATCTGTAAAAACGTCTGAATCGTTGTTTTGTTTGCTGAGTTCAGTTGTGGCGGCCATCTTGAACTGGGTTTACTCCCAAAATGAATCAGCTGTAGGTTCAAATCAAATGATTTCTGTGAGAGTTTAATTAAAATCAGTCCAGCAGTTCACGAGACAAACACGCAGACACAGGCAGTTACATGATCGCCCTCCTCTCATGGCGACGGGCAGCAAGTTTCTCCAAATGAACACACGGCGAGTCGTCTTTGTGTTTTTGCACAAACACACGACAGCAACAAAGTGCTCCAGTCTCATCAGGCGTCTCACAGCATGCGTGCATATATTACTTTAATATAAAACAGATCAATTATGCATGGTGGGTTTTTACATTCTGTGCCCTCGAACGCGGAGAACACGACTGACGACGGCTTTATTGCTTGTCTTTGCAAATGAGTCACTTAAACTTTAATCCTGTTTGTGCTTCTCATCGTGTTCAGAGTTACGGCTTCTATTTTTCTGTCGTCGCAGCTGCTCATAGCTATGACTTCAGCTGCTTAAAGGAATGGACATCACTGACCACCTTATGCACATTTTTGTGTGGGCTAAGTTCAATTGGCTGCGGCGTTCATCTTGAACTGCTTATCAAAAGATAAGCAGTTGTAGCCGTTCACCCAAAGATAACTTTCTGAACGTTTCATTGAAGTTCGTCCAGTTGTTTATGTGATATTTTGCTAACAGACAAACAAAGCTGACTAACGATTAATGCTAATTGCTTTTTAAGCAAAGATGATGCACAGTGTGTTGAGCTTTGGGGCAATGCATGCTCAGACACTTGCACACCAAACTTTAGCTCCATGTCTATGGAATTTGCTAAAACAGCCATTCTTTTCATTTTAAGCTCAGTTTGATGCTGCGACCATTTTGAATTGAATTAACTACAAATGTACAGTGGATATACATGCAATGATTAAATACTTTAATAAAAATGTGTTAGAATGCATGCACAAACAAATGGATTTCTCGCAGCCTTCACTCAGATCCGCCCGCTGCCTGGTTCAGGACAGTTGTGGCGCTGAGAGCTCACGAGAAGAGCTCCTTGACGTGGAACTGATCGAACCCGCTGACAGATCTGAAGCTAGATGGACCACGTTTAAATTTGTCCATTAAATATTGTCCTCGGAGGAGACAACTGATCACCTAGCATTCTTTTAATAAATATAACTCACAGCTTCAGCGCCAGTTTCAGTCCAAAATATGAATATTTGACTACATCATAGCCGTTTGTGTGTTTGCTAGAGATGATTGACTGTGGCGGTCATTTTAACTTGGGGCGACTCCAAAACTTATTCAGCTGTAGAAGTACATTCCATCATTATTTATCAAAAGATTCAATAAAATCCATCAAGTACTTTTTAAGATATTTTGCTAAAAGACTCAAGGTTGACTCAACCAGTTGATAAAGCTTCAGGCAAAAAACTTACATGCAGTAATGATGAGCGCTCGGAGTATTAATTGTGACTTAGTATTAGTTACTGCCACACCAAATATTAGTGAAATTACTATAAAGTTGACTGAGCTGTAGACATTTTTGTCTTTCGTAAGATCCGTTGGCTGCAGCAGCCGTCTTGAAATTGGGTTGACTCCCAAAGTTGAACAGCTATAGAAGCATAACCGTTTATTGCTTTTTGAAAGTTTCATTAAATTTTGTCAAGTGGCTCATGAAATATTGTGCTAACAGACAAGCAAGCTCAGCCACTACCACATTGGAATTTAGCCAAATATCTGTAACGTTAACTAAAGTGCAGCCACTTGTGTGTTGCTGATGTCGATTAGTGGAGGCGGCCATCTTGAATTAGAGAGATTCCAAAAGGTATTCACTTTGAGACTTTATATAAAAATACATATATGATTACAGGTATCAAAAGAGAACTTTGTTGGAAAGAATTTAATTAATTTAAATTGTAAATTTAACTGAACCCCAAGCTGCCCTTGGATCAAAATGACCCCCCGAGGCCTCAGTTTTGAATCCTTGGGTAGCAGGAGGGTAAAAAAATAAAAAGTCACCATGAAAGAAAGAGAAGAATAGTAACATCTGGAGCCATTTTATCAACAACTGCTGAAACGAAACGCAGCACATCATTAGTTTGAGCTTCACGAGCTCATATAAAAACAAGTATTTGTAAATGCACAAAGCTTCTGTGACGGTTGCTCAAAGTGAATCACGCTCCGCCGAGCAATCAAGTTGATATTAAATCATTTGTTTTGTGGCACAGAGAGTTTCACGATTAGGTTTGAATAAACTCATCAATCTTTGTCCAGAGTTATCTGCACCCAAACACGAAAACATCTGCAGCTGAGATAGTTTGATGCTGAATCCTTTCAGGTGTCTGCACCAAATGTAGCCGCTGCTCCCTCTCATCGAAAAGAGTCAGTTGGTGGTTGGGACGTCTGATGAGGATGTCTCCTTCACAACTGATGGACGTTTTACAGGCACGTCCCACTTAAAAGAGACAGGAGGAGCTGGAGACTGTCTAGGGCAGGACTATTCAACAAAATTGCTCAAGGAGCTACAGCTACTGAAAGCCAAGAGCTCAGCGGCCCAACATAAAAACAACAGAAGCTGACCAAAGTGCTTTACAGTTAAAACAGAGAGCAAAATGCATCTAGTGCCACTGAAACATATTAACAATAATACAACACGCAACAACAATAAAATCTGCTCAACATTTGTTCTCAGGCTCTGCGTGGATCAAATGCCAAGGAAAACAGATGAGTCTTGAGCAAAGATTTAAAAGTCTCAACAGTCTGAGCGCTCTTTAAATTCTCAGGTAAACTGTTCCACA
>JARVLU010000489.1:22459613-22475784 GCA_031762415.1 Simpsonichthys santanae | reverse complement strand
AGCTAAAGTTGTACCAATACCAGAAGTCATAGCGCCCTTGTCTTGAACAAATTGAACCTGATATTTGATTTGTTGAAATGGCACCAAATTGTGAAACGAGAAAGATGCTGAAAAACGTACGGAAGAAAAATGGATTATTCATAAATATTCGCACAATAAACACAAATCAACATTTCAAACATCAATTAAAGTCAAATAGAAGAGAGAACAGTATAGAAGTTACTGACCAGTACTTTCAGATACTGTATTGGTATGAGAGGTATTACATGATTAAACCACATTATGGGTTTTCCCCCCAAAATATAAAGCTGTTCCTAAAGTTTTGTTGCTGTCAGCACCTCCTGCCTCAGATTTTATTATCTCATCATGCGCTCCTCTCACACCTACAGTAGCTTGTGATCAGCTCATGATCTCCCTTAAATCCCGTTCCTAGAAATAGCCACTCTCCCTACAGTGCTGCTCTGTGACAGCTCATCCGCACATTAGAAAATGTGTTTGACCCTTCGTGAAGCCTGAAACTTCGCTCTCCGTTCTTCTTGTGGCTCACAAATTATTTTTGCAACACAAAAGTCTTCACCTCCGTTTCTCATGGTTCAAACTCGTCATCAAGACGTCATGAAGGTGTTTTCTGTTTCAAACCCTTGCAGTTTTTCAGTCTGCACATAATTTTGCATTTTGTGCTTCATGTTTTCCCTGGTGTTTTTTTTATTTTTTTTACTTGAGTTAAAAATAGTTAATAAAAAAATTAAAGGTGTAATATGTCAGGGGAAAGCTGAGTCTGTAACAAGTACAAAGTGTGATGCATGCAAATCACATCCTACTGCTAAAAATAAACCAGTCGGAAACGAGCAGCTTGTTGTATAAAAATAAATTTGTGTGATAGTTTCTTTGTCACTACTACCACTAAAACTCTCACTACCGTCACCGTGATGCTCTGAATTCACTGAAACGGTGAAGGTTGATTTATCCCCTCTGTACTGATTTGACCTGAGCTGTCGTATCCTCTCATACCACCATACACACACACACACACCCACACACAAGTCCATCCTGGCCTCTAACACTCTGAAAATAAACAAACACAACTGGATGATGTTTGTTTCAATGACAAATTGTGCTCATGGTGTTTTTCAGCCAACATCGCACCTTCATTTGTTTTTTTGCTGTTGCCATGAAAGACTTGGCTTTGTGTTGCCTTTGTTGAATCATCGCTCGTACCACTCCTGTTTTTTAACCTTCCCATGTGGCTCAGATGGACATTTTGGGATTCAGCAAAGCTTTAGGGCCCAAATCCTTTGGAGTTTTAAAGCTAAACGTGCAAGGAATTACTCTTCTGGCTTCGTCTCCAAAGATCATGAAGGGTGTCCACGACTGCAGGCCCTCTGGCGGTTGATGAGACAGATCCTGGAGCGACAGGCTCGGCCACAGCGGCTGCAAGCGAATGGTTGGCCATGGGTGGGAGTGGGTGCTCCGTTCTTTCTCCTGCTCCGCTTGTCCTCAAGGCTGGCGTGTCTTTCTGCCTCAAAGGTGCCCACCGCCTTGTGGACGGTTGACTGCCAGGCGTTGCGGTCAGCGGCAAGCGCGGACCAGTTCTGGAGGGTCGATATGGCTCACGTTCAGGGAGGCCTTGAGGTTTTTGTAGTGTTTCTGTGGCGCCCCTCTCTTGCGCCAAAAACTGCTTTAACTCTGGAACTGTACTTGGAAAAGTGGGTGCTTTATATAATCTCTCAATGAACGTTAGGAATTTAGTTTTACGTCTGGAGCTGCAAGAACCAGTAATCATCAATAGCCAAAATGGCTCCTGAATATAGGCTTTGGCTTGTTAAATAAAATAAAATAAATACAGTTTATAACAGCTGCCTTCTTTGAGAACACCATTCAAATGGAAATAACAAATTAAATAGGATTTATTGTGAACATCTGAGTGTGCTTGAGAGACACAGACTGTTTTATGCATCATTGATTTCAACGCACTGACTTAAATTCCCCACACCTGGAGGATAAACCTCACCCTGACCCCAATCACAAACCTTTAGCCAACAATTAAGACGGGAAGCTTTTTACATTTGCTGAATGCAGCAGAGGGGAAAAAAATCAAATTTTGTCCTCAATTAAACGTGCCGTCCTCCCGGTCAACTGGTAAGACTTCCTCTGGAAACCAGTCACACAATGTTCAGGAGCTGTAAAAGGAGAAAACCTACTGTGGGAAGAGTGTAGACTTTAGTATGGTTTTAATATTCTGGCTGTTGCACAGACCTACTTTTTGTTTGAGGTTGCAGGGCACAAGAAATGGGGAGGGATGTAGAGCATGAAGACATTTAATGAAGAAGGCACGCTGACGGTATCCAACTGTCACCCAGATGTTCATCCCATCTCCACACTGGTCTCAAACAAAAAAAAATGCATTTTCTATATAAGGTTCTGTTTAGTTTGAAACATTTAGTGAGAAAGTATTGATGAGACTTTGCATCTGATTAATCAAAGCTTTGAGTTAACATTTTTATCCATCGTACTAAGATTTGTTGACGAGAAATGTTGCATTCTAATACACCATTCAATATTATATTCTGTTCCAATATTCATGTGAATGTTTATGAAGCATTCACACTAATGTGATCCATTTTTCTTCCATAGGTTTTTTTCAGCATCTTTCTCGTTCCACAATTTTTTCTGCTTTTTCAACAAATCGTAAATCAAAATGTTCAGGTTGTTCAAGAGAAGTGTGCAATGACTTTTGGTATTGATGCAACTTTGGCTTATTGAAATATTTAGCCTTTTCAGCCATTTTATTTTCCTCATAGAAAATGAACTGAGCTCGTTTTACATTCTTCAAATCTTTAGACCTCTTTTACTGCTCCTTTCACGTTTTGTCTTGGTTTGACCTGATTGAGAATTATCAGATGTGACACCTGGATTATTGAGCATGAACTTTCTTGTCTTGATTCAGCTTCTTACAGTTTCCTTGTGCAAATGTTAAAATGTTTTCAGCTAATTTCAGCTGTTTTGTGCTGCTATCAAATTCTTTATGCTAAATACTGTACAATGTTTTTCCTGCTTCTTCTAACTTATTTCTACTAATTTCAGCTTGTTATGCTCCTTTTAGTTTATTTCTGCAAGTTTCAGCTTATTCTGCTATTTAAGCTACTATTTAACTGTTTATGCAAATTTTAGCTTTTTCAGCTAATTCCACTGCATTTAACAGTTTTTTATGTTACTTAGCAAGTTCTATATCATTTATTTGATGCTTGACAAGTTTAAAATGTAGTGTTCAGCACTTATTAGATAAGTTTTAGCTCAAGTGGTTTTCTCTAAGATCAACCTTTAAAATGTACCGTACTTTCCGCCGTAGATGTCGCACCGCCATATAAGTTGCATCAGTCCAAATATGTCTGATAAAATATATATTAAAATAAATAAATACTGTAAATATGTCGCTTTGCCGTATAAGTTGCATCAATTATGCATCACCGCTGACACGTCGCGTTTGTTATGCATCACTGCTGACCACCCTGAAACGTGGGCCGGTGTTGTGCAAAAAATAGATTGGCTGCCAAATGGCAGCCCCGGGAGTGTGCATGGGAGGACTTTACGAAGAATTTAACAAGAGTAACACTTAAAAACAATTATTTGTTTGCTTGAAATTATCTCAGTTGAACTTTTCCTTAATAAATGCACTTTTACGGTCAAATCAGCTGCAGTTCATCTGGGCGGTGCGTTGAAATGCAGCTGATTTGATGTTTGCTCAAGGAGTTCCGAAGCGAGACCAAGGTGTCTTAGTATGGCAAGCCAAGTGTCTCACTAATAGTCACTTTTACCTAATGAGACACTTGTCTTGCCATATTAGTTGAGCGCCCTCTAGTGACTGAAAATGGTGGTGTTCAATATTTTCCATGTCAGAATGAATGAAATTGTAAGATCTCAGCCAAAAATTGGTTATAAATATGGGGGAAAAAACATAAATATGTTGATTCGCTGTATAAGTCGCAGGACCTGCAAATTTATGCAAATAGTGTGACATATACAGCAAAAATACGGTACCAAGTAAAGTTACTGAAGACACACAGAAATGAACACACACACACACACACATTGAAGTCTAAATTGCTATGACTTTAAGAGCATTAAACACTGTGGTGCAGTTACTTCCTTGCTGTGAATGTTTGTCACAGATGAATAAATTATGGTTTGTCTAAATGCAGTAATGCATTTGAATTTACATCAGAAATGAAATCGGCATGAGTAACAAAGTAAACAAGAACAGCTGGGTTCACGACATGAAGCGTCACGTTGCGTAAAACAATTTTAAACCTGAACGGCAGCAATCGAGTCACAGTTTCTTCCTGCCAGCCTCAACAAATTGTTTTTTAAGGAGAGGTAATTGTAAATTATCTCAATTTCTTTGTTATTTTTTCATATTTTTCTCCAATCTGGTTTGACTTTGATGGCCTTTAGTTATCTTTGAACCCTGTCGTCTCCTGTCCATGTTGTATCAGGTTAGCAGTCGTTGGTCTGGCGGCGACAGCAGACTGGTAAAGTTGAATAAAGTCCCGACGCGGATCTGTAGACCAGAACAGCGTTTTGCATATGGATCACTGCCGGTGCTAATCCAGGCGTAAACAAATCTAAAACACACAAAGAACTTAATGAAGCGTGGCTGATTGGACGGTCCCCGCTCATCTGAATTCAACACGCAGATAAAAACAGCCTGTTTGTCCACCGGACTCTGTGGACGTTCACCTGTCAGAGCTCCTTTTCTCTGTGCCCTGCAGGGGTTTTTATTTTTTCTGTCCATTTGTCTTATTGTTTGCTCATATCTTTACAATTCTGCCTTTTCTTAAAACTTAAATAATCTCTTTCTACATTACATTTTTATTGCGCTCTCTATTCTTTAAATATTCAACCACCCTGTCTTCTCACTCCTTGTTCACTTACTAACTGTTCTCTTTTTCTGACATTTTATTATTTTCCATTTCTTACCTCTCCTGCTTTTCCTTCTCCTTCTCTCATCTTATTCCATCCAAACCAGTGAGTCTGTTTGATAGTGCGTGCTGACGGCTACGACGGGCTTCACATCCTCTGGGCCCGACGACTCAAAAGCAGCGATCAGAAACTGATGTTCTCTCCTCTGGAAAAGAAATAGGTTCAAATATTTGCAGAGCGGAAACTAAATGTAGGTGAAAATGGAAAGTTTTTGCATGCTTGCATGCGTTTTAGCCACTGAAGTAAGCAAGGACATAAAATGAGAAGCGTTTCACTCAGAGCCTCAAGAAACCTAAAAAAATAAATAAAAATAAAAAAAAGTAGCTGTAAAAGCAGAAAGAAGCTTAAATTACACAAAGGAAGTGGAAATAGCACAGTTTGCTGAATTAAGCTGGAAAAAGTTAACATAAGTAACAAATAAATTAGCATAAAACAGCTAAATAATAGCTGAAATAGTAGATAAAGCTTAAACTTTCATAAATAAGCTGCAAGGAGTATAAAAAGCTGAAACTGGCAGAAAGATAGAGGAAGCACAAAAATGTTGTAGTTAAACTCAATCAATTTTCAATGAGAAAAAAAAATGGCAGAAAAGACTAAATACTGTACTTCAAAAAGCTAAAGTTGCACCAATACAGTCATAGCACCGTTCTCCTGAAAGAGCTGAACATTTTGACAGATGATTTGTGGAAACAGCTTAAAAATTGCAGGACAAGAATTGTGCCAAGAAATGTACAGAAGAAAAATGGATCACAATCGTGTGAACGCTTCATAAACATTCACACAATAAAACAACAAATGTACCGAATGGCTAATTCTAATATGAACCATTGCATTAAAAATGCAACAGTTTGATGTTTTTAACATGTAGCAACAAAAACTATTTTTGCAAGAGTGAATAGGCACTTACATAAATGTACATTTTAGCTACAATTTAAGTGACAAATAAAATCTTTACTAACTTAAAGTTGAGTATTCTATCAAAGCTGATCAAAGTTAAGGGGAAATGGTGATTTGAAATAACCCCCTATTCTACTGTTCTCCTCTTTTTTCCTTTTGACCTCACTGATTTGTGCCTATAATAACAAGTTGCGGCAGTACGGTGGTGCAATCCAGCTTCTGCCTGGACTCGGCTTATTGCACTTTTCTGTTCAAACAGTGCTATTTTTAGTTTATATTTTAAAATAAAAGCTATATGCTTAAAAACAAAACACTCATAACGTTCATGTGCCAGATTTAGTCAGCGGCTCATTAACATACAGCTCTGAAGCAGATGAACATAAAAATGCGTATAAATGACAAAGTAGGCATAAATGCAGAGTTACAACAAAATGCATTTAAAATTCAAATAAAATAGAACTAATAAATGTGAATTAAGAGTTCCTACATCACAGCTCAGCACCAACATTTGTTCAATAATAGACAGAACTCATACCAGTATTAGAAGTACTAGAATTTCATGGAAGAACTTTGTCTTTGAACTTAGTTTTTGATTGAATCATCACATTGTCTTTTTCTCTTGGCAACATTTTCCTATTTTATTCTAAAATACAATCATTTAACATAACATAAATTTACTGAATACTTGAAGATCCTTTCCCCCAACTCTAAGCTCAGTAGCTCCCCTTCCAATACACGAAATAGGAAGATTCTGGGCGCACCACTCCTGCGCCCAGAGTACGGACGCATGGCATGGATCGTGCTTCAGGTCACGGAACAGATTTTTTTGGGGGGGTCCGGAACAGATCGTGCAATGACGCTCACAACCAGGTTATGTTGCAGCCAAGAGTCTTGAGGTGATGTGGTGGTGTCCACTTCTATGAAGAGTCCACAGGTCCAGTTCTTCGGCCTGACAACATTTTATTGTTTCAAACTGATATTTATGTTAGAAATTCAAGGAGAATAATCAGTGTTGCTGCATCTCAAGTGTGAGAAACAAGAAAAAATAAGTGTCACTGCTCTAAACATTTGGGGTGAGACTTCCAGGTCTAGATGGATATGGACCTGCGGTGCTGCACTTTCAATCACTTTGTTTACTGACGCTGCAAATTACTATTAAAATTGAGGCACCGCTCCTCAAGAAGCTACACTGTGACTTTGAAAGTTGTCTTTTACATATTGATTTTTACAAAAGCTGGGAGAGCTGAGAAAAATAAAACTTCACTCCCTGCAGAGTTATATGTGACATGAGTAGATGGTCCAAGAAATGACCAAAAAGTCAAAGTTCTTTTGTAAAATGCAAAAATAAAACTCGACAGAAGTTACTTTGCATCTCTACTTAGTAAAGCTTCACACCCATGTAAAAATTCTCATTTTTATGCCTCAAACATGACACATCTCTTCCCTCCTCCTCCTCTGGCAGAGCACAGCGTGGAGCGTCTTCGTATGAGAGCAGAACTCAAAGAGAGGAGAAGATGAAGCTGATAATCAGAACGCCCATGGCCACATGGTCAAGAAGGTGGGATTGGTTAATTAGACAGCTTTGGTTTTGACTTCCTTTGCCTGCAGCGGTTCTGTGTGTGCTGTGTGTGTTACCTGCTGCGAGATGTGTGGATTGATGTCTTGGTGGACCTTCTGGCGGCTCATAGCAAGGTTTTGTTAATTTGATGAAGTAATCATCGCCAAAACACCCCAGGAGGTGTTGCCTTGAAAAGAAGAGGGGCAACAGTGGCTTTTGTCTTGCCGTTCACAGGAAGTCATTTGTGTAAAACCAGCTAATCACAACCACAGTTTTCAGCTGTGCACGTGAAGTACCTTCACTCTTTCAAAGAGTTCTCTTCAGACGAAGAGGAGCTGACCACTTCCTGTCCCCTCTGCCTTCCTGACCAAGCTTCTCCCTAATGGTATAAGACACAACCCACACATGGATTTGCCACAAATTGCTCCTAATATCTCATGGAGAAGCCATGTGTGCTGCAGGATTGGAGTCTGTGGTGTTACAGAGATTGATGACAGTGAGAGAAGAATAAAAATCAACAGGAAGTCGTGGTAAAAGGCTACATCATAGAACAACACCCAGCTATTTTTCCAGTTTTCTCTTAAAACCTGCACTGTGCAAAATTATAATTGTATATTGTGAAAGTAATGCTTCATTTTTGTCCTTGGAAATGGGAACACAGTTATAAATCATGCCGAAATTAGAGTAACATCAGTTTTATCTGTACGAGACACAATTTTCCAGTTTATCTTTCCACACAGAACACTTCTTGTTTTTACAATTATATTAAAGATCTTCCACACATTATTTTTCAGAATAAATAAAAAGAGATGAACAGAGCAGATTTACTCATTTTGTCAATTTAAAAAAACATCCTAATTTCAAAACTACATTTGCAATTGCTAATTAAATGTTGACAGATGTAATTTCTTTTTTCAGTCAAATTGTGCAGACAAATATTAAACAACCAGATTTAGAGAGAAGAAAGTCTCAAACTGGATATTTGATGATGCAGTTCATCTTTAACATTATTGTTGCTTTACAATCTGGACTTCAGCTGGATTTTTATTTGATTTATTAGCGAAATTTCTAAAATTTACTGTTAAGGAAAAGAAATTTTGATTTAAACAATTCTAAAAAAATAAAAAAAAAAGAACAAAAAACTGGTGCATGCATAATTAATCTCTTTCGCTTTTAAACTCAAACCTTCGGAAGCAACAGAATTTGTTAGATTACTAACAAATTGATCTAATTTGTGTCAAATGTTTTACACATGCTACCACGGCCTCCAGAATCAATGTTCAAGGTTCTTTATTGTCATCTGCATCGCATGTGGTGCATGGACCATATTGAACACTACCACTTTCAACTAATATGGCAAGCCAAGTGTCTCATTATTAGGTAAAATTGGTTATTAATGAGACATTTGGCTTGCCATACCAAGACACCTTCGTCTAGTTGCAGAACTCCTGGAACAAACATCAAATCAGCTGCATTTCGCCATGTCGCCCAGGTGAAATGCAGCTGATTTGACCATTAAAGTGCATTCATTAAAGAAAAGTTAGACTGAGACACAACTTTACTTTAATGTCAAGCAAACAAATAATTGTTTAAGTTTTAATTGTTAAATTCTTGTTAAAGTCATCCTGTGCACACTCCCGCGGCCTCCATTTGGCAGCCAATCGATTTTTGGCACAAGACGTCTTCGGGTGGTCAGCGGTGATGCACAATATATGCAACGTATTGTTTTTTTTTTCCCCACTTTGACCATATTTGGACTGATGATACTTATATGGCAGTGCGACTTTTAATGTGGAAAGTTTGGTAGCTAAACGTCCTGGAATGGGCCAGAACTCAAGCCAACTGAGAATCTCTGGTTTGATTTAAAGACAATCAAACACAAGTGTCCAAGTTGAAGGCGCTGGAGAAGTTTAATCATGAAGAACAAACGAAACTTTAATGGCTGGAAGCTCATGGAGATGCACCTGAAGAGTCCTGATGCTGCAAAATGAGACTAAACAGGTTCGAGGGCTGAATATACACAACTTTTTAGTTCAACTATTTAATAGTTCAACTATTTTTTCCATTTAATTTAAATCTTTCTAGCGCTTTCTGTTGAGTATTAATTACGAACAGGATAAAAATCCATTTAAAATCTGTATTTTTTAGGAAAAATAATATAAAAATGTATGTATATTGAGAGATAAATAATTTTGTAACTCATTACGTCCCCACCGTTGGTCTAAAGAAAAACCCTGGCTTCTTAAATTAGATGATTTTTTCTTTCTTTTCATAAACTTTGTTTGAAATTACACTTAAACCAACATTCTCTACCAAACACCCAGAGACGCGCCAGTCTTTTTCCATTTAAATGAGCAGAAGTACCATTTTTGGCAAGAGGAAAGGAATTATCTCGAGAGGGGAAACAGCTGCAAACATGCAGTGAATTTATTTCTCCACTTGTTTGAATATCTTGATTTCGGACACAGATTTGAATCGGAGTCGGGAGCGGCCCCTTCCTGAACGGCCAAACTCATTCCACTCCCAGAGATGGGAGTGATTGGAGGTGTTGGGAGCGGGGGGGGGCCCAAAGATTGCTGAAGTAATTAACATTCGTGGTGGCTGGCAGATCCAATCGTCTTGTCTCGGATACTGGAGGAGCTGCACACACATACATGACGGAGTTCTAAATTCAAAGTTTAATTGCACACTGCACCACAATACGACGTGTCCTCGTGCACACAGACAGCTGTCACACTCACAATCTCTGTACTGCTTTGATGATTTGGTTAATGTGCTTCTGGAAGTCAAAACAGCCGGAGCAGATGTCATTTTTACATCACGGTTCTGAATGTATGTCACTGAAATAGTTCCCTCTTTTTGTGCTCATGAATCTCCTTTTAATGAGGCTATCATTAGCAAATTGCAGAGTTTTAGACAGGAAATGATCATTTTAGACTCGTGCTTCTTTCGTTTTGATTTAAATCTCAACTTGTTCTTGATTTCCTCATTTTCATTCCACAATTCAAATTTTACTCCTCTCCCTCCATCCTTCTTTTTCTTATTTGCTCAATTTTTTTCTTCCCGTATGGTTTTTAGTACTACTTCCATTTTCCGCTCAAACACATCCCTGTCTATCGCCCCAAACATTTTTTTTTCCTCTCTCTCATCCTTTGTTTTCTTTCTCTCCTTTATTTCACCTTTCAGTGAGTCCACACTAGCCTGTTGTCTCAAGGTGACTCGGAGCATCTGGAGCTGCTACCACAATATATGAAGCAATTTAACAGCAGGCAGGAGGTGTGAGGAGACCGGACTCCTGCTCTCCGGTGACTCCCAACGTCGCGGCTGTTGACCTCATCAAGGTTGAAGCGTTGAAGTTCGTCTGCATGCTTTGAAAACCACAAAGTACCAGAGCCACCAAATTCTGTCAGGGTTTGTGAGCAAGAACCCAAGGATGAAAACTGTACTCGAGGACTGGACACAACAAAGGAATTTAATGATAAAAGTATATAAAATGTAAAAAAGCTGAGGTACTGCAGTAAAATACTGTATGTACAAAATGAAACCAAGGAGCATGGACACCACCACAGAAAGCACGGATGATGGACAGATGAGTGAAAATGAACTGGGAGCATAAATAAACATAGTGCAGTATAAACATTAAAATTTTAGATTACAAACTAAATGTTTATGTCCAAGCTAAATGTTTTATTTAAAACTAAATGTTTAATTTACAAGTTAACTAGTTTATAAACTAAATATTTAACCCGCAAGTTAAATATTTAGTTAGCAAGCGAAATAATAAGCTCCACATTAAAAATTTGATTAAAAACTAAATGTTTATATCCAAGCTAAATGTTTAATTTACAAGCTAACTTTTTAGTTTACAAAATAAATATTTAACTTGCAAGTTAAATATTTAGTTAGCAAGCTAAATATTTAGTTCCACATTAAAAATTTAGTTTACAAATTAAATGTTTCTGTCCAAGCCAAATGTTTAATTTACAAACTAAATATTTAACTTGCAAGTTAAATACAGTATTTAGTTTGTGGACTAAATATTTAGGTGTAAATTAAACATTTCATTCCTAAACTAAACATGCAATTTCTAAGCTAAACATTTAATTTCTAAACTAAATATTTAATTTGTTAACTAAATATTTAGGTCAGACCTAAATATTTACCTTGCAAATTGAATGTTTAGGTCTGAGCTAAATATTGAATTAGCAATTTGCACATGTTTACTTCCGCGTATCGGGTTTGGAAAACAGCTGATTTGTCCGTCAAAGTGCATTTAGTAAGCAAATGTTAGACTGAGACACACATTTACTACAAAGTCTAATTTTGAGCAAACAAATAATTGTTTTTAAGTGTTAATCTTGTTAAATTCTTGTTAAAGTCCTCCCGAGCAAGCTCCTGCAGCCGCCATTTGGCAGTCCATTGATTTTTGGCACAACACCGGCCCACATTTCCAGTTTGTCATAGGTGACGAGTAATATATGCACTTATACGGCAAAGTGACATATTTATTGATTTTTCCACTTTATTAGCCAAATATGGACTGATGTGACTTATAGGGTGGAGCGACGTGTACGACGAAGAATACGGTAATAAAAATCACAAGTTTCACCCACTGGATGAAGGATTTGAACATCCCTGGTGGAAAATCGTGAAGTGATGTGTGTCTGTGTGGGTAAATGGATAATGTTTCTGCTTCAAGGGCGGTCCTTGAAGGCGACTGAGTCATCCTGACATGAATATTAACTCTCCATGCTGATAAAGGCTTCTAATTGTTCTTAAAGCTTCCATTTGCTCCGCTCCCTGAGGAGAAGTTGTTGGAAGGTGTCGCTGTTTGTGAGGGCTGACATGTCAACCTGCAGCCCGTCTTGTTGATGTTTTCATGTGTATGACTCACACCTTGCTTTCATCACTTCACTAAGACAGGTTCTTCATCAGGTTTGAAGCAAATACGACACACACACGTACACTGTGTCAGGGCTCTCAGACACTGGGAGAAACGAGTGTAGAGAGAATTCATGCCGGTTCTGTTCTGAATGTAAAAACATCGCTTGGAAAATTAAAAAAGTTGCATCATTGTGTCATTAAAACCGGATCTTATAGTGTTGACTGGTTTGGTTTTAAAATATGGAAGAAGCTCACCGCAGCAGACCCTAATTCACATCTAAACCATCTGGTTTAACTTTCACTCCACTGCATTCTTTCATTTTCTTTTCAGTTTGAGTTGAATAAAATAAAACCAGACTTGGTTTATATGCATGGAGCCATCCTACTTTGTGTCTTCGCTTGGATTTTTGAGATATTGGCAAAAAATAAAACAAATTCAACTTTATGTTTTACCATACCAAAGACAAAAGGAAAATCTAATTTTACATTTATGTTAGTAAAATTACACTGCCCGGCCCAAAAAAGAAGTTGCCACCTGTATTTAACTAAGCAAACAGGTACGAGCCTCCTATTGGATAATTACTGCACTGGTGATTATGTTTCAGCTGCAACAAGTTATTTAACCCCAACTGGTGCAATGAGTTGCTTCTCATTTCTTAAACAACCATGTTGAAAGACAGATCGCGTGGTCGTGGAAAAGATGTCAGTCTGTTTGAGAAGAGTCAAATCATTGGTATCAAGCAGAGAAAACATCTAAAGGAGATTGAAGAAACTACTTTGTACTAAAATTGGGTTAAGAACTGTCCAACACATTATTAAAATCTGGAAGGATAGTGGGCCCATCGTCTTCGAGGAAGAAATGTGGCTGGAAAAAAAATCCTGAATAATCGTGATCGGCGATCACGTCAACGTTTGGTGAAATCAAATTGAAGAAAAACAGGAGCACGGTTTTATTGTTCCAATAAATAAAGTTTCTATTCAGTCTTGAAAAGTTTTAAATTTACTTTTTGTGTTTTTTAAAACTTAAATGAGAGAAGAAAAATAAAATCTAAAAAAGTGTTTCCAATCTTCATTTATTTAATAAAGATATAAAATATGAGTAATTTACAATTTAGTAGCTTTATAAAATATGGATTAAAAAAACTGCAAACCTTTTCTACCAGCCCCAGTTCTGTTAAACTTTGTTACGCAAATTATTTGCCATTTGTTGCAGACTTTGCAACCAGTGAGCAACAGTTACCCCAGCCCTCAAAATACACTGTTTTTAGTTTTACTCTATATTAAAATATAGTTTATCAAAATGAACCTCGTGTTGCGTTGGATACTTTGATGACTCATGGAAACAGGTGACAACAATTAACCTTTTTTTTTTTTTTTTTAACAAAAGCATCAGTTCCTGTTACCCGTCTGTATGTGCAAATTAAATGTTTTTCTTTGGGTTTCAAAATGTCAAACATTAAAAGAAATGTGGAAATTATGGGATTCTGAAACATGGAATGTGTAAAAACAATGATTAAGTCTGTGTTGATTCAGTGTTTTTAAAAGTAAAGGTATTTTTTCTGACATCCATCCATTATCGTTTACTCACTTTTTCCATTTTGGTTCATGGGGGGTCGCCGGTGATAATGTCCAGCAATCACTGTGCGAGGGGTGGGGTACACCCTGGACAGGTCGCAAGTCCATCACAGGGACACATAGAGACAAACAAGACAAACAGCCATTCACTGTCACTCACACCTAGGGACAATTTAGAGTTACCAATCAGCCTAACATGCATGTTTTTGGTCTGTGGGAGGAAACCAGAGTACCCGGAAGAAACTCACGCATGCACGGAGAGAACATGCAAACTCCACCCAGAAAGGCATTTGGACCGGGACTTGAACCGGCAACCTTCTTGCTGAGAGGGAGCAGCTCTACCAGTTGCGCCACCGTGCTGCCCTCTCAGGATTCTGTTACTTAATTAATAAATTTTTTTAAACTATTTTTACAAACATCTGGCAACTTGTGGAAATAAGCTTGTTCATCTAAAACTGTCCCAAACCCTAACTTGATTAGAGATCAGATTTGACATTTATTTATTAAATCTTAACTACATGCAACAATTTAATAAGAATGCAACGGGTTCCACAGGATGCCGCTGTATTTTTAGAGATTTTATGTGTCTGATCCCTCGTTTCCGGTGAAAAGTGGGGGAGCAGACACATGAGAAGAGTAGATGAAAGGAAGAGGTTGTCTCGTTTTGTGAAGCCACAGTCAGGTTACGTAAAAGCGGAGGAAAGCCAGTCAGGACAGCAAGCTCAGGGAGCTGGAAAAAAAAAAAAACATGCGTCACAGTTCAAAATCAATTCCCAATGATTTTTTGCAGTGGAATGATCTTCCAATACGCGCTGGGAGTCAAAGGTACAATATGTATACCCTCACCCTTTAAGGAGAGACAATGCAACAAAGGCACGTGAAAAAAAAAACAACTTCCATACATGTTTATTTTACAGGAAGGGCACGTTAGTTTCTTGTACAAACTGTAAACTAAATGATTTTATTCTTGACATCACTTTTATGGATGAACACCAGAAACATGTACATAAAGTTAACACATTATTGGCTGTTGCATTTCAGTGGAGCATTTTAAGTCTGTTACATGTTAAGGATTCTGAAAGATAGAAAGCACTTGTGTTCATCGTAACATTTTTAAACATCATTGTGCAATACTCCATCTCTGCAAACCCCAACCTTTATTACTGCCATTTATTTTTGTTTAAACAATATCTACCCCATAATTGAAGTTGAGGTAGGGAGTCTGTCATCACGTTAAACAGATAATTGGAGTGAAACATCATTAAAAGTGACTCTAGTTTCAGTATTCGAGACCAATGCCTGGACACCCAGAGTGATTCTGTGCTGTCAGATTAGTTCATGTGGTCGTCTGCATGTTTGCTCCCCCAAAGCACCTTGCAGGGCTGCCTTAGAGGAAACACTCCACATCAAGCTGAAAATGTTTAGCTTTTTTTGGTTGCCTGATATAGGTAATCATTCAATGAAAAAGAAAAAAGTAGAAAATAGCTCACCGAACAGGCAGTGATGACCTTCAGAGAGCCACAATTTTGAAATGGAGGTTTCAAAATATGCACACACTAAAAACTACTGGGTTAAAAACAACCCAATTTGTAACCAAACTCAGGATCGTTTGTAGACCGAGCCAATACTGGACAGTTTTAATTTGGATTGGGTTATCAGTGTGACCCAATTAAGTTTTCAATCTAAAAAGTTGGTGAAAATAGCTAGTTTAAGTAAAGCATTTAGAAATTTGACTTTAAAAAAACAAACCAAAATTTAGGTTATCAGAATATTTCTACTTGGGCTACCAGGCTAACAGTAGCCATTTATTTTAGCGTCAGCTAGCGTCAACCAATGTTTTTTGGGAAACCAAACAGTGTCTAAAGCAAACAAAGTTTAAAAGCAAATCTTATGTAAATGTTTTCTTACAAGCTGTTTATCGTTACTTATTACAGAGGTACAGCCTGATGCGGTTAATTTCTGGTTTTAAATGAAGGAAGTGAAGAACGACATCAGAGTCAACCAATAGTCAAACCTATTGTTCCAATATTTGGTCCAACCAATCTAACCTAACCAATCTGGCAGCTGAGTTATCTAAACAACCCGCAGCTTTTAGTGTGTACAGGTAGTCCCCGGTTTCCGGCGTCATCGGTTTAAGGCGTTTCGTGTTTACGGCTCCGCCCCCCAGTGACGTCATTGTGCCGTTCGTTGCCTTTTTTATGCAGCATTTTTTTTTTTTTTTTTTCATTTTTTTTAGGGTATTTTGTTAGCTAACTGCTTGGAAACACATTAAAACAC
>JARVLU010000489.1:22404955-22417681 GCA_031762415.1 Simpsonichthys santanae | reverse complement strand
TCTCAGCCGTCTGAGGAAGTAGAGTCTCTGATGAGCTTTCTTGATCAGACTGGTGGTGTTGTTGCTCCAGCTGAGGTCATCATTCATGTGTACACCCAAGTACTTGTAGCTGGAGACCACTTCGATGATGCTTAGATTTTTATCCTGATGCATGGTCAGTGATCCAGGTAGAAAAATCTAAAAATAAAAGTCGTCAGGTCCTCTGGACGGGTTCTTCTTTGTTGAAACGTTTTGTCTTTTATCTAAAAGACCTCTTCAGTCTGAGGAGCTCCGGACCTGATTAACGTTGGACAGGTTCTCGTCACAAAGATGGCTTCCTTCACTCCTCGCTCAAACTAGCGTTCCTCTCCATCAAGGATGTGCACATCTTCATCCCTGAAGGAGTGACCTCTGGTTTGCAGATGAATGTAGACCACAGAGTCTACACTCAGAGCATTTTTATCTTTTTGAATGTTTTACTACTCTTTCTTCTAATGTTTAGTTGTAATTGTTTATTTCACGCTTATACAAAAAAAAAAATCGCATGACAATATAATTGCTTTTTAGGGCAGTGGGTCACTGTAGAACTAAAAGCCCCACGTCAGTGATGATCAGATTCTGGTTGCAAAAATATAACATTGGCAGCGCCTGTAAAACGACATCTTCTGTTTTCAACAATCAAAGATACATCAGGTCTACAATAGTCTATGCAGCCGATGGGCAGAATGCAACAAGACCAGTCACTAAACCACACATGTCCCTTTATAAATGGCTGTGATTGTTCACAGTCACATTTACAGATTTGGAGGAGAATGGTGAAATCTTTGAACCGTCAACTGAATTCACTGGTCTAACTCTCTGTGAGCCACAATCTTTGCTACAAATACAGTATGTTTGTGTGAGATGCAGATGTTCATGCACAGATACAGACCAATAGGAGCAGCTTGTGTTTCTGTGTGTACCTGTCTGAATGATTGGACTGACGCCTGCAGGGCACAGTGTTGCGGACGCATGTGCCGGTTCCCGGGTCCACGTTCTCCACCATGACAAAGGGATGCTCCTCCAGGGTGGCCACAGTCAGGTGGCGGTCATCAGACACGTGCTCCAGGAAGCTGCCGTAGCGCGGCCAGATGGGGTAGCGAACCTGAAGGATGCCGCGAGCAAACGTTCCCACCTGACCAGGAAGTTTGGGAGAGAAAGAGCTCATTGGTATCAGGAACATGAGCATTTGAAGCTGAGCTGTGACCTCCGTGTCAACCTTATCTGTTCACCTGTCGTTCCCTACGGGGCCTTGGAGGAGCTTTTATTAAATTATTTAACATTTGCATGTGCTGACCTGGAGAGCAGAGGATTCAAAGGAAAATTGAGAGTTCATTAAAGAGTTTAGAACAGATTAAAAATAATAATAAAGTGCAACCAAAACGTCTCAAATTAAAATAGCATATTTGTACAATTTCAAACAAATATTGTATTAACTGATTCTTTATTTGATCATGTCTTATTTCAGTTTGTAAATGCAAATTGCTCAAGTGTTAACTTCTGTTCATCAGCTGCATGTATTTGTCTTTAACTGATCTGGTTCTCACGATAGAGAAATAGATTTTCTGCCGTTAAAGCTCACTGAACTGAAATAGAATTTGCAAACAATCATTTTTTTAATGACTCAACTCAAGCAACAGATTAAGTTTTTGTTTTGTAAAACGATGCAACTTTAAATGCAGATTAAGTCGCATGCCAAAATGAACAACTTCAAGTAGATCTCTATAGGCTCACTGAATCCATCGTCACGAGACCCAGGACAGTTTGTCACATCAGCCGACCTAATGAGCCGTACTGAGCTCAGCCAGCACAGACTTCCTGCTCACCCCCTTGGAGATTTTTTTGAGGCCACTTTTTCATACTGTCTTTGTAATAGTTTCATCAGCTCTCGCTCACATTTTCCTTGATGTGAAAGAAAGATGATTGGTTCTTGGAGGGTTCTGTGAAAGACACATAACTGAAGATCGGCTGATTCAGTCAATGCTTTATGGTAGTGGTACCAAAATATTGGTCCAGATCTCGTCTGGACCACCCATCCATCTTTACACATCCAACTTGTGCAAATTTTTCCATAGTTCTATCGTTTATTTTAGGTAGCACAACTTTTATACAAATCACGGCAATTCGTTGTGGGTAGCAGGGCTTTCATTCAATTTACAGTAATTCATTGTAGGTGACTCAGTTTTTATATGATTCACTGTAATCCTTTAAAATGTGGCACAACTTTTATACAATTTATGGTAATTCATTGTAGGTGGCACAGCTTTTATACAATTTATGGTAATTCATTGTAGGTGGAACAGCTTTTATACAATTTACAGTAATTCATTGTGGGTAGAACAGCCTTTATATTATTTACGGTAATTCATTGTAGGTGGCACAGCTTTTATACAATTTACGGTAATTCATTGTAGGTGGCACAGCTTTTATACAATTTACAGTATATCATTGTAGGTGGCATAGCTTTAAGTTATTTATGGTAATTCACTGTATGTACTTTGTAGCACAGCTTTAAATTATTCACGATAATTCATTGTATATAGCACAGCTTTTATTTGATTTACGGTAATCCATTGTAGATGGCATAGCTTTCTTAGCATTTCCCACATCTGCTTTCCCTCTGTCTTTTTCCTGCAGAGAGGAGCTGCCAGCTGTTGGAGAAGTGCAAGCCTAAAAAGGCAAAATGGTGAGAAAAGAAAACTAGCATGGCTGCCGCTAAAAGGAAATTTAAATATGTATTCTATACCGCTGCTGGAGAAAAACGTCTTCAGACAGACCTTGCTGAATTTTAATTGAAGCTGTTTTATGGGATAGTTATATAGATCATACTTCCTCTTCATATGAAGCTCAGCTTCCTACTTGTCATTCTGACTTGAGTTGCACTGTAGGCAAGGTTGCAAAGCATGTCGAATACTAAAACTTGCAGCATGGATCTTGAAGATGTTCCAACAATAGCACTGCTGTTTAGAATGACGAATGCACCTGGCGTTTGAAATGACTGACCAACATTAAATTCAATCTATTTTTCAGCACTTTACATATCAATTCAGTCACGTCTGAGCTGCTACACTCAAACCGTTTTGATTAATATGGGTAAGTTTCACATTATAAACATCGCTAAGGCTTTGGCAACTACTTCCAATCAAGTTGAACTGAATAGCTTTCAGGTAAACTATTGTTCTTTTGATATTTGCCACCTAATTTTATTTATTTATTTTTTATAAAAATACTTATGTTTAAAATAGTGACATGTAATGACTAAGGCTGCTAGGCAATTAAAAAATTTTAAGTGCAAAAAACGCTTTTTTTTGTTGTTGTATATTAATTCGGAGTCAATTAATAAATTTTACAATTAACAAATGAGACTTTTCTTAAAGCTTATCAACAATTTTTGCCCAAAATAATAATAATAATTTAAAAAAAAAGTTGTTAGAAGCTTTTAAACCATTTTGCAAAAGTTCCAAATATAGTTAGTAGCCAATTTAAACTAAGCTAACCAGCCCCCCAAAATGTTTTTTATTGGCTTTTGACAACTGATTTAATTTCTTGCAGTCATCCATTGAGGTACAATTATTAGGCAGACAAAAACATAAAAATATATTGTCTACTTCTTGTGTATAGTTTTTTTGTTCTCAAGACAACTAATTTGCACATGTCAGAAAGCATTTTTAGAAAACTAAATTTTAAAATAATGCAAAACTAAACAGCTCAACAAAATTACATCAAGGTTAACAAAACAAAAAGACAAACAAAGAAATAAAAAACTGCATTTTGTACGTCTGAGATTTAATCTAAGATCATCTTGTGTTGAGAAATAACTAAATTATGTTAGTTTTGGTCAAATTATGCAAATAATTTTTGGAATCTTCTGTTAGCTGTCAGAGCATGTGATGGGAATGACTTTCAGCTACTACCACACCAGATTTAACCCCATTTCATAAATTTGATTGAGTTGTAGCCACTTTTGTTTTTACGTTTGATTAGCTGTAATGGTCATGTAGAATCAGACTGGCTCCTAAAGGTAGTCACTTATAAGAGTTTTGTTGAAATTCATCTAATAGCTCACGAAAAATTTTGAAAACAAATAGGCAAGACTGAATTCAAAACTTCATGACAAAATTTTAAGCAAAATTATTGCACAGTGTGTAACGCTCAAAGTGTACATCTTAAACAAATCTCAGCCAGTAATTCATCAAATCTTAGCTCAATGTCTGTAAAACTGACTGCATTACAGCCCATTTTGTGTTTGATCAGGTTGAGTAGCTGTCAAAGCTTAGCAGTAGCTAAACTGTTACTAATTATTCATTTACTCATAGGCTACATGGACCAGTACAAAGTTATTTATTTCAAAAACATCCGTCCATTAGCTTCCACTTTTTCTGAAGACAAGTTAGCAGTCCAGACATCTCTCTCCACAATCACCTCTTCCAGCTCTTCTGGGAGGCCTCCAAGGCCAACTGAGGCATAGTCTCTCCAGCGTGTCTTGGGTTTTCCCCGGGGTCTCCTCCCAGTTGGGCATGCCCGAAGCACCTCCCCAGGGAGGCGCCCAGGGAGCATCCTTATCAGATGCCCACACCACCTCAAACGGAACCTCTCGATGTGGAGGAGCAGCAGTTCTACTCCAAGTTCCTCCCGGATACGTGAACTTCTCACCCTATCTCTGAGAGCGAGTCCAGCTACCCTGTGGAGGAAACTTATTTCAAACGCCTGTATCTGCGATCTCATTCTATCGGTCACTACCCAGAGTTTGCAGCCGTAGGTGGGGGTAAGAACGTAGACTGACAGGTTAACAGAGAGCTTCGCCTTACAGCTCTCTCTTCACCTCAGAGGCCGCAGTATTGCAAACACTGCACCAATCTGTCTGTCAATCTCACGCTCCATTCTTCCCTCACTCGTGAGCAAAACCCCGAGACACTCGAACTCCTCCACTTGAGGCAGAACCTCACAAGCAACTCCAAAAGAGCAATCCACCCTTTGTCGACTGAAGACCACGGTCTCAGATTTGGAGGTGCTGATTCTCATCCCAGCTGCTTCTGTTGGAGGTTCAAACTGTATTAACTGCTATGAGTAAGTCGTATCAGTTAATATGTATTTTACATAGAGGGATAGTGACAAATGGCTGCAGCATAAAAATGAGGGCCTGCTTAAATGCAGAGGCCGTCGCTGTTTGTTAAAGCTGAAGGAATGCGGCAGGAGGAAGTGCAGCTCTCTGATAACACCTCGCCCTGTGTGATAACACCATAAAAATATATCATAGCTTTACAAAGATCTTCTGTTTAGCTCCTGGGAACAGGTCAGAAGAGTGTCCTAGGAGGTGGAGCTCATCAGCGGTTCAGAACCACAGCATCCGCACGTTATGCTCAGAATTGATTTGCATTTTGGGGTTGGCTGCCGTTTTGATCCATTCTCCAGATCTGCTTGTATCCTAACATATCTTTCCTGTTTAAGCAAAGCGTTATTAAAAAAAAAAAGTGTGAAGTCGTCCCTAGTTTCCCTCCGGCCAACGAACCTGGGTGAGCAGATAAACGGCTCTTAACACTTCACACTCGGCTGTGAACCGCTCCAGTGAGAGCTGAAGATCACAGCTCGATGACGCCAACAGGACCACGTCGTCCAGAAATAGCAGAGAAGTAATGCTGAGGCTACCAAACCGGACTCCCTCTACCCATCAAGAAATTCTGTCCATAAAAGTTATGAACAGAATTGTTGACGATGGGCAGCCCTGGCGGAGTCCAACTCCCACTCTGAAGGGGTCCGACTTGGTGTGAACCAAACTCTTGCACCGCTTGTATATAGAGACTGAACAGCTCGTAGTAACCCCATACTCAAGGCGCACCCCCAGTGTACCTCGAGGACCACAGTTCTTCTCCAAGTCCACATGACACATGTAGACTGGATGGGCAAAATAAAATAACATAGTTTTTATATTTCAGAAACATGCAAATAAAATTCCATTTATAACTAATCAAAGGCTTCAAAGTGCACATTTAGACCCAGGTCCCAATTGTTACGTAGATGTTACAAAGTAAGATCAGTCCCAGAAGAGAAAATAAAGTCTGTGATGATGTAAATTAGCAACATTTGCTCTCATCAACTCTCATAATCACAAATCTCATTCAGGATCATCGTTCACATCATGTAGTCTATGGTAAAATAATTATTTCAGCTCTAAAGGTGCAAAAGCATAAATGAGAAAAGCTCAACTAATAAAGAAACAATAAGAAAGAAGACATCATAATGTAACCCAGCAGCACCCAGCAGATGAGATTAAGATCTAATCTTGTGGTGAACTGTCAGATTGTCAGCGTGAAAAACCTGAAAAGAGCACCGCGCCATGTAACGAGATACATGACACAAGTAGAGCAATTAGAACGTAACGAGATAGAAATAAATATCACAAAAACTGCATGTCATCAGAAAGACGTAACATGGCAGGAGAGCAGGAGTTTTGCTCACGTATGACCCCCCTAAGGCTCAGTTACATGTCTGTTTCTGTAAACACGTGAAAACAATCCTGGCAGGAAGTGACAGTGATAAAGTGGGTTGGTCTTTCCAGGACAGAAATAAATGAGTTCAACTGTAGCAGTGAGATTACGTTCAGACCTTTCTGGTCAGTCGCGGCTTTTTGATACACCCTCAGGCTCTGGGTGCATGTGTGTGTGTTTGTGTGTGTGTTTATGTGTGTGCAAAAAAAAAAAAAAAACAGACTTCAAGGCAAGGTTAGGACAAAACAAGAGAAAGACATGCCTCCCCAATAAATGTGTGTAAAACCTGTTTACACCCATCTGCAGCCAGTCCGTCACTGAACTTTCATTTTTCAGATTATTAATTTGCAGTAAATCTGTGTAAATGTTCTGTTCCCTCCTGATTTATCGGCCCATTTTCCAAAGCTCCAACACAAAGAAGCAAGTTTCAACTGCATTTAAACAACAGGCCAAACAAGCGGTCTGTTGAAGCTGCGATTCACAGCACCAGCCCGAACATCTGGGCTGAAACGAGACGGTGACGACATGCTCAATGAAACTTACAAACAAAAACAGAAGCCACCATATCTAGACATTTTATGGATTTTATGGAAGTTAAATGAAGTCGACACCAAACTAAAATTGTTTCTTGGAATGTTTCTCTTAAACCTGTTTCCTCATAACTAATGTTATTTATTATTATAATATTTTTGTCACAATGTTATTATCAGGGATCTAGTCCACTAAAGCTTGGAATATATATTAATATTCTACCATTATATTAATTTAATTTATCCTAGATTGAGGAAAGATAAATTACCACGGTATTTCATGTGCAATTAATTTGCTTTTGTCTAAAACAAGCTAATCGTTACGTTTATTATTAGCTGCCTAAAGCAAAAGGCTAATTATTTTGGATACGGTGTCTGTCTATTAGCAAAATACCTTGTGAACTGGTGGACAAATTTTAATGAAACTCTTACAAAGTAATCACTGGATAAACTTTTGTAAATACAGTACTTCATTTTTGGACTCAGTGCTATTCAAGATGGCCGCCGTTCCTGACAAGTTTAGCAAAAAAAAAAAAAAAAAAAAAAAAAAAGGATAAAATTTGTTAAGTTTCATAGATATTGAGCTAAAATTTCATGCGAGCTGAGAGTCATCTCTAACTCAAACCCTGAGGGATAACTTTGTGAGAGAATTTTAGTTGAAATCTTGCCATATTTTTTTTTAAATCAACTCTGCCTGTTAGTAAAATATCTCATTATTAATTGGATGGATTTTACTGAAACTCTCAGAAAATAATCATTAGATGTACATCTATGATCAATAACTTTTGAAATCCATCAATAGCTTCAGCTAACTGATAAAAAAAATGTCTACAACTCTATCACATTTATTGAGCTATAATTTGGTGTGATAGTAGCTAAGAGTCATTTTCAACACATCAAGTGCTAACAGGCTGGATGTTACTTCATGATATTTGTGCACTTAATATTCCAACCAGTCCATTATTTGCTTTTTATTGATTTTATAGCATTAAAATGTAATACAAAGCCAACAAATTGGATTTTAATTTTTTTCTATAATTTTACTACAGTGATGATATCCAACAATGTTCAGTCAGGTCATCTGGAAGGTTTCTATTTTTGCTGAGACGTTTCGTCCTTCATCCAAAGGACTTCTTCAATCTGAGAAGCCACCAAACAAAACTGATTCCCACAAAGAGCATATTCCATAGTGGGAAAAAAAACCCATTCATTTTAACCTGGATTATCGAGCATGAACTTTGGTGCAGTGATAATAGTTGTATAATTATACACTAAAAAACTAATGTAATGATATAATGATTGCCTCTCATATTGGTGGTAGTCTTCACTGCAGCTTTTAAAGAAATGCATATGATCATCAACCTGCTTAGCATGAAACTGAGCAAGGATGCTCTGACAAACCCAGCTTTCTTTGCTTTATCCTGGATTACAGAATTCTGCTCTACTTTTGCTCATTGTTGTGATTTGTCTTGTGTTGCTCTGTACCTTGTCCCACTGTCTCTCCCGATCCAAAGCAATTATGACCATGGAGGGGTTGGATAGGAAGCCTTGGTTGTTGAACGACAGCTCCTTCCTTTCCCATGTCACATTCATCATGTGCCTATGTCCCAAACAAAAACAAAAACGCATGCAATCAAGAAACGCAACAAAAATAATTTACATTTCCACATGATATTCCATTTTAATTTATAATCACGCAAGAGGATCACGTCCTAATTAAGCCTAAAGCTTCCCAGGGAGAGTTTAATTTAATGTCGGAGACGGGAAGTAGCTCATCAGGGGATGATGAGCAGCAGGTGATTGGTCGGACAGCAGGATGTTACTGTTAAATGCTCAAGGTAAAAGAAAAATCAAGGTAGACTGGGCCGTGAATTAATTCATCCAGAGTGATTTGCATTTTTTAACTAATGCAAATGTGGCTCACAATGTGTTTACCTCAAGTCTTGTTCAAACAGCAAAATCTGAAACGGTGCTCTGTCCTCAGTGGCAGCAAGCTTATTTTTTTCTATTAATATGTCAACACTTGAGAACACACATTTATATACAGTATATACCGTATATATATATATATATACAGTATATATATATATATATATATATATATATATATATACGCACATACATATACGTATATATATATACATTTTTTATCACAGAACAAGAATGCTTCTCTATTCTCAAGGAACATATTAGACATATGACATGTTTGTATAGAGCGATAAAAGAAAGAAGTTATTTATTATCATGGATTCAAAGTAAACCAATTTGTATTTGCTGTTTGGTTCTTTTGAAATTTAGGAAGTATTGAAATGTACAAAAACTAAGTGGCTAGGATAAAACCCTTAAGACTTCATAGACAAGATTAATATAAACTGAATTTGTTCAGACTTTCTTTGTTTAAAAATTTTCCCTGCTTTTTGACTTATTTTCAGTCTGATAATTCAGTGGTTCCCAACACTGGTCCCTGAGGAACACCATCCTGCATGTTTGGTTGATTCTCTGCTACAACACACTTAATTCAGTGGTTCAGTTACTTGCTTACGTTTGACAGAAGCCTGTTAACCACCCTTTCATTCAGATCAGGTGTGTTGGAGCAGAGGAACAACAATATGCAGGATGGGGTTCCTCAGGGACTAGGGTTGAGAACCCTCAACTTTTGCTGCCAAAAGGCAAAGGCAGATGTTTTTGTCCATGAAAGTTGCAAGTCTGAATAAAATATAACAAGAAAGTCTGGATGAGGGCTGGTTTAAAACTTGCAGAACTGCACAAATGCACAATGATGTAACCACTGCTGGTCTGTGAAACGCAGGTTTTAAAGTTCAGCATTTGGCTGTCAGTGATTGTTGGACAAGAAGGTGGAAGAGGTTTTAAAGGAACCCTTGATCAGACTGAGGAACTCGAGCCATAATGACACAATGATGACATGTAATAAAAAGTTACACTTATTTTGGGCATTTATTGTTCACATGGAAGCTGAATTAAGCTAAAACATTTAGGTGAGCAACGTGCAGAAGTGCAATAGTTAAAGGATGAAAAGCAAAGCCAAGAAAAAAAAAAGGATAATAAAAAATGTATGCTGATGAAAAGTTAAGATGTTTTCCTCACCTGAACAGAGTGTTGTTGTCTGACTGTTTGGCTGGTTTGTTGCAGTCACCGTGCCCCTCAGGAATGAACCCGTAAGCCTTCTTAAAGCTCTCTGCCCCTTTGGCTATGATGGCGACCCCCTCCCTCACTCTCTGACGCAAACTTTTCCTCCACTGGTCTGTTATCACACCAATCACACCCACGGGGAAGGTGGCAGGTGGAAGGCTGTTGGGGTTGCCCACAGCCAGACTGGGGAGGATCCAGATGTAGCCGGGTCCCAGCAGGCCCACCTCGGCTGCGAGACGGAACAAGTACTGCGCCTCCTCGTGTGAGCAGTACGCCAACAAGACCTGGGAGTCCAACTGCAGAGGGAAAAGCAATCATCTGGTTGGATTTTACAGAAACTCTATAGATTATTTAATAACGGCAGCGAAGTTCAACCATTTTGAGCAATAAAATGCTTTTTTTTTTTTTGTTATTGCTCTCTGACCCTTAAAAATTGCAGAAAATGTTTCTCAAACTGTGTTCAACAAGTTTAGTTTTTAAAACCTTCACTTCTAGTTTATGAGCTTTGCCTTGGCGATGGATTTGCTTTTAACGATAAGCACTATCTACTTTTTAAAGGTCAGCCTCCAACTTTGCCCAGTCGATGCTGGATGGGTGTAAAAGCACAGAAACTTGATGGACGGATTGATAAACGTCAAAGCTTTTTTTTTTAACCGTTTAGCTACTGGGATTGGAATACACTCACAAAGAAAAACGAATTAACAAAAGAAAGATGTAAGATTTGTAAAAAGATGGAGTGGCTCGTGCTATTTGATGCTATGGGCCCTTTTAGCATACAAAAGGCTTTTCATGTTAACTTTCAGCAAACCGGTCGTACCTGCTGCAGCATGCGTTTGGTCTTCAAGTCATTGGCCCCAACAGACATTTCCAGGGTCATAATATCCTGCAGGTTCCACAGGAAGTAGGAAGTATCCGTGTAAGACTGAACAATATCCACAAAAGTGTCATAGCCTGGCATCAAGCTGGTGACCACCGCAAACTCGCCCCAGTCATACTCCTCCAACATCTGAAACAAACCAGTTGAGTTAAATGGGTAAACTAGTAACATTTAGAATATGATTTACAGCAGTAATTTGTTTATTTAAAGGTAAGATTAGAGGACTGCCTACAACCACTGAAGTAGAAACACAAGGAAAAGGCCACTGAGGGTGTCAGGTGAAATTTGAGATTGCCACCTTCTAGATGCTACGCCTGTCATTGTGTATTGTTTGTATGTTGAAGGCGCACACTGTCAACACCTACTGTGTGCTGTTTGCTGTGTCATCAATACAAAAATGCATAGAAATATGTCTATGAATCATTTGACACCAGGCCGTAAATCCATGCAACAGTTGTATTCACTTTGGTCGGCAGAGTATTTTATTTTGAAAAGTGACCCTCTCTTGTGCCTTTTTAATTTTTTCATCCACTTGGCTCAGTCACAGTTATGTTTCTTGCAAAAATGAAGAAAAATAAAGTCTTCTGGAAAACTTCTTTTTTTTTTTCCCCACCAGTCTGTGAAAAGGTTATCTTGTACAAATCCACTGATCTATCACGTGAGCTTTACGACTAGGCTGTATCAACGTTCACTAATTTCTCTGTAGATATAAATAAAAAGCTCTCAGTTGTAAAGTGCTCCACATATCCAGTTAAAATTAGAGCACAACAGACTTTTCTGAGATTATCCAACTGACTTCCATAAACCTGTGACGATGACGTTCTCTAATCCCACGAGAACGTGTATAGTCCATCAGATTGTATTAGTGTGAGTGAACCGGGTCTGAACTTCATATCAGGGATTCCCCCCACTCACTCTTGGGATGTCCCTTCATGGTGTTAATCAGCCTGAGATCCCAGTTGTCAGGCTTGATTCCTCAAATTATTAACCATGAAAGCTTACATTTAGTTTTCCCAGTGCATAGATGAAATGTGACACAATGTGAGTTCATACCTTGAACATGCAGATGACCTGCTGCTCCAGAGAAGCTCCCATCTGCAAAAAGGAGGATCCCTCCGCCTGTAAAAATAGAACCTCACTTATTATTCAAGTTGTCTTGGGTGGAAATGACTCAGCCGCAGACCTCTTGAACAGGGTTGATGTCTGCAGTCATAGGGATTTACATTTAATACCGTTTAATACCGTAAATGTGCACTGTGACAAACAAAGTGCAGGTTTTGTGTCAAAACACGGTTATGAAAAATTCCACACGTATCTTTAAACGTGGATTCCATGTGTTGACAAAAGATGAAACCGTCTGCTCTGCTTCTCATCTTCGCTCTTAACTGCTGTTGTGGAAATCTATTCAGATTAAATTATATATCTATACATGTGTTTTACAACTCGGCCTGATGGTACCACTAATAGAGCAAAAAGAAGGAGCTTTTGCACATCTGTGTGTCTGTCTGTTTGCAAATGTACCGTGAAGTAGCGGACATGTTTTAATAAAACTCTCAAAACTGATTACCCTTTGGAGTCAACTCCATTTAAGACGGCCACTGCAGCTAATTATAACGACTATAACTTTGTCAGTTTTACGGATATTGAGCAAAAGTCGTAGCTATAT
>JARVLU010000489.1:22384873-22396373 GCA_031762415.1 Simpsonichthys santanae | reverse complement strand
CCCCGGTCTGCTTGTAGGCCATATTGAGCTCTTTATGCCTTTTCTCAAACCATTCCCCACACTTTCTCTTTTCCACCTCTTTGCTCTTGCTTGATACATGTGCTGAGTAACAAAAGACGCATTTCCTCTCCTCCTTTCAGGCTTTTCATCTTTGTCTCGTTCCCTCCTTCCTTGTTGTTCGCCATGGAGAACGAAGAGACAGGAACCATAAATAGGCGGCTGCTTCTTTTTAAACCACCATCAAAGGCATTTATCAGCAGCAGCATCGCGCTATTGATAATTAAGTAGTATTGAGCTCTTTTATCCCTTGAGAGAATCGAGCGCTCTTATGCATGCGTCTTTCTTCGTCCAATCCACCTGCCCCATTCAGACAGACACCTCTGACAAGCTTTCTTCTCTTTGCACGCAACAAAAGAGCAAAAAGAAATGGGAGGCGAGAGGAGAAGACGAGACTTAAAGTGAGGCTGTCGACGTGAGGAGCAGAGAGGAGAAAACGTTCTCTCGGCTACAAGAAGCTGTCGAACACTTTCAGAAAAACGGTCACTTGAGACGACCGATAATCCGTGCGCTTGTTGTGTCTGTGGGAGAACGGTAAAGCGCTCAGTGAATGTGTTGGGGATGACGCTCAGCTTGGCCTTGCTCAAGGGCCCAGAGTCGGGTGAATGAGGGCGGAGGCAGTTGATGCTTCACATTTTCCACCCACATTCTTTGTGGCAATCCATTGATTTGAACCAGCAACCTTCCACTCGCCGCCTATAAGCTCTGTGCCACCGCTTGCCCCATTTTTAAACATATGTATATGTAGCACTTTTTAACATTATGCTTTGTAGATATAGGATTTATTTATAGGGTTTGTTGAATTTTATAGACATAATTTACAAGAGAGTTGTGAGACCAGCTTTGTTTTGGTCTGGAGACAGTGGCGTTGACAAAAAGACAAGAGAAAGATCTGGAAGTGGCAGAAGTGAAGATGTTGAGGTTCTCGTTAGGAGTGACAAGGATGAATAAGATCAGGAATGAGATCATCAGAGGTACAGGTTGAACAACTGGGAGATAAAGACAAAGTACTATCTTCTTTAGACTTTTCCATCTTTGGGGTGGCCAGCGAGTCATCCTCCTCCATCTCACTCCAGCTACCTCCATGTCCTCTCTAACTGCATCCATACATCTTGTCTTTTTCCCGGCAGCTGCGTTTCTAACATCCTTCTACCAATATACCCACTGTCCCTCCTCTGGACATGTCCAAACCATCTCAGTCTGACCTCTCTAACTCTAATGCTTTGATAAGCATATCCATCAGCAGACAAGATACAGTGCCTTGCCCAATGATAATTCCTGTAGGGGCTGGAGGTGAACCCCCAACCCTCTAAACAGAAGACAACTGGGGCAGCTTGGCCCAGAAGGTAGTCAAATGTTTAGGCAATGTGTTAGGGCTAATGCTCAGCCACTAATATGCCACAAACTTTGTCTCAAAACCTGTAAAGTTACTTGAGTAGAAGCCATTTTTGTGTTTTCTGAGATTTATTTATTTATTTTATTTCATGTTACTGATTCATTCCAGACATGTCAAAACCATTGCACACTGCACAGGGTGTATCAACATCATGATCATGAATCTGTGCATACATACATATATACAGTATATACATATGAACACATACATGCACATTTGAACACACAGAACCCCTTGCAAAACAAACCCACATCTGCAAATGCATCTGCTTTGACTGAATGCACACAAAATAATAAACAAGTTTATACCCAATGTGCACACGCCTATCCACGTACATACCCATATACGTGTACACACACAAATCTAGCATGTCTGAAAACGATCAGTTTGCTGTGGTGGACATTTTTAACTGGGTTGAATCCAAAAGCTGATCAGCTGAAGATGTACATTCATTGATTATTTTCCAAGAGCTTCAGTCAAATCCATCCAGTGATTTGTGATATTTTGCTAACAGAAGACACATGTTTGACTCCAATACTGGTAAAGTTAAAAAAACAACAACATATTTTAAGCTAGCGTCAGTTAGCACTCGGGAGTATATTAATGGAATAACTTTTAGCCACTAACACGCCAAATCTTAGCTCAACATCTGTAAAATTAGCCAAGTTGAAGACATTTAAGCCGAGGGGTGACCACACTTTTACACAAAGGATAGAACAAAAGGCTGGATGGGATTTCTGCAGAGAACAGTGAGGCAGGTGGAGGAAAAGGTGTCGGATTACTCCGGATTTTGGGTCGAATGATGTGCACAGGAGAGTCCTCGAGGGTCTAATCACAAAGTTAATGGCATCCTGGGTTTTCAAGAGCGCACAGAGGAGCCGCGGCCTCTGGATCACCTCTCATCCGAGCACCCCCCACACAAAAAAAAAAGCCCTCTACATAAAACAACAAACTGAATCATTTAGGAAGTGATCGAGGAAAGCATCAATGACAGAACCCTGTAAGAGCAGAGCCACTGATGCCAACAATTGGTAGCGCTGTCTGAGCGGAGGGATGTAAAATCTATAAGAAAAGATGAAAAGGCTTGGAAATAGGACGAGTAGAGAGGTGGCCAGAGTCGAGATTTAAAAAAAAAATAATAATAAAGAGGATAAAAGGGGTGGAAGAACTAGAATGACTGTTTCACCCAGAGAAGAGAGAGCAGGGAGACTTATCTGGGAGACAGTAAAACTCTGCCTGCAGGCAGCTGTCAGACGAGCTCCATCGAAGCATCTTTCTCCTCTCGCCGCCTCTTTCTGACTCACTCAGCCGTTCCCTGCTTTGCCGTTGGAATACAGTGAATCAATCACCCTCCTGCAGCTACAACTCCCCCTGTTTAATACCATATGTGACGTGACATCTGCAGATACCTTTTGATTACCAGGAAACTGATAAACACGGTTTCGCAAAATTGTCGCCCGGAGGACAAGATTTGCACCGATTCAGCTCAGTCTGGAACTTTGCATCCTTCTACGTGCTCCGGAAAGGTGGTATCTCAACCAAGCTGCGGCTGTTGGACCAGTCGGTGGCTCCAAATTTTAAGAAATGTAATTTTTCAGCTGCAGTCTCGATGATCTCTGGGTGTTGGCGACAGTGACCACCAAGCCAGATGGTTGCATTATCAACAGCCAGATTTAATCCACTGGAGGACACTTAAAAACAACGATAAGTGGAACTGGGTCAGATTTGGAAGACAGCCCTTGATGGGAATGTCTATCAACTAAGTTAACTAAGTTTCATCCTATATTAAAGATCTTCTTCTTCCATATTGTCCTGAGAGAGCACTTTGCTCTGAGACTACAGGTTTACTTTAGGTTCCTATGGAGTTCCTAGAGTCAAAAAGAAGAAACTCCATTTAAGTGAATTCTCATTGTTTTTTGTGTCGTTATTGTCCCTGAGTGATACATCATCCAGAGTGTCTCTTCACATAGTATTTACTCAAAACAAGTTCAGTCAGGTCATCTGAACAGTTTTATTTTTGTTGTTGTTGAGATGTTTCATCCTTCATCCAAAGGACTTCATCAGTCCGAGGAGCCACAACAAACTCAGTCCACAAGCAGCATTTTCACATAGTGGACCAACCCCTACTTTTTATTTTTTTTACCTGGATTATTGAGCATGAACTTTGATGTTTTGAACACTTTGGCTATGGCTGCCTCAGAGGAGTCGACGAGGGAGAGGGCGTGTCCCAGAAAACATCTTATCACTAGCAAACTGGTTGCTCCACTATGTGTGCAGCTCGTGGGACTCAGTATGTCGTGGCTCCTTGGACTGATGAAGTCCTTTGGATGAAGGACTAAACATCTCAACAACAAAAAGAAACTTTCCAGAGGACCTGATTGACAGATGGATGAAACACACTCACACACAGACGTGTCTACACTTGATGTAGACAAAATCTACACCGCACAGACAGCATGAAAAACTCTGTCCGCCTTTAGAAGGAGGGATCACTTTTTTTTTTTTTTTTTTTGCATATTTAGCTTCCTGTCAAATTCAGAATGCAATTTAAAATCTTACTTCTAACATGTGAAACTGTCAACAACTAAGTTTCATCATATACAGTAGTCCCTCGCTACTTCGCTCTCAGACTGCTGGTTTACTTGGGGTTCCTATAGAGCGGGGTTATTCAACTGATGGTCCGGGGGCCAAATCGGGCCCACAGTGAGCTAATTTTGGCCCATTGATGGGTTCATTTTGAAATAAAACTAAAATTTAAACAGTAAAACAAACTTACTTAATGACAACTGCAGGATGTTTGGCCCCTGAATTCTTGGTTTTCAGTAACTGTGGCCCCATGAACAATTTAGTTGAAAAGCGTTGCTATAGAGTTCATAAAATGGGAGGTAGAGTTTTCACTTTTCAAACTCCTCTGGTGTGGAACCAATGTCCAACTTCTGTCCATGATTTTGACACTGTCTACATTTAGGCTTGAGTCCAATAATCTTCAGTCAGGGTGTCTGGACAGTTTCTTTTTTGTCGAAAGACATTTCGCCCTCTATCCTGAGGACTTCATCAGTTCAGTTCAATTCAGTTTATGTATATAGCGCCATATTACAACAAAGTTGTCTCAGGGCACTTCACAGGGACATTCACATACATATTGAAAAGCCAATTAGTAAAGTTCTCTATCTAAAGAAGCCAGCAGACAAGTTGAATCTTCACTTTGTCGCAGTCTCCCATCCTGAGCAAGCACAATGGCAACAGTGGAAAGAAAAAACTCCAGCAGAACTAGGTTCGGTCTGAGGAGTCCCAAGTGAATGGTTTACATTTACAGTTTATTAGAGACTCCTCAGACTGATGAAGCCCTCCGGATAGAGGGCGAAACGTCTTTCCACAAAAAAAATAAACTGTCCAGATGACCTGACCATTACTGGATTTTGCACCTGGATGATTGAGCATGAACTTTAATGACTACGGTTGCGTCTTCTCTTTTTGATATATCCTGCAGTTAGTGCTGGTGTGGTTTCCTTACCTACTCCTTAGTCATTCTGCTACAAGCTTAGACTGCTGGACTGCTGATTCTCCTCACTCTGCTGCTGTCTTTACTCTCTCTAACCCTGGTCTTTATTCGACTGCACTTTGGTGGAGATTGTCGAGGAATAAATAGGACTCGCCTCTGTCTCTGTGTGTGTCTGTGTGTGTATGGGTGTGCGTGCGCGTGCTCTCTCTCTCTCTCATATGTGACGGGGTTTATTTGCATGTGAGAGTTGGTTCTATAAATACAAGGTGCTCAATGTGGCAGTTCAGAGAGTGATGGAGAGAAGTGCAGATGAGTGGAAAGTGTGAGAGGAAGAAGGGGTGGAATTAACTCAAAAAGTAAAGAAGACATAAAGACTAAAGATCCATCTGGTGTCATCAATCTCTTCTTTACAGTATAAGTACACAGCTCACTGCTCTTTGTCGCCATTCATCAAGGAGATACATGTGAAATCTTAGTGGGGGGGGTGAACCTGCACACCAGGATGATTGATTGAAGCGCAGATCGTTCTGAGAAGTTTCCCTTCTAACAACCCGCACTTTTCCCAGCCAGGGATTAAACGAGCTAATGAGGGTCGAGGGCAGATAATTCACCCATCTGCACTCGCTCATACCCAAATATTTGCATGCTGCGGGTTTCTTGCCAAAGTAGGTTTCACCGCTCTGACCTACTTAAGTTGTTTAAAGCCGAACGACGCCGATGCTGAAGAGTTCACAGCGTGTGTGAAGAACTCCTGACAGGGTTTACATTGCACGTTGCTGTTTATCTCACGACAAATGTATATTTTACACGCTCCACTGCTGTTATGTCAGAGGTGAAGAGGCAGACTGATTAAAGCCCAGCTTCAGGGTGACGATGTTTTATTGACAGTAGGTACCTTGTATGGAATAACAACCGCAGAGCCGCCGCTGATGCCCACAATCGGCAGAGCTGTCTGAGTGGAGAGGAAGTCCAAGATCTGTGCCACTTCTGCCACCTGAGAATGAAAACAGACCAAAGCAGATTAAATGCCTTGTCTTCCTTGAATCTATCACAACAGAATTTTAGACTGAGCTCTCCTTAAGTTGAGAAAGGACAGTGATTTGATCAAATATTGAGCAAAATCTCATTCATTGTTACCGTAATGTCTGGACTATAAGCCGCTACTTTTTTTCCACACGATTTCAACCCCACATCTTTTTTTTTTTTTTAATTCTATAATAAAATACAAAACAAATCTTTTAAACATAAACATTGATTTGGCTTCTTTAACATCGGTTAAACATAACGCTGCAGCTAATTTATGGATTTTATTTATTTATTTATTCATTCATTTATTTATTTATTTATTTTTTGATGGGCTAATAAGCTTCATGCAGCTAAAACATTAAGCCTCATCACACCCGGGCATTCATAGAGCTGCCCAGTACTCATCTCTCTTGGGGGGGGGTGGGTCCTCGTGACTCAATGAGACAACCTGTATATATCTGACCAATGAAATTGGTCACAGTGGGTCAGTGAAACAGGGAGGGGAGGACAGAATGGAGGGTCCCCTCCCCGCATTCCCTGTTCTCTCCTCCCCCTCCCCCAACTCTGTAGGAGGCTTGAATGGTGGCGAGAATTCGTTTACCAAAACTGGTTGCATGCTAAAAGCAACTTTTATTTAAATCTGCCAATGGATCCTGACAGCAGAGCAGTGTAAAAAAATCTTCTAGGAGGAAGATGAATTAGTCATTGAATTCCTGGTAGGCTATTGTATTATTTTAAACCAACCGGTACTGTTCAGAAAAAAATACATTTACTGTACGTATTTGTGTATGTTACTGGTATGTATTTAAGTAAAAGTTCAAATCTTTTTGTATAAATATCTCATGTTACAACGTGGCCACCAGTGGCTTATAGACAAGCGCAGTCTAATTATATATTTTTTATTTTGTGGGCGTGGCTTATATTCAGGTGCGCTCAATAGTTCAGAAATTATGGTACATGATGTCACACTCAGATTATGTGTCGTAAATAGAGTTGGGCATTGAGTCTCGATAACCGATTGGAACTGGGACTAACGTTCTAGATCTCCTAGAATCCTTCACATTTTTTTTATTTTTGAATCCTACTTTCGATGCCTATTTCACCGACCGGAAGAAGCTGCCCGCTGAGTAAAGTTGATAAAAAGTATGAAATTCATAGAATTAAAATTCAAATATAAGTTTGAATTATTTAATCCAGAAAGAACTCTGGCTAGCTAGCTCATTTATACCATGAAAACAATTGTTTGTTTGTTTTTATTAAACCCACCTCTAAAAAGAATCGGAATCGATAGGAACCGGAATCAAAACAATGAATTGGAATCGGAACTGAAATCATTCAGATTCAAACGACACCCCACCCTAGTCGTAAATAACTCTCAGCTACTACCGTGCCAATTTTTAGCTCAAACTTAGACCACTTAACAAAGTTAGAGCCATGTTTGAGTTTTTTAAGGTAAGTTGGTTTTGGAAGCCATTTTATTTTAATATGACTCCAAAACTTAGCCATTCCTAGAAGTACATTGATTGATTAATTCCTGTAAGTTTTATTAAAATGTAATCTATTATTCATGAGATATTGTGCTAACAGACAAACATGAAACCACACTCTCATAGACACACTGGCAAAAGCCCATACCTTTGGCCTTTTTTGACTCTGGGCAATAATCAATGTAACATACTGAAAATGTACAGTACTTTTAGTGAAAACAAAGTTGTTGTTTTTTGTTGTTTTTCAGATTTGGATATAAAATAAAAGGTTTGTGTGTCCAGTACTTTAGGTATTAGAAACAAACTTGAACTCAATTTGGTCTGACCTAAAGAAAAACCTTTAAAACATGCCCATTTTAAAAAATGATACATCTTAAAAATGCTTTTGACGGCTGTGTTTCGGCTTGTGCTTTGGGGGGGGATTAGCTCAGTCTTGAAGCTTTCTGCCTCTACTTTGGTGGATTTAGAGATAACTTTGGGATCCATATCTTGATTTCTTTTTCCTCATTCACACACAGAGGCGCAAACTGGGTCAATGAGAAGTTGAGCGTTTTGCCCAAGTTTCCACTTGCAGCAGGTGAAACTGCAGACTCTGATTAACAGACTTACAGGTTTCACTTGTAACCTGCTAAAGCTGAATCTGCAGGAAAGGGTTTCTACTAATGAATCCATCAAATTTATAATTTTTTCCTATTTCTGGCTGCACATCAGAGCAGAGGCTCATCGCTTCAGCGTCAGCACAATCCTTCTGAAGGTCTTGCGCAGTGAAAGGATCGGGCTTTGATTTTTTTAAACTGAGCACTTCCTTCTGAAAGTTTTCTTGGTCCAGACCTCAGCTCGACCTCCATAAATGCCATTTCCTAATTATGTTAGGAGCAGAGGAAATGGTTTCCTGATAGTGCTTTCCTATATTCTTATGGCCCTCCTAATCCTGCTTTGGGGGACAGGAGGGGACAAGTGGACACTTACTTACATTTTTACAGACTTTGATTCATAGAACTGAAAGATTCATAACACTGAAGTCTCCAAGGTGTAAAAGTTATGAAGGTTCTTCTGATTTTGATTTTGTCATCCCAACACAATTATACTGTCACCTTCACTGTAAAGGTAAAAGACAGTGTTAACAAGAGAAAATCAATTTCTATGGCTCGTGCTTGCTTTTGACATTTTTTAAATAAAAATTAAAGGCCTGTCGTTCTGTTGCTCACTATATGATAGACGTGATGCAGCTGAAGTCATTGTGTGAATGTTTATCAAGCATGCACTCTGTTGTGATCCATTTTCCTTCAGCGCAATTCTCGTCCCACAGTTTTCAACAAATCATAAATTAAAACATTCAGGACAATCCTGCGATGACTTTTGGTATCGGTGCAACTTCAGCTTTTTCAAATATTTAGCCTTTTCTGACAGTTTTTTCCTCATAGAAAATGAATTGAGCTAATTTTACGTCCTTCAAATCTTTAGATCTGTTTATAACATTTTATTGCTCCTTTCACGTTTTGTTCTGCTTCAGCTTCTTTCCGCTTCCTTGTGCAAATCTAACCATTTTTTCAGCTAATTTCAGCTGTTTTTTCAGCTGGATTGTGCTACTTTCAGATTCTTTCCACTAACTACAACATTTTTGTGCTTTTTCTAACTTCTTCCTGCAAGTTTTAGCTTTTTTTAGTATTTCAGCTACTATTTGGCAGGTTTTTTTTTTTTTTGCTAATTTCAGCTTTTTTTTTTTTAGATCATGTCCGCTTTTTCGTGTTTAATTCTGCTTCTTTTAGCAAACATTCTTTCTGCTTTCTTCGGCTAATTTAAGCTTGTTCTACACTTTCAGCTACGTTTTTAGCATTTTTAAACTAATTTCAGTTGCTTTCAGATAAATTCAAGTTTTTTGTGGTCGTTTCTGCTACTTTCAGCCTAATCAACTTCTTTCTGCTGTTTTCAGCTTCTTATGGTTCTTTCAGCTGATTTCTGCTAGTTTCATCTTTTTCTGCTATTTCAGCAATAAATGTAGCTGTTTTATGCTAAATTTATTTTTTTCAGCTAATTCCCCATTTTTTAGCTCATTTCAGCTCCTTCTGCTTCCTTCTGGTAGTTTAAGCTTCTTTCTGTCTTTTCAGCTACTTTCAGCTCTTTTTGCTCATGTCAGCTGTTTTAGCTAATTCTCCTGTTTTTTGTGCTCATTTCTGCTTATTTAAACTCAATTCAGCAAAACTGCGTTATTTCTGCTTTGTTCTGCTACGTTAGGCTTGTTCATACATTTCAGCATGTTTTTAGCTATTTTCAGCTGTTTTTCAGCACATTCTTTTGCAACAAGCGTTCACGCTGCATTTTGGCAGGGAATGCAACTTCTCTAGTTTTGATTGAATCTTGAAAAGGCATTTTGTCATGAAACATCTCATTCAGAGCACATGTTGTGCACGTCAAGTTTTAGCTTAATATCTATCAAATTTACCGACTTATAGCCACGTTTGTTTCAGCTAATGTGGATTAGCTGTGACAATTGTGCTTACTTCAAAAGGTAATTCATTGCAAACCCACAACTAATAATAACTTTATAAGATTTTCACTCAAGTTTATCCAATGGTTTGTTTTGCTAACAGACAAACAGAGTTCACACTAATTATTACTAAAGTTTTGGGCAAAAATCTCAAATAATGAGTCACGCTCGCTGTTTTCGGTTATTTATTTTTAAGGAAACACTGTTAGAAACATGTGTATTTCTGGCTTTTCTGACTTTATGCTGTTACAATTACAAACTAACCAACATGAAAAAATTGTGCGACCGAAACACTTCATGTTTGTTTCCTTAATCTTTTCCTTTTTTGAGCTGAATAGGAAAGAGTTTTTTCCACTTATAAGTGTTTTCATGTGCTGCTTTATGACTTAGATGTGGGCGACGAGACATCTCACTATTTACCTGATCACCTGCACCTGAGCCCACATCGTCCTCAAACACCACCCCGTGCAGCTTCTCCGTTGCCATGGTATCACAGAGGTGGGTCAGCAGGTCGCGGGGGTTGGTGTCGTTGACCAGCACCGTCACTGGGCTGACCACCACGGGCAGGTCCACGAAGTTCTCCCCGCTGAGGCGACCTCTGACCTCGTTCTGGTAGCTGGAGCCGCTGAACACCACCGCCACGTTGACGGACGAGTGGACGAGGAGCGGCCGCGCCTGCAGCGGCGGCGGCGGGGAGGAGATGAGGAGCAGTAGGACGACAGGAGGCCAGGGCGAGGGGCGAGGGGGTCCCCTGTTAGTGACCATGTTGGCAGCCTACCGCCTGGAGAGGAGCAGACGAAAACAAAAGAGCAGGGGTCACACATGCAAGCTGCTTTACCTTTTATGATGTTTTTGACATGAATCGTAATATCTCGTCTCTCTTTGACCCTGTTGTACGGCAGTATTAGCCCCGCTGTCAGACTCTTGTGTCATCATGAAATCTGAGCTCGCATGTGTGTCAGAGTCTGTGTGCATGTAATCCTCCATAATCCAAGGCCCAGTGTCATGACTGTAATCACCTCTTCATCTGCACATCTTTGGTTCAGCAACGCACACACAGCGTAAACGCAGGATGCCAAAACTGTTGCGCAGGTCTCCAATCCTCATCACCCAGATTACATTACAATGCTCCTCATGCCGTTACTTCATCGGCCTATCGTTAGAAATACGCAAATGAATAAACAAAAACTTTTGAACGTTGTTCAAGTTGGTCAACAGCGCACGATACCTTCATCGATGTGTGTTTGTGTGTAAACTGAAGTCTTAAAGGCTTTAATAAAGAGGTAAATCAGCCGCAAATCCAAAAGAAATGTCAATGTTTATTTTTACACTTTATATTTTTGCTGTTTTGGGTGTAACTGGAATCTTGAGTGCACGATTTTGTTCCACCTCATGTACCACATGTGATGCAAATGACAATAAAGATACTTGAAACTACTGAGGGAAACATCAACTTCACAAAAGGCTTTTGGATGGATGGATGGATGGATGGATGGATGGATGGATGGATGGATGGATGGATGGATGGATGGATGGATGGATGG
>JARVLU010000489.1:22341057-22355384 GCA_031762415.1 Simpsonichthys santanae | reverse complement strand
TTTTACTTCATTTTGCATGTTGCCTATGCGTTGCCTGTTTGTTTGTACAGAACTTTGGTTGGCCTTGTCGCTGTTTTAAGTGCTCTATAAATAAAATGGTATGGTATAATCCCGGTGCATCAGCTGAAGGCACAAGGCTCCTACATTTAAGCTGTCAACTCAGCTGATTTTTTTTCTGGACGTTAGATTGACAAGTCTTTCTCGAGGCTACTTCAGCTCCTCTGGTTTGTCTAACCTTTGGGACCCAGACACCCCCCCCCCCCCCTGAGCTAGGAGTCTTATTGAAACCAACGTCACATCTGATGTCACTGATGTGTGCTCGGGTCTAAACCCTGATGGATCTTTGCAGTTGCCCTCTCCTCATCTGAGTACTATATAATTATATAACTCCAGCTGCTGAGGACAGCATGATGTCCCTGGCGTATGTCTCCTCTGTTCACTGTCCATTCTCATCCATGACCCAAACTTCCAAATTCTGCAGAAACGTCCCTGTTCTTTGGGCTTATGCCTAAACTATCTCACCCATTCCTCAATCTTTTGTAAATGCCCAACAATTAAAAGTGTGTGTGGACTCTGTTGAGGACAGATGTTTAAACAGGCAATCATCACTCAGTGAGTAAACAGCTCTGGAGATAGGACTAACATTCGTGTGACCGAAGGTGAATGCTAAATGAGAGGGACAGAAAGAGGCACTAAAACCACAAAGGAAGTCAACACAACGGCGAAGAAGAGAAAGAGGAGGAGGAAATAAAGCCCACAAGCTCTTATTAGAAAGCAGCCATCAGGACTGAATGCAGATTTGTGATTAGCCCACATTTGAGGTATTTTTATCCCACGATGTGTCTTTGATCACGCTTGTGTGTCACAAGTAAAAGAATCATCCCGAGGCAAATTTTCCCCAAATGTTGATTTAAAAATACCAACTTCTCCGGGCTGCACCGGCTGCTCCCTTCAGCCACCAGCTCATACACCTTCGCCAGCATTTTACCTGTCTGACTTCATCTTCATCACCCTCTTCTTCCTCCTCCTCTTTGCAAAAAAATAAATAAATAAATAAAAATAAATAAAAAGACACTTTGAAAATAAAAATAGCTCAAGAAGCAGAGATATAAAGTGTCAGATCCATAAATAGATGAGCTTTTTGTGCACCTTTGCTTGGAGTGGGGCTGACATTTTAAATCCTGTCAGATATTAATACCGTTCCTCATGAGACAAAGATTGTATTCATAGGAAGTGCATCAGTTTATGTATTCAGAGGAAACGCAAAGCTTCCTGTTTGTAACCTGCACACATTCATGGTACGAAACAAAATGTTCACTGAGGAGCTCTGAACATTTTAAGGCTAACATGCTTTTTAATGAGCATTTCTTGAAGGGATCCACTTCACTGCCTTTCATATCAATGTATTTCAGCACTTTGGTAACAGTTCCTGTTTTAAATGTGCTATACAAATAAATCTGACTTGACTTGACTTGACTTGACAACCCAGCGGATAACAATATAAAGAACCAGGCTACAAACTGAGGTAAAAAATGTTACTTACAGGGAAAGACGGGGACCAGGGATGGGAGGTGGTGAACATTGAGGTAAACGGTGACTGTATTTATAAAGCACCTTTCTGTCTAATCAAGACACTCAAAGCTCTTTACAACACAATCTGTGCCTCATTCACTCATTCAAACATCACTCTACTAGATCTGTACAATAATAATCAGTGTTTTATCACATTCATACACCAGTGGGACACACATCGGAGGCAATGAAGGGTTAAGCAGCTTGCCCAGGTATGCTTCGGCATGTGACTGCTGGTGGATTCAAACCCCCAACTCTTGCATTGGAGGACGACTGCTCGAACCACTCAGCCACAGCTGCCCAGATGTGTACAGGTCAGTGGAGTAAATTACATCATCTCTCTGATACTTTTGGAAACACAAACATGGTCTGAAGACATTATTTATCCCTATGGGTCCAAAGTAGGACGGACATTTGGTGTCAGAGCCAAACACCACAGAAAACACACACACGCGCGCACACACGCACCGCTGCATGCGACCTCGTGTCACATGATGAATGACCAAATCAGAGGCGTAATGAAAAAGGCACACGTCGGCCTGCCACCTCCCTCTGTCTTCCACGAGTGTGTGATGACGATGATGATGTGTGTGAACCTCAGTCAGACTCATCCTCAGGAGCAGATAATTACCAGTGACCTCCCGCCTCGTAAAATCTGCCAGAAACAGACAACGAGCGATGAAGAAGCAAAGAAGCGACCTTGTGACACGAGCAGGTCCTTTTCTCACAACCTTTACATACGGAAGACATCAAACAGGAAAATTCACCTACAGTCGATGAGCAACTTCGCACTAATTTGTTGAGCTGCTTTAAACTGGTGCATTATGAGAACAACATTTTGTTGATTTTATTTTTTACTTTATGGATTTACATTTTTTTTCTTGGACCCGTCTTCAACACTTTGCAACAAATGCCTTTAACAGGTGGTTTATACTAAAAAAAAAAAAAAAAACTTTTATGTGCTTTAGAGGTTTAACCTGAAGTATTACTTTGCGACTGGAGTCCTTGCAGCACGGTGGTGCAGTTGCTAGAGCTGCTGCCTCTCAGCGAGCAGGTCGCCAGTTCAAATCTCGTCCGGTGGCCTTTCTCGGCGGAGTTTGCATGTTCTCTCCGTGCGGCGTGGTTTTCTCCAAACATTTTAGTTTCCTCCTTTTAGCATGTTACTTTTGCTTTCTTCTGCAAATTTAAGTTTTATTTTACCCTTTATAGCTATCATTTTAACATTTTCTAGCTAATGTAGGCTGTTCAGTTAAATTCAAGTTTTGCTACTTTCAGCCTAATAACTTATTTCTGCTAATTTCAGCTTGTTACAGTATACTCCTTTCAGCTTAACTATGTTTTTTCTTTCTTTATTTTTTTCTTTACCAATTTCCTAATTTTTGGGGCTAATTTCTGCTTATTTAAAACAATTAAGCAAATGAGTCATTTCTGCTTTCTTCTGCTAATTTAGGTTTGTTCTCCCATTTCAGCATGTTTTTTAAGCTAATTTCAGCAAGTTCTTCTGCAATAAGCATTCACACTGCATTTTCACAGGAAATGTAATTTCTCTGTGTGTTCATGTGTCTGTCTGTCTGTTAGCAAAACATTCCAGGAACCACTGAATGGATTTTAATAAAGCTTTTAATGTCATCACAGGATGTTCAACAACTGATTAGCATTTAGAGACAAATCATTTCAAAATGGCCACTGCTCCACTACAAAAAACACAAAATTAGCTATAACTCTGTCAAATTTTAGATTTTGAGTTAATATTTGACGTGGATGGATCTGAGAGTGGTTCCCAACTTTTTCTGAGCAGTAGATCCACTGGACAAATTTTAATAAAATCATTTTTATTTAAGAACCACTGGATGCATGTACTTTGTAGTACATCTGAATAATTTCTGGAGTTGACCCAGTTCAAGATGGCCGCCTCAGCTTTTTGACGTTAGCCAACACAAAAATGGTTTTAACTCAGATGTTGAACAAGTTTTCAGTCTGCGTTCTGTCGGCTTGCATGCTGAAGTTTCAAAGAAAGCTCTGTGATCGGTTAGCCCTCAGAGTATGTGTAGGGGATGACTCTCAACTACCACCACTCCAAATGTTTACTCAATAGCTGTGAAACTGACCAAGTTCAAACCATATTTTTGGGTCTGATTAACACCAAAAGTTAACCAGATGTAGATGTTGTGATTAGTTTCAATAGCATATGCCCAGTGGTTCATGATATTTTGCTAACAGAGCAGACATCACACGCAGACATGAGCAAAAACATCATTGTACTTTGTATCTTTGGTGGCAGGCGATGAAAATGATTTTAGGATCCTAATAACAAAGTCCATGTGTAAAATATTAAGTTTTAGTTTTCATATGCACTTGTTTTTAATGTTGTTTTGAATGTAACTTTTTATTGTTGTTTGTTTTTCATTCTGCTGCAGTTTCAAGTATTAGATATGTTTCCAGCATATTTACCAATAAATCCAGCAAATACAGTAAAACTCCCCCTTTTTTTAAATTCAGCAGTTGCAAGTGCATTATTAGGATGCAGCTTGATGAGCAAACGTCCCCAGAAGATTGTTGCATACATTTCTTCCTTTGTGTTGGTCTGTTGCACGAGTGGACTGTGTGTGAATGTCCCAATGTGAGTGTTGTCGTATAGCTATCGGATTTTTCTGTTCAAAGACACGGGGAAAAAATGGAGAACACATCTAGATCAAAGCTGTGCTGCAGCCTTTGTTCAGTCACCTCAGTGATGCTCATCAGTCGGTGAGATGTGAGACAGAAAAAGTCACGTTGACTAAAGGGGCATGGGAAGTCTGCTGTTATATCAGTAGAGACAAAACCTTCTGAGCTTCAAGTCTATGTGAAAATAATGACGTAAGACACTAAATGAAAATATTTAACTTAAATGTAGCAAGAAGAGCAAACATTTAAAGTCTGCCTGCTTCTCTATGCACAACATCTAAGTTTCAGTGAACTAACTTGAATCATTTCCTTTTTTATGTCGCCACCTAGCGGATATATTTGTCATTACATCTCATGTTTACACCAGTGGTTATGGGGCTCCATGCAGTTCAATGGTTCCCCTGCAGTGTCTCTTTCTACCAAATAAACCAGTTTGACCTAATAGGTGTTTACCACTCTGTTCATTATCACTTGGCACTGAAAGCAAAGGCAACTAGAGAAACTGCATTTCCTGCAAAAATGCAGTGTGAATGCTTATTGCAGAAGAACTTGATGAGAAACAGCAACAAAATAAAAAAGCCAAAATGTAGCTGAAATGGAAGAACAAGCCTAAATTAGAAGAAGAGAGTAGAAAAACAATTTGTTGAAATTTGCTTAAATATTCAGAAATTAGAAGAAAAATTAGGAAAGTAGCTAAAAAAGCTGAAATTAGCAAAAATAATATGACAGAAAAGTAATAAGAAGCTTAACAGACCAGAAGGAAGCAGAAAGAGCTTAAATGGGCTAAAAAAATAATGAGGAATTAGCTGAATAAACTAAAATTAGCATCAAAACGGATACCTGAAATACAAATTGTAGCTGAAACTACAATAATTAAGCTGAAAGGAGCATAATAAGCTTAAATGAGCAGAAATAAGTTAATTAGGCTATAAGTAGCAGAAGTTACCATGAAAAACATGAATTTATCTGCAAACAGCTGAAAATAGCTGCTTTAAAAAGGAAAATAAAAGATAGCTGGAAAAGTAGAACAAGCTTAAAGTACCAGAAGAAAGTTGAGAGAGAATATTTTTGATGACGTAGGCAGAAAAAGGTTGAAATTAGTGAGAAAAAAAGTGTGGAATAGCTGAAAAGCTAAAATTAGCATAAAAACAGCTAGCAGAAAAAAGCTGAAACTTTCAGAAATAAGCTGAAAGGAGCAAAGCATATTGAAATTAGCAGAAAGAAGTTAGAAGAAGCACAAGAATGTTATAGTTAGCTGAAAGATGCCATCACAAAACAGCCAAAATTAGTTGAAAGTAGCTGGAAAAAAAGTTTAAATGTGTACAAAGCTGAAAGAACCTGAAGCAGAACAAAATGAATCGACTGATCTTAATCTAAAAGTTTTGGCAAAGTGGTGAGAGATTCCAAAAGATTTATTTTAATAAGAGGCATTCCACTAAAATGATCAGTAAAAAGACACTCGTTTATTGAGGCACTTGACAAAAGCCATGGAATGTAAATATCAAATACAACAAATGTTATTCTTTCACATTCTTGCATCTGTAAACATAGTACAGTTAATAAATTCTGTCAGATACTTCATGTTTTACTGTCCCTCCCCAAAAGGAGACCTGTAAGAAATTAGCAACACCTCAGTTAGTGCACAACAGCTACACAGCGCTCCGAATACAAAACTACCACCCTAAATCTTCTTGCATGAAGAGATCATACAGTATAGACAAGTTGTTTGGTGCTCTTTGAAATGCATTCATTTAATTTTATTTCACATGAGCATAGAAGGTACGTTTGGGTTTCTAATACTCTGCAGCACAAAAACACATTTCTACTGCAGTAAATACGTAGATACATCATTTGAACAAGCAGACGTGAGCAGAGTTTACAGTATTTTCCAGCGTATAAGTCGCATCAGTTAAAAGAAGCATCACAAAGAGGAAAAAAATGTATAGAAGTCGCTTTGGCGTATAAGCAGGACAAATCAATGTAAAAAAAACAAAAAAAACAACTGAGACTTATATGCCAGAAAATACAGTACAAGTGTGCTTAGGCAGAAGATGTGCACGTCTCAAACTTATTTCACATCATTAGAACTCTGTGGTTATCAACTCAAACAGTGAAAAATGGAAATTAAAACTCAAGGCGATGATTTGCAAACCTCTAAATCATAATTTATGCAAAATGGATCACAGTAAACCTAATAATTTTTTTAATTAAGTGTACCTTTTCTTTAATTATAAGGTTGTTTTGATTTTGATGACATCAGAACTTCTCAGAAAAGCCGGGACACATCAATGCAGCCACTTTTTCATGACGTGTCAAATGTTTTCATTTGGTGAGAGGTCGTTATGCCGTTGCAATGGATGATGTTTAGCATCGTCTTGCTGAAATATTAATCATAACTTAATAATAACAATATATAATGTATCTAATATATATCAGTTGATTTGTTAAAAAAATATGAAATAGCTTAATGTGTACATTTGTATGAATTGTTGCTCGAGAAGGAGTTGTTTATTTTGTTTTTGTTGTCTGAAGATTATTATTGTTTGAATTATTTTTTGGGGGGCGGATGGGCAGATATAAAAAATTTTCTTCCTTCTGCAGCATTTCATTTTATTTGTGATTGTATTTCTTATTGTATATAGATTTTTTTTTATGAATAAACTTTATAATAATGAAATAAAAAACATGCAAGGCTTTCCCTAAAATAAAGGCCTCGCCTGGATGGAAGCATATGTTGTTTCCAGAGCGGTATAAACTTTTCTACATTGATGGTGCCTTTCCAGATGTGTGAGCTCCCCATGGCAGAGGCATTAATGCACCCCTATACCATCAGAGAAGCGTGTTTTTTTTAACTGTGCACCGGCAAGTTGTGTAATCCCTTTCCCCTTTAGACTGGAGGATGTGGTATCCCTGGTTTTCTATTCATCTGACGATAGATTTTTTATTTATTTATCTAGTCATTATTATTTTTTTTTTTTTTTAACTGTTTATAATTAACCTAAGTACACTAGTCCCTCGATCTTTCGCGGTTTTTCAACGATTGTCAACTTTAATATTAGTCACGTGATTGGGACATATGAGATTAAAACGTTAGGGGGGGAAAAAAAAACTTTGGTACTGGTGCCGCCATTTTGTAGTTTTCTTCAATAAGCAGTTAAAAAGAACTACACTACCCAGAAGCCAACAGTGCTTCCAGCTGCTGCTTTCTGCCGAAATGGAGGGAAAGTTTTGATCCGATTCAAACCTGACAACAAAGTTTGGTCGTTATTCCAACAATTTTCAGTCAGGTCATCTGGACGGTTTCATTTTTTGTGCTGAGATGTTTCAGGCGGGCACTGGAAGAGAAGCCGTGCCCCAGAGACCATCTTAGCATCAACATAACTGTTTTGTTTTGTTTGTTTGTTTTCCACTTTGGAGGAAGCTGTTGGGGGAGAATCAGTTGTTTGTGGTGTTTCCTCAGACTGATGAAGTCTTCTGGATGGAAGGCGAAACATCTCAGCACCAAAAAAGAAACTGTCCAGATGACCTGACTCAAACTTGTTGGGTTTTAGACCTGGATTACGACTTCGGTGTTCAATCATTATTCATAGTGACTTCGGCGCTCAGTGGTTGCAGAGAGCCGTTAGGAACCAACCGGGAATTGGACCAGAACCACTTCCAGCCTCATGGGTCAATCTGAGTGCAGCTTGTCGGCCCATGAATCCTCTTGAGTGGGGAGGCCTTTCTTGGAGGTCCGGTGTCTTCTCCGGAGCTCACCCGGACCTTTTTCATCCAGATCCCTCTGGATTGTTTGGACTTGATCTGGACCATTGTGAGGTTCTGTGCTGGTTCTCCGAAGGTCCGGCTCTCTCCAAAAGCATCTGGTGCTCAACGGCTGCAGAGAGCCGATCAGAAATTATGTAGGTTTAAGAGTTTAGAACATTGCAAGAGTGTGGGAAGAGTTTGTAAAGCCTTAAAATATAAATACTAAAATAAATATAGCATTTCTACTTTGCTGTTCTTCACCTATCGCGGGGGTGTGTGGACTGTAACCCCCGCAATAATCATGGGACTACTGCAAAACGGTGCTCCGGCTGTTTGTGGTTCAAACCACTTACCTTTGCAACCGTTTGTTGTTCTTGTGCATCTTTTTCTGAGAAGAGTTGCTGCCATGAAATAAAAATAAATACCTTATTCTTTGTCAGGAAATTGTGCAGCTTCTTAGTTTAAACATATTTTACCATCTCTGTGGGGACAAAAATAGGCTTTTGACATTTGCAAATCATTGCATTCTGTTTTTTTCCCTCTTTTTTTTAAATATATTTTACACAACGTCCCAACTATTGGGGAGGTTGGGGTTGCACTAAATGCTCATTAGGAATTACAAAAATACTTCATAGGTTTTGTCGTGTACCTTGGCTTTCAGACAATGTCTGCGTGGACTTCTTGCTTTGAAGAAAAGACCAAACGGAGGCGTTTTAAGGCGGCTGTTCGGCTACAACAAGTGTAGAATGAGGTTTCAATATGAAAGCATCTACGTTGTGAAAGCACCCCATGTTGAAACTAACCCCCCCAGCCTGGATGAGGCTGGCGCTCACTGTGAGTGGGTGACTGTAAGGCTGCAGTTAAAAGACAGCTTAAGAAAAAAAGTAGTTTTTGGTGATTTTTTTTTTTTTTTTTTTTTTTTTCCTGTTACCTTAAATGCTTTGTTTTAATCTGTATTTTTCAATAATTTACATAGAATTTTACTTTATTAAAACCCACAAAAAAATCCACTGGAACTATTTTTGTGCTGTAATAAATATCCATACTACGTCAGAAGGACTGGTAAATATTTAAGTGATGATTCAGATGTTTTGAAGTGAGATTCTGTTTACACAATTACTATCTTACCTGTTGCAGATGGATTATCCAGCAACATCAATTTGGAGAAATAGGCCACAAATCTCATCTGGCTCTGTCCGTGGAAATCCCGGTGTATTTTTTTAATCCTTGTTTATGAGATTTCCTGTGACAGGTAAACATTAGATCACATCTGCAACAGATGTGCCTGGGGAAACCCTCAAACCAGCAGGCGGTTGGATAGCTAATGCTCAAAACAGTGAGTTTATGCTGAGTTCACCGAAGACCATTGGCCGTCTCTCTGTTCAGTGTCCCAGTCCGAGTATGTTATGTTGTCCGGTATTTGGTTATGTTACAGAATGTGTATCTCACTGTGCTGTTAGCCTGTTAGCTTGTTAGCCTGTTAGCCTGTTCCGTTCTGCCGAGTGAGGCTCTCCCAGGGGCAAATGATTTCCTCGGTTTCCATCCCTCCTTCAGAGGCAGGCCTGTTCTCCTCTTCCTCATCCTCAGACTCGATGGGATAGATCCGACACTCAGGGGGAATGTCTACTTTTATCTGAAAAAAGCTAAATAAAAAAGTAATAAACACAGAAAAGAGGATTTCATAAACTCAGCGGTCTTAAAGTGGTTCTATCCGGAGTTAATTGGGAAAATACAACAACGGAGTTGAACATCTAGAGAAAAGCAAACATTTAAAAGCACCGGTAAAATAAAAATCCAACACTTCATCTTGTCAAGGGCAGATACCTTTCCCCTCCTCTCCCACTCCGCTTTGCTTTTCTCTGTCCTATCTGTGAAATGCTTTGGAGCCTTTCTTCTAAACATTCTTAAATTTTAAATTGTAATTCTGCTACGGATTTGGTCAGATGGTCCCTCAACACAGTTGATAAAATTTCTTCGAAGAGAAAGGCTTTAAGCGAGACAATTTGCCCTGTTGGCACGCACACAGCTGGATATCTCATCGACTTGGAAGACTTGATGTGTCTATCTCTGCTGTCAATTGGGGATTTTAAGGACGCGTATTTAATTGGATTTATGATAAATAGTTTCCTACTTTTTGGATTCGGCTGGTTCCTGGTTTATCAACAAACAAGGAAGTCGTCGGCAGCAAATTTGACCCTGGTCAGACTGCCTGCCTTATGTGATGGCATGGTTCAGGCCTCGAGCACCCAGACTCAACTGCTTTTGGCAGGATGGATTAGATCTCGGGGAATACTCTCAGGCACGGACCAGTGGTGTGGCCACTTAATTTGGACGTTTCAGAACCGAGAGGACTGACATAAACTCAAGGTAGACATAATCAGTAAAGTTCTAACTGTCCCCAGAACAAGCCACTTTATCTTAACTCGCCTGGAAGCTCTGTAACCTTGATGCTCTGCCCCTACCCCCCACTTTCACCACTTTGTCTGTCCAACAGATCCCACTTGTAAACGAGTCTTCAAGGATCAATGGGATTTATCTGTTTAAATAAAGGTTGAATGAATGAATGGGGAAAAAAAACATGACATTTCTGAAATAAACACTGAAATTTGGAAATCATCTAAACGATGAGTGTCACATAACATTTACAAAATATGACCAAAGCAGCTGTAACTTTTTTCTGCAGGGGGTGTTTGCAGGTGTGACTTACTTGCCCGTTCGTCTGGGTGGAGCCTGACTCGGTTCGTCTGGCGTGATCGGTTGAATGCGGCTACTCGTCGCCGCAGTTGTGTGACATTTCGGCGACAAGCTGGCGAACATGGCAGAAGGGCTGCAGCCTCTCTTCAGCAGGCGGCGCAGGGACAGGGCCACGCGGGATTTGGACATGTTCCCTCCGTCGGGGGCTCGAGGCTCGATGCTTCGCTCGCCTTCACCCTCGCTGGTCTCCAAGCGGCGCTCGGAGACGGAGGTGCTGTCCAAGGCCACGCTGATGGGGGATGGACACGCCGGGGTGTGGGCCAAGAAGGGGAAGGAGGGAGAGGCACTGGCAGAGGGGGGGTCGATGATTCCAGAATAGACCGCGAGGTGAGGGACAGGGGTGGTAAATCTACAAAGCTGTGAGGTCAAAGGTCAGGAGACACACGTCAGAAGGCATCCATAAAAGGCCAAATACACTTAATATAAATTTTGGAAGCCGTTTACAACAAAAAACATAATTGAAAAAAAAAAAAGGCATCCTGTTTACTATAAAAGTTATTTTAAACATGTTTGATCTATGTATTTAACTTAGTGTGTGGCAAAAAATAATTTGATTTTTACTTTTACTGAAGGAATCTTCCCAAGGAATAAATAAAGTGTTATATGTTCTAAACTGTTTAAATTTACTTATAACTTGTGATCTATCATAAATCTTTATTGTGCTTTGAAGAAAACAAACCTCTGGTTTTGAATTTTAGAATTAAAAAAAAAAGTGAACAAAACTCCACCTGCACTTTGGAGCATAATCCAAGTCTGCAAGTAAAAATATAAAATTCACATTTCTCTTTAGTTGATGGCTAGCAGGCGATGTCTTAGCCAATCAAAGTAGAATGGGCTTTTTAAGGGAACGGAAGCAACTTTTTCTTGTTTTATGGGAAAATTGCAAACATTCAAAAGCAAGAAGGACTTTGACTGTAATATGTCGAATTTTAGAGGCGAATCTGTTAAATAAAAAATAAAGGAAACTAGAGAAAATGCATTTACTGTGAAAACACAGCATGGATGCTTATTGCTGAATGTTTTTTGCTGCAAGCTGATGAAAATGTTGAAGCCAGGCTGAAAAAGGTTTCATCCATAAACTGTTAAGTTGAATTTGAACAGCTGACGTGCAGCAAAAAGCAAAAGAGCAGATTTGAACAGAATAAGCTAAAATAGACAGAAAGACGCTGAACAGATTACAAAACAATATGAAATTAACAAAAAAAGAAACTGAAATGAGCAGAATACATGAAATAAGTAAAAAGGAGGCTAAAAAAAAAAAAAAAACAATGAAATTGGTATAAAAAGTAGAAATTAATCAAAAGTATAAAAGGTGGAAATTATGAAAAAAAAAAAAAATCCAAAAAGCTAAAGACGCAGAAAAAAAGTTGAATTTAGCTGAAAGAAGTTGAAGTAGAACAAAAGCTGATATGAGCAGTAACAAGTTTTTAACAACACAAAGGCTTTGAAGCATGTGGGGAGCTCCATTCATTTTCACTGAAGAAAAATATGGTTGAAAAAGCTAAACACTGGCAGAAAAAACAAAAGTCACAGCAGAAACGTCCTGAATGAGCTGAACCATTTGATTTATAAACTGTTATAATTTACACAATCATGCAAAACAGGAGAATCTTTGGTTCAAAACATTAGATAATGGAACAGTTCAGGGGTTCCCAACACTGGTCCTTGAGGAACACCATCCTGTATGTTTTAGTTGTTTCTCTGCTGTTTTATGCTAATTTTTCAGATAATTCAACATTTTTTGCACTCATTTAAACTTTTTCCGCCCAATTCAGCAAAAATGTTCTCTCTGCACTTCCTTCTGCTAATTTCAGCTTATTTCAGCTTTTTTTTTGCTACTAGTTTTTTTTGGTGTGTAAATTTATGCTTTTTTTCTGATAATTTGTGCTCATTTCTGCTTCTTTCAGCCTAATTGAGCAAACATGAGTTGTTTCAGCTTTCTTCTGCTACTTTAAGCTTGTTCCAAATTTTCAGCTAATTTCAGCTGTTTTTAGACAAATTAGTTTTTCATAGTTATTTCTGCTCATTTCAGCCTAATTAACGTTCCTCTGCTAATTTAAGCTTGTTGTGCTCCTTTCAAGTTATTTCTGCTCCCTTCAGCTACTATTTAGCTGTTTTTATGCTAATTTACCCTTTTTCAGTTAATTCCACATTTTTGGGCTTATTTCAGCTTTTTAAATATTTGCAAATTTACTAATTTTTATGCTAATTTCTGCTTATTTATTGCTAATTTAGCAACTGTGTTCTTTCTGCATTCTACCAACTTTGGCTTCTTCTTCCATTTCAGCTACATTTCAGCATGTTTTTAGCTAATTTCGGCTGTTTTTCAGCAATAAGCATTCACACTGTATCTTTGCAGGAAATGTAGTTTTTTTTAGTTAAATTTGACACTCGTGCTTTACGGCGTTTTTCAAACCAAGTATGCAGAAAATCAAAGTTATAAAAGACGGATGGACGGAGGGGGTTGAGGCTACGCTGGAAGAAAAACATGCATTTCTTTATTAATAAAAGCTTGATTGCCATTTGTAATAAAAGCTGTTTAACTTAAAGGAGGAATATTCTGTTGATGTTTCTCACACAGGGAGGATTTTCTTGCTCTAGCACCTTCTCCTCTGCAGAAAACGGCACTTTTTTTAAAACGTTTTTTGGGTTTTACTCGACACGAGCAGAAGCAGGTACAGTAATCAAATCTCCGTTTCATCTCCGTCCAGCTTCAGAGAGGAGGAGCTGCACGTTCCAATCACTTCCGCCTCCTCCGACCTCCGGGGACTCGCTTTCATAAAAAAAAAAAAAAAAAAAACAAACGCCGGAGCTCAAATCTCATTACGAGCCGCAAACGAAGAGGAAGTTGGCCCGAGGAAGATTGTTTCATTACGGGGAGCGGCGCTGCGGAGGAACGTTGTGAGCACGGAGCGCTCGCAGCGACGGCGGATCGTGTCTCCTCTCGTGCAGATCTCCGTGGATGTACCTGCGTACTGTTGGCCCGGGTGCTGCTGGGAGACGCAGGGCGAGGAGGTCGGAGGAAACTCCATCATCGGGGCGGGCAGGAAACTTACGGTCGAACTGTGGAAGAACAAAAACAAAATGAGCTGCCGGTTCTGAAAACAAGTCCAATAGATTAAAAACTGGTCGTTCAGCTCATGCACACTTAGAGACGACACAAGGCTGAGGATGAAAAAGTAAAATCGGAGTCCATCTGGAGCGCTGGGCTCGGTGAGCAGTGCGCCTGGAGGGACTCGCCTCCAGCTGGTGGAGGAGCAGGCCGAGCCCCTCGTGGGAAAACATCGAGCCGTCGGAGTGCCGGCGTATAAATCATCTCCTCGCTAATAACGCAGGCTCGCCTCACAGCTGGGACAGGAAGTGACCTCGCCGGTCTTTGTTCTCCCGCAGGCGAAGACTAATGATGCGCACGGGTCTGCGTGCACAAACGCCCCACTGACGCTCCAAGCGGACGACACGCTTCGTGTTTAATGAGAGGCGGTATGCGCCAAGTCCAGCGAATTATTTTACACACGTCAACGTTTTGTGCACGTTTTCACTTTCAAGTGTTTCCACTAACATTAGACACCCAGTGTGCCCCGCCCCCTCCCCAG
>JARVLU010000489.1:22297178-22332601 GCA_031762415.1 Simpsonichthys santanae | reverse complement strand
CTGTGTACATAATTTTGTTTCATCACATGTACCACATGTGGTGCAAATGACAATAAAGATTATCTGACTCTGACTCTCTGACTCTGTTCTTTGCTTATTTAAAATAAAAATTGAAAACTGCAATAAATATGGGAAAGGATGGACTAAAACATGCTAAAACATTTAAAAAGAGCTGTATAAAGATAAATTTACATTTACAAAAAATGTACAGCTGCAACAATTTAGTGCCTGATCAGATGCCAATTGTTAATCACCTATTTTAATTGTTTTGAGATATTAGCTCAGATAAAAGCATTGTATGTTCAAATTCTAGTGTCTTAAATTTGAACAGTTTTTGGTTTTATTTGTGGAAAAGGAAATGCTGAGCTAACTAATCAATGCAGAAAATAAACTAATAAATAATGATATCAAATAATATCAAATTTTAAAATAGTTGCTGCACTAATCAAAGACCAAATCAATGAGTACTTTCTGCTTTTTGACTAATACCAGAGTACAAGAGATCAACAACTTGACTCAAATGACAATGTTTTGACTGTTTAACAACATTTGCTGTTGAAAACTAAAATGTGTTACATTAACCATAAAACCAGTTTGAAATGAGCACAAATTACAAGAGTTTCTCATTAACATTAAACAAGAAACTGGCCCATTGTGCATTTGGTCGTACGGGTTGAACACCTGCAGAGCAGCTTTCAAAGAATCATTTAGAAACTAAAAGAAGCTTTGAACTCCAGAGGAGATGCTTCAATAAAACCTTTCATCTATGAGCTCTTACAAATGTATCATCATGTCATTCTGGAGGGTTTGTAACTGGGCGACAGTTTACCATCTTTTAGACCAGGTAAAATCTTCTGAACACATTCAAAAGTGTTGGTAAGTGCTGTGAGATACCTGAGGTGAGCCCAAACAGCAGGAAGGCATCCGCACATCTGGGACAGCTGACAATGATGTCACTTTCAATGAACATGCCGACTTTCACAGGCTGGTAAAGTTCATGCTCGTAGTGAACTGGATTTGTGTCATGGTCACTGGTGATGGTAACAAGGGCCACTGCAACACCTCCATCAGCTCTGGCTCATCCTAAAAAGAATAAAAGAGATGATCAGAATCAAATCCTTTATAACAGTTTGACATTATTATTTAATGTCCTTTTCTAATACTGTAGTTTTATTTCAGTAATTCCATTCAAAAAGTGAAACTTGTACATTATATTAATTCATTACACACAGACTGATATATTTCAAATGTTTATTTCTTTTAATGTTGATGGTTATAACTGACAACTAAATTCGGTATCTCAGAAAAATAGGATATTACTTAAGACCATTGGAAAAAAAGAGGATTTTTAGAAATGTTGGTCAACTGAAAAGTATGAACATGAAAAGTATGAACATGAAAAGTATGAGCATGTACAGCACTCAGTACTTAGTTGTTGCTCTTTTTGCCTGGATTACTGCAGCAATGCGGCGTGGCATGGAGTCGATCAGTCTGTGGCTCTGCTCAGGTGTTATGAGAGCCCAGGTTGCTCTGATAATGACCTTCAGCTCTTCTGAATTGTTGGGTCTGGTGTTTCACATCTTCCTCTTCACAATACTCCATAGATTTTCTATGGGTTGAAGTCAGGTGAGTTTGCTGGCCAATTAAGAACAGGGATACCATGGCCCTTTAACCAGGTACTGGTAGCTTTGGCACTGTGTGCAGGTGTCAAGTCCTGTTGGAAAATGAAATCTGCATTTCCATAAAGTTGGTCAGAAGCAGGAAGCATAAGTGCTCCAAAACTTCCTGGTAGATGGTTGTGTTGACCTTGGACCTCAGAAAACACAGTGGACCAACAACAGCAGATAACATGGCACCCCAAACCATCACTGACTGTGGAAACTTCACACTGGACTTTAAGCCACGTGGATTCTGTGCCTCTCCTCTTCCTCCAGACTCTGGGACTTTGATTTACAAAGGAAATGCAAAAATTACTTTAATCAGAGAACATAACTTTGGACCACTCAGCAGCAGTCCAGTTCTTTTTGTCTTTAGCCCAGGCAAGACACTTCTGACACTGTCTCTTGTTCAAGAGTGGCTTGACACAAAGACTGCAACAGCTGAAACCCATGTCTTGCATACTTCTGTGCGTGGTGGTTCTTGAAGCACTGACTTCAGCTGCAGTCCATTTTTTGTGAATCTCCCCCACATTTTGGAATGGGATTAGTTTCACCATCCTCTCCAGGGTGCAGTTATTCCTATTGCTTGTACACTTTTTTCTACCACACCTTTTCCTTCCCTTTGTCTCTATTAATGTGCTTGGACACAGAGTACTGTGAACAGCCAGCCTCTTACCTGTGTCTTGTCCTCCTTGTGCAAAGTGTCAATGGTCATTTTTTGGACGACTGTCAAGTCAACAGTCTTCCCCATGACTGTGTAGCGTACAGAAGCAGACTGAAAGACCATTTAAAGGCCTTTGCAGGTGTTTTGAGTTAATTAAAGTGCACTTGGTGTCTTCCATATTGAAACTTTTCACAATATTCGAATTTTCTGAGATACTGAATTTGGGGTTTTCATTAGTTGTCATTTTAATCATCAACATTAAAAGAAATAAACATTTGAAATATATCAGTCTGTGTGTAATGAATATCATATACAAGTTTCACTTTTTGAATGGAATTACTGGAATAAATAAACTTTTCACAGTATTCTAATTTTATGACCAGCACCTGTATATGTCGACGATAGCATCATCTATACATCCAGTCCCTCTTTGACTACTGCTCTGTATTGGCTAGCTTCACTTTGATTCAACAGGTTTTCTTAAACCCAGACAAAACTAAATACTGTACAGTATATGAGTTTTAATAGAAACCTACCACAAGTCAAGTGCCCCTTTTAAATGTGTTCATTGCTCGGTATTGAGATTTATTTTGTAGAAAGGTATAAGTCTACAGGTATTGGTATCTGACTTCACAACAAACTCACATACATAAAAGTTCTGCTCTCAAAGGTTAAATTCTGCATCGGCTTTCGTTACTGTAATAAATCTTCGTTTACACTCAGCCACACATGACAGCTTGCTTCCAATCCAGGATTATGGTGATATGGTTTACAAGTGTGCCTCAAAAACTCCCCTACACAAACTGGATGTTATTGATAATGCTGCTTTCTGTTTTGTAGCTGAAGCTTCTTTAAAAACACATCACTATAATCTGTACTCCCTAATGAACTGTCCATCTCCTCATTCTCGCAGAAAAATTGTGAATTAGGTTGAAAAAAGTTTAAATGAGTAAAAAATTGTGGAATTAGCTAAAATTAGCATAAGACAGCTAAATAGTAGCTGAAATAGCAGAAAAGGCTGAAACTTGCATAAATAGGCTGAAATTAGTAGAAATAAGTTAGAAGAAGCACAAAAATGTTGTAGTTAGCAGAAAGAAGCTAAAAGGAGCACAAAATGGCTGAAATTAGCCAAAAGTAGCTGACTTTTTTATTTATTTTTATTTTGAGCAAGGAAGCTGATAGAAGCTGAATTGGAACAAAATGTGAACGGAGCTGTAAAAGTATGTAAACAGATCTAAAGATATGAAGGATGTAAAACAAAAGCTCATTTCATATTCTATGAGGGGGGGAAAAGTAACAGAAAAGGCTAAATACAGTATTTCAAAAAGCTAAAGTTGCACCAATACCAACGTCATAGCACCCTTCTCCTGAAAGAGCTGAATGTTTTTATGATTTGTTGAAACAGCGCAACAATTCTGGAACGAGGAAGATGCTGAAAAACGTACGGAAGGAAAATGGATCGCAATAGTGTGAATGCTTCATGAACGTTAATGCAAATATATGAAATACTTTGTATGGTTATGACAGTAAAATCTAATTAACGACATATCATTGTCCTGCCAGAGAAACTCTTCAAAAATTTATTTCAGAGACATCCACATGAGGACAAAACAAGCGATGCACTGTTTGCTTCTTCGACAAACATCTGATGTCATAACCTGTTTGCCCCCCGACTCTCTGAGCAGTGACTCACATCAGTAAGTGAAAACACTCACTGCTTCTTGCTCTGAGCCGAAGCATCCGTGTTTAATTAAATGCTCTCAGCTGTGTTTCTGCGCCAGCCTCAGCTCATCTGTTGTGAAATTTAACCTCCCGTGGCAAATCCAAAGCTAGCTGTTGCAACTTGGGAGCAACTGCTCCGACACGTTTGGTGCTGTGGTTGTTGAGCTTTTCACAGCGTAGGCTCACTGTGTGGCAGCTTCGTACCACCGCCTGCAGCTGCACGAAACACGGAGAATAAAATGTGTAGCGTCAAATGGGTTGATAACAACCCTGAAAAACAGAATAAAAAACTCATTTCAAACTCTAATTATATTTTATCACACAACTTGACACTGTCCGCCACTTTAGTCGGCGTCACAACTCGATGGCTCTCCGTGTGCACGAGGCGCAAACCGCTGCACCACATCCTCTCACGCTGTGTGAAATATAAATCAGTGGTGCCCTTTCTGCTGCCCGGACACGTAATGGTAATGAGGCGTCATGGGTTGAGATAATGAGATACACTGGGAAGTGTAGAGGCGGCACGTGATTTATTTTCAGGTTTCTGTGTCTGCTGGTGTTTCACAGCAAATCTACACGAAGCTGCATCCTGTTCTCACACCATAAGCCTGATAGATATCTGTGTGTGTTTGTATTATCAATGTGAAGACTTAAATCTAATGGTGAGAACATCTGTCTCTTCTGGTGACAAAAAGAGCTCCTCTTCATGTAATTATCACCTGCTGTCAAAGGCAAAAGGGCAATTATATTTTAGCCCTTGTCTGAGTTCATTTGTCTGCATCATTTGCAAAATGTCTCATAAACCACAGGACCAGAGGTCTGCAACCTTTACAATCATTTGTGCCCCTTTGCTCATTAATAATAAAATGTGTGTAGAAAACAGGCTACAACTGTAATTATCAACTGGTGGCCCATGGGCCACTTTGTTTGCTGGAAGCAGGATTTCCAGCTAGTACAGGGTACAACATAAAACTAACATATTTACTTATTTTAGTTTATGTAATTGTGGCATTAAATGTATGAATAAAAATAAATACTTTCATTTACTTTGAATGTATTTTGTATATCACCATATTTTCCTCAGCAATTTATTTTGTCACAAAAAAAAAAAAAAAAATTCTGATGGGATTTTGGTTTTTGTTTAAGCTTCAAAGAGTTCTGCAAAAGGACCAAAGAGCCGTGTGGCCCCAGAGCTGCAGGCTGCAGACCCCTGCATTGGACACATTTTCATGAAACTCCCTGAAAAGATTCCTTGGACGTACATGTGTCACTTTGTGGTCAACTAAATTCAAAATGGCTCTCTCAGCTAAGACACCAGAGAAACTGCAAAAATGGCTACAACTCACAGTTTTTCAGATACCGAGCTAAGATTGGCTGTAGAAGTAGCTGATCATCATCCCCAATACACTGTACGATATTTTTTCTTTGTACTTCGAAACTAATCGTTGGCACCAACCCTGTCTGTCTGTTAGCAAAATATCTAATGAATGCCTGAACAGATTTGACTGAAATTCTTAGAAAGTAACCATTAGGCTCCTTTTGGTCAATCCAAGATGTCCATCACAGCTAATTGACATTAGCCAACATAACAATGGGCATTTTTATAGCCATTAAGCTAAACTGAAGTGTGGTAGTAGCTGAGAGTAATACCTAATACTAACACTTTCAACCAGATTACACAATGTTGTGAGATCACGTAACATCATATACAACCTTTGGCCGAAACGGCTATACAGTAGTTCCTCGCTACTTTGTACATCGCGGTTCGTTTTTTGCGAACTCGCTTTATCACGGTTTTTTCAAAATAAGATTGGACATGACACACAATCGGCTGATCGATGGATGAGCCGCACGATCGTCATGGAATTTTTATTTTAAATTATTTAAAATTATTTAGCACCTCCTGCACCTTTGTGCAGCCCTTACTGCAGGATAAAGCTCCTGCTGCAGCTGATCAGCTGTTCACTGTGCAGAACAGAGAAGTGGGCGTGGCCAAGAGCTCTTGCAGGAGGCAAAGAGCAGAGGAGGCAGGGAGCTGAAATCATGACATTCTGTGTTCTTTTAGACCGTTTAGAGTCTAGAAATATTGTTTTAGAATATTGCAAGAGTGTGGGAAGTGTTTAAAACACCTTTATATATACTAAAATAAACTACTACGGTACTTACTACTTGAACTATTATTCCTACTTCACAGTTTTTCACTTATCACGGGGCTTCAGGGTACAGAACGCCCGCAATAAACGAGGGACTGTGAGTTTGTGCCTTTTCCTCAAGGTGGCAATATGCGTTCATTAAATGCTAGTCATTTAATTTATAAGGTTTAAAGCTAAATAAGTGCAAATGAAGTGTGTGTTTTCAAACCGGAGGCCTGTGAACCACCCAGTAGGCTCTCTCCTGACACTCAAACACCACACGGTCTGGTTTCTTCCTCTCTTTCGCAGCTCTAAAAATCACAAACAAAACAAACGTGTGACAGCGTCCTCACTTTAAATTGTGTCTGAGTTTAAATTGTGTCTGAGTTGTCTGCACGCCGCCCACCTGTACTGTTCTTTAGCTTGCATCACGATGAAGTCCCATTTATGATTCATCCACTTGTGAAGACGGTTGTACTGCTCCTGAGAACATGAAACAACACCTCGGATTAGAAGAAAAGACAAAAATCTAGTTTTTATTTCTCGACTCTCTCTCAGTTGGGTCCTCACCTGCTCGTGGAGCTCTAACATTCCTTTCTTGCGTATGTTTCTTTTTGCAAGATAGATTGCTTTAGGGATTAAACCGACAGATTAGTTAATGATAAAATTAGATAAAATGTAAGCACCAACTGTTTGCTGTACTCACCATAATCTGTGTCTTCAACAGGCCACTGCTGCGTGGGCCAGAAATAGGGTGTCTGAATGAAACAAGAAAAAAAAAGTCAGATTAAACATTTTGTCTGAAGAAACTTCAATATTTTTCAGACTATAAGGCGCATTAAGCGAAACAAAACAGTCAGATAAGTCAAACTGTTCACAATAACTCTCAGCATTGTTCAATTGTACCACATAAAATCGGCTCGAGGTCAGTAAGCACAACCATAATTAATACATAAAAGGCGCACTAGATTATAAGGCTCACTGTCGATTTGAAAAAAATTAAAGGATTTTAAGTGCACCTTATAGTCCGAAAAATATGGTATGAATATTTTATAACATGGTCAATCTAACAAAAGCTTACTATATTTATCAGTTGTTTGTGAGTAGAAAACAAACAAACAAAAAAATTTTTTTCAACAAATAATTGTTTCAAGTCTCAATAAAACAGCTTTTTCTATTTGCTCCTGCATATTTAAATACAACATCAGGGATGCTCTTGGACAAGCTCGCTTTGCTCTGATTGGTCAGCTCCAGGAGCCTGATGAGGCACCACCAACCACAACAACAGTCAGAGTTGGTCTAAAGATTTTTCGGATTATGTGAAACCCAGAAAAAAAAAAAAATAATAAATAAATAAACGTGTTTTGTCTCATTGTTTGAACTCCAAAAGGGTCAAAAGTGGTGGACTTCTACATTTTTTGTTCCCTATCTTGGCTTTTCTTCATCATATTAGACCAGTTTGAGGGCTTGACTTGGGTTTGAGGTGCAGCGTGTTTACCTGGAAGCGATACAGGGACGCATCTGGTTTGATCACTAAACGTTTGTGGTCTTGTAAAGGGTAGATGTATCCTAACGCCACCAGCATAGAGCCAACGCTTCTGGCTTCTGCTGGCAATAAACAGAGTTATAAACAAGATAGTATCAGACACTTGAGAAATTGGGAAGAAAACAGTCATTTTAAAAAAAAAATCAAAAAAGCATACCTAAAATGTTAACTTCATTAAAAAAAAGATCCATTATATGTATTTGTATTGCATCAGATGACTCATCTCTTACCTTGTGCATCTATTTGAAATCGGTCAGCCAACCATGCAACTATGTCTTCACCTGGGAAAAGACAAATGCCAGGCGGAAAATAATTTTCAAATGCAAAGACGTCTGTTGGTACAATTCTACAGTAATAAAAATGATGTTACTTGAGTCCAAATGCTGCAGTTTTGTTTCATCAGTCCCAGAAACTGAGGCTTGTCCACATGCATTTTACCATACCCATAACACTTTATGAAGGCCAACCAAAGTGCTGTTTTAGTGAATTTTAATCCATTTTATGTGTCTGTGTTTTTCTGTTAATTGTAAAGCCCTCCTGGGTCTTCTTCCATGGAAATGATTCAAACTTGGTCAGATGTGATCAGAAAGTGACATATCTTGACCTTGGAGTACAGCTTAAATGGTTCTGAATGTTTTCTTAGCTTGTTTTCTTATTATTGGTTTGATTAAACTGGGGTTGTAGTCCTTATTTTGTCAACTTTCTTTTAAATGGTGCCACGATTGCTGGAAAATGCATTTGTGGATCGAGCAGTTGAGCAGCAAAGACGGAATGTGGGCTTCGTTCTTAAAAATCTTATAAAATCTCTTAATCTGCTTGTTTTATGTGGTTTATTGAATTAAATGATTTAAGTCTGAAGAGACAAAGCTAATCAGTGATTTAACAATTTATTCGTTTAAGAAAAAGGGGCTTCTGGGGCATGTGGAAGAACCATACACAGCTACAACAGCCAGGTAACTCCTCATGCTGCTTAGTAGATTGGTGAGATGGCGTCCTATTCTTCAACGGATATTTGTAACAAGCCGGCGAATGTGGTTGTGTTGGTCCGTCTGGAACAAACAGCCCAGGCGCATGAAGGCCAATTTGTGTGTGGCTGTAAAGTCTAGAAAATTAATGCATGAGGGAAACGGAAAATGTGTCATAGTAGAAGAAGAAAGACAAGAAAAGGTGTAAAGGAGTCTGTTTAGTTTGCTGGAATTCAAAGATCACAAATGACATAAGAGTCCATGGTTCCCTCTCTGCTCTTCTTCCTCCCTGCTGGTTTTGTCTCTCCTCTCATCTTGTCTGTTCAATCATCTTCCTCCTCCTCTCCGCTTCCTACTTCCTCCCTCGGCCTGAGTCTGAGCCCGTGGGGGTTGTCATGGAGATGCAATCTGTAGCTCTCGAGCTTGAGCCCCATACAGTCGTGGTATTTTTCAGTGAGAACATGATCACAGAACCAGCCGCTGAACGAGCGTGCGCTGCTGGACACATGCAATCAGCTATTCCTGTGCATGTGTGGGCCGTGTCTTGTCGTTTTTCTTACCGGTCATGGCGTGTGGTATCGTTGTGATAACAAGTCTCTGAGGCTGTGACTTGACTCCCGTGTTGGGGTCCTGCATGTCCAGCAGCACCTTCTCTGCCTGGAAAAAGGGGAAAATACGTGTAAGAAAAAAGGTGGGTGGAGGTAGAGGTCACCATGCCAACAAGTTGCTGTGACAACGGGTCGTGGGGCAGAATGCATGGTGGGAAAAATCTATAGTTGACAAGAAATCTTAGTAATGTATTCCACGAGTTTCTAGGATGTGATGTTGGTTATGATTTTTGTCCTGGTTTCAAGCATCCCATGGGCTCACTGCCAACCTCAGTTACTGTGTGAACATTTGAAGCATTCACTATTGTGATCCTTTTATCTTCTGTAAGTTTTTGGCACAATTTTCATCCTGCAGTTTTCAAGCTACTTCTACAAGTCTTAAATCAAAACGTTCAGGTCTTTCAGGACAATCATATGACTTGGTGCAACTTTAGATATTTAGTCTTTTCTGCCATTTTTTTCATCATAGAAAATGAACTGAGCTCATTTCACATCCTTCAAATCTTTAGATCTGTTCACAACCTTTTACTGCTCCTTTCACATTTTGTTCTGCTTCAGCGTCTTTCAGCATCTTTGTGCAAATTTAAACGTTTTTTTTTTTTTTTCAGCTGTTTTCAGCTGTTTTGTGCTCCTTTTAGATTCTTTCTGCTAATTACAATCTTTTGGTATACTTCTAACTTATTTCTGCTAATTTCAGCTTGTTATGCTTTTTCCTGCACGTTTTAACCTTTTCTACTAATTGAGTAAATAATTAGCTGTTTTTATGCTAATTTTAGCTTTTTCCACTAATCCCACATTATTTGCACTCATTTAAACTTTTTTCAGGGTAATTCAGCAAAAATGTGCTCTCTCCATTTCCTTCAAGCAATTTAAGATTCTTTCTGCCTTTTAGCAGTTTCAGTATTCAGCAGTTTTTTTTTTTCATCGTTTTTCAGATAATTTTCACTTTTTTTGTGCTAATTTCTGTTTCTTTCAGCCTAATTGGGCAAACGTGTTCTTTTTGTTTTCTTCTGCTAATTTAAGCTTGTTCTACATTTTCAGCTAGCTTTGAAAACTTTCATTTGTTTTCAGATAAATTCAAAATTTTTGTGGTAATTACTGCTACTTTCAGATTAATTTACTTCGTTATAATAATTTCAGTTTATTATGCACCTTTCAGCTTTTTCTGATAATTTCAGCTTTTTCTGCTATTTCATAAGCTGTTTCTATGCTAATTTTAGCTTTTGAAGCTAATTCCACATTTTTACCTCATTTCAGCTCATTCTGCTTCCTTCTGGTATTTTAAGCTTCTTTCTGTCTTTTTAGCTACTGTTCAGGCATTTCCCCCCAGATTTCTTTTTTTTAAGCTAAATTCATAAATTTTGTGCTCATATCTGCTAATTTAACTTAATTCAGCAAAGTTTTCTTCCTGCTTTTTTCTGCTAATTTAGGCTTGTTCTTCCATTTCAGCTTAAATTCAGCATGTTTTAGCTAATTTAAGCTGTTTTTCTCAATAAGCGTTCACACTGCATTTTCACAGAAAATGCAATTTCTCTAGTTAGCAACTGCAACTGTAAGACAGGCAAAAAATGTGTTTACATCTGTGTGTGTGTTTCTTAACAAATCACCTGATATACCACATGTTAGATTTGAATAAAACTAAGAAAGTGATGATTTGATGCACATCTGCAGTTGAAAAACTTTTGGAGTCAACCCAGTTCAAGATGGCTACCACAACCAACCAGCTTTAGTGCACACAAAAATGGTTGTAGCTCATATTTTGAGATAAAATTTGCTGTGGTAGCTGACAGTTACCTTCACCTTGTTCTCTGAGCACAGTGTGATCACAACAAATGATCGCTTAAAACTTTGGCATTAACTGCTGGAGTCAGTCCAGTTTGTCTGTTAGCAAAATGTCTTGGTAACAACTGGATGGAGTTGAATGAGACTCTCAGAAAATAATCATTGATTGTAAATGTTTATAACTTGTTAACTTTTGATGGCAAGCCAATTCAAAATGGCCACCACAGGTAATAATCTTCAGCTGATGTAAAAACTATGTCAATTATACAGACATTAAGCTAAAGTTTGGTGTAGCTGAGAGCCATTCACAACGCATGGTCTGAGCACTAACAGATCCAACAAGATCTTAGTATGGAATTGTGCATGCTTAGTTTCAAACTTTGACAAAAATAACTTTAACGCCATCAGTTTTCAACACAAGTTGACCTTAATTTAAATTTAAAACGGTTGCATGAAAGGTGGCATGCATTCATTTAAGAGATGCTACACCTTTGAATTTTTTTTTAAAGCTACACATATTCAAGCTAGTATAAAGTACTTCAAATCAGATGAATGCTGCAACGATTCGGTCTCTGTGATTAATGAACTCTTCCAAAACAACAGTTCAGCGCTGGGTGCAAAAAGCCGCAACACTTCATTAGAAAGTGCCGAGAGGTGAGGCAACAAGCCGTGATCTCATTCTTCGGCTCATGTGGGTGATTTGCAGTGAGTCACCGTCCTTCTCAACACCATTTCCGTTTTTGTAACTGATCCCACAGCTCCCGCAGATTCAACAACTCAGGTGAAAACAAGAAACCTCGCAGTAAATTAAAGGTTGCAATGTCACGAAGACCAATGAATTAAAGTTATAAATTAAGGAACTAAACCTGCACATATGCTTTCTCAATTCAATCAACCCCTTAAAAAAAGTACAGACTAAATTTGTGAACAACTGTCTTTTATCTATGAAAACAGCTGAGGTGGCTAACAACATTGACATCCATGAAAGAGCAATTTAGGATTGAATTTAGGTGTATTGTACTTATGATTTGTTGATAAAAAGGCTTTGTTTACATTCAGTGCATACCCACATTTCTGAAGTGCATATCAATATGGGGAATATTAAACCAATTTAAACTGCACCCTCTAATATAGATCAGGATTACCTTTTTTTATGTCGGATTTCTTAGTTTGCAATGAGTGCCTTGAATGCAGCATGTGTGTGTGTGTGTGTGTGTTTGTCTGACTCTCGGGTCTGTTTGAAGTGGCTTTATGCTTTGAAGTCATCCTGGAGAGGGTATAAGCCCGTAACTGAGCTGGACCAATGTGCTTTTATGGCTCAAAGGGGGATGATTTTCCATCACGTTCCACTTAGTGTGGTCACTCTGCAACATATTAATGAAATCAGGTTTTCAGTTAATCATTTTTCCTCACCATCTTTCGCCTGATGCCAGTTGTGCTGAATAATTTTTTAAAATGTGAAACGATGCATCAAGCCACACTCGGATCTGAGAGCCAGGCTGTTGTTCTCACTAGCCTGGATTAACTTCTTTCCAGCAGCAGCTCAGGTACAGGTGGGAGCACTTGTACTGATCCATACTTAATGCTTATTAAACCAAATGACCTTATCAATGAAAAGAAAAAAAAAAGGATGAAGCAAAAGAACAGTTTAACATTCTTGGATAAAAAAAATGCACTATGAAATTAAGTGGATATTTGATTGGCATTGTTCTGATTGCTTTTCTCTACACTCATTTAATTGAAAATTGCACTGATTTTTTTTTTTTAAACTGAAGAGGACCTGTGGGGTTTTCAAACACCTCATTGAGAAAATCACAGCCTAAAAGCAGAAAATAAGCAACAATTCTCTAAGAACTCAAAGAACAAGATGATTTTCATAGCCTGGCGTAGTTTATAAACCTATAATTTGTGATGTTACAGGAGAGTATTACAATGTTATTCATTTTGTATGTGTTGGAGGGTCTGCAGGTGAAAGCCTGTGGGCAGAGATGTAATTTACAGCTTACCTTTTTGAGACAAGCCATCCGTGGTCGGTACCTCTGTCCATGGTCCCGGAGAGCATTTCTAATAGTCATGTTGATGATGTTGTTGCACTCACTCACACATACACAAACAACGCTGCTGTCGCCTGTGAGCTCTGTGTCGTGCGAGGATGCTTGAGGGGAATCGATACAATCGATGATGATGCTGCGTTCAAATGTCCTACCAAAGCTCTTGTTAGGATGGTGGGAATTTTTAAAACGCGTTGTTGCATTTTCAATTTTTCGTGTTGAAAGTGCACGTTATAAATAATTTAAAGGTATAAATTGTATACAAGTACGAAAGACGCACAGTCTTGCTTAATTACGATCATGTTTTAAAATATTATATTTTTTTGTTTACATAACTGTTTGGAGCTTTGAACTTCAAAATTTACCTCCAAATACAAAGAAACCTCTAAAGCAAATATGAGCTTAAATATTTAACGTTTTCTTATGTATTCGCTCTTTTATGGTTGATATTGTGAGTGGCGAAAATGTGAACGTTTAAAATTCCTATATTTTCCCGATCAATTGAAGGCACCGGATATAAAAGGAAGAACTGAATTAACCAATCAGAGAGCTGCTTTCTCTGCGCGTGAACCCGTGTGATGCGTGTTGCCACTGTCAACCAGTAGAGGGTGACATTGCGTTATTTGTCATATCAGATTTACTCATTGTTAACTTTGATTTTCTTTTGGTTGGTTGTTTTGGCTATTCAGTTAACAAAAACTGTACATATCGACTAAAGTTAACTTTAAATTGTGAAAACGTGTAACTACGGCTCCAACTGGTTCGAGAGTGACGGTAAACGGTCGCGCGGAGCTACTTCCTGAGTTTAGGGAAGGGGCTTGGCCCCGTGCTCGCGCAGCGCGAACGCGCATCAAATGAGCATCGATGAAGTTTGTGCGAACATGGCGGATTTCCTGCCGACCAGGTCCGTGTTGAAAGTTTGCCTGCCCGTCTGCCTGCTCAACAGCGGCGAGGTGGAACAGACGCGAAAGTCGAAGGAGATCGACAGATGTATCTCCCGGGAGAAAACGTACGTGAAGCGGCTGGTAAAGATCCTGCTGCTGGGCGCTGGCGAGAGCGGCAAGTCGACTTTCCTCAAACAAATGCGGATCATCCACGGCCAGGACTTCGACCAGCAAGCGCGCGAGGACTTCAAGGGCACGATTTACTGCAACGTTATCAAAGGTAACCACCGCCGTTCACGACGCGCACGTTAAAGAGAAGAACCGAGCCTCTTGTTTGGGACGGAAAATCCCCAGAAAGGCGTTGAAAACGGATGGAAAAGTTTCCACATCTGCTCAGCGCCGAACTGCCGAGGGGGAGACCCGCATAAACAGTGTGGTGTCGGCACACCCAGTGAGCCGGGGCTCGGCCTGAAGTGTCCGGTCTCTAGCTGCCTGTCGCCGCTGCTAAACTTTAAACAATTCGCTTCGTTCTAGCTGTGGTTAACAGTCAACAAGCCGTTTTATGTGTTGCTTTTATCGCTCATGGAGGGTGACCCAGCACTGGTGTTCCTGTTTGTACCCTTAGCACGGAAAGTACCATTAATGCATTTATTGTTTTTTAAAATGGGTATTTGTTCCCACTTTACATCGTTGAACTTTAACACACATTGTCTTTTTAACCTTGGAACGATATTGCCTTATGAAAAGTAGTCATTTAAAAATGTTTTTTTTTTTTTTTTGTATAAAATCTTCAATTGGCCAAAAAACGCGTTAAATGGTAGAAGCAAGAATTTTGTTGTAAATGTCTAAACCATCTAACACTTATGCCTCATTAATAATTATCTAATGAACTTGCCTAATTAGCTGTCTTAAGCACTTTGACTCAAATAAATTATCACAAGTTTACTTTCACAGCAGCTAAATGATGACTACGCTGTTTTCCACTTATACGTTGATTTAGTCCCTTTATAAATATGTACAATCCTGATTTAAAATAGGGATGCACGATATTATCGGCATGGTATTGGTATCGGTTGATATTAACGATAAAGTTAAATATCGGCCATTCCATCAAAATAACTCACAAAAGGCTTCTGTTTTAACTTAATTTTTAATTTAAGAAAGTGTCAAGTGTATCTATTAACGCACTACTACTTGTGCGTTTTTCACTTGTCGATTGTGAACAGGTTGAGTTTAGATTTGTGAAGATTTACAAATTTGCTCAAGTGTTGTCGTTGTGTTGGAGTAAATAATATCCAAGTTATATAAAAAATATATATATAGTCCGAGTTGAAGTGTTACATCATTTTCAGCTCCTTTTTGGCATCAGCATTTGGTAGCATGCCAGACTGACAAAGTAGTATTTTAATTCCACAGCAGAGAAAGCTGTGTAGTCTCTGTAAGTAGGTCTAGGGGGGAAAAATATCAGTACTGGTATTGGTTATAAGCCAAAAGAGTTTTAACATATTGGCATATAGGATATCAGCTAAAATCAAATATCATGCATCCCTAATTTAAAATGTAATTTTGATAGTTATTAGTAGGGGTGCACTGATTTTAGTTTTCTGGCCGATCACCGATTTCTAAAACGTCTGATCTGCCAATTCCGATTTTGTTCTATAAGCGACACTCGTGTTATAAAGTCACAATGCACCTTCAATTTTCCAATATTTTATTGAAAAACATACCCTTGAACAATATCTTAGAAACAGTACAAACTTGTTTTAGCTGGCCATGAGGTAGTGCTCTGAAATATAAAGGAAGTTCAGACAATTGTTAAAACAAACAAAAAAATGGTAAAATCGGTTTCTCGTGTAAGTATTGTCCGATTTACCAAAATTAAGGAAATCGGGGCCAATTTATCGTGCACCCCTTTATTAGAGGTTGACTGATGATGCAGGGTTTTAGATGTTACACCAATTTGTTTTACTTTGGTCAATATGTCGTTTTTATTAAAAACAATGGATTAATTTGTGTACGGTAATGATAATAAATGCTTATTTAACAATCCTTATAACAACTAGTACTCTCAAAGTTTTACATCATTTCAAAAAACTGCATTGTGGGGTACATTTTGTAGTTTTGTTTTGCTGTCGCTCATGTCAGACAGAACAAGTACAATTTACTTATGTAGATTATTTTCCAGTCAAATGTGACCTGACCCTCTTATTTTGGTGATTTCTCCACTTCCTGTCCAGGTGTCCGTGTGTTGGTAGACGCCCGGGAGAAGCTGCACATCCCGTGGGGTGACCAGGACAACCAGAAGCACGGGGACACCCTGATGGCCTTCGACACCCGGTCGGCTGAGGTGGCGAGCGGGAATCTGGACACGTCGGTGTTCCTGCAGTACCTGCCCGCCATCTCAGCTCTGTGGGCCGACTCGGGCATACAGCATGCCTACGATCGTCGCAGGGAGTTTCAGCTGGTAGGTAGATGGAACCAAGCAGAGATAAAAACGTCTGCAAAGATAATGGCGGCCCAGTTTTTCTACCGGTTTGTGCTGATAAGAGCTTTTCTTCATGTGCACCTGGCGCTCCTTTCACCATCAGATCTTAGAGCAGGTTTCAGGTGGGTTGAGTAGGATTGCGTTTTCTAAAATAACCCTCCGAGTTAGAAAATGGCTGTGAGAAAGTGAAAGTAACTTTTAATTCATCCTCCTTTTCCTTTCCTGTAGATTTAGCTCAGATTTTTTTTTTTTTTGCATGCCTCGTCTGCGTTGAGCGTTCAGACATGTGATTAAGTCAGCTTCCTGTTTACACCTCTCCCCGCTGCTTATATCTCTGCTGTCAGCGTGCACGTTTTAACGCCGTGACGTTTCCCACAGAGCAGCAGCTGCGGTCGAGATCTGCTCACATGCCCTCTCTGAGACCTTCCAGTGCTTTTAATTCATCTGGCAGAACTTTCACAACATACTGCACTTCTGTCACTGTTTCTGCCTGTGTGTGTTTCTAAGTGGGCCCCACTGAGGCCAGAACAAGAGACGTGTTGCTTTCAGTAATGATCCAAAAGTTGGAAATTACAGTTTTGCACAAGGCTGGACTGTTCAGAGGGATTTGTTGGTTTCTTCCACGCAGCTTGTTGGTGCGGATTGGTTTTCTTGCAGACAGGAGGGGGAACGTGTGTGATCAGAACAAGAATGTTGATCTGCAGTTAAACAGCTTTAAACTTAGAAGCAGAGCCACGGCTCTCCTACTCAGCATTATTTACACACAAACACAAAGAGTGTCACACTCCTCGCGTAACACGAGTACAAGGACGCACATTCTGTACACGTGTGGCAGGACTTAAACTATTATCAGCAACTGGTACAAAGCATCAAAAAAACATGTAGAATTGTTAACGTGTAAGTTAGCATGTTTGAATCTGCCACAATGTTTAAAGAAATAACCTTAAACTTTCATGAAAGGTTCAAAAGAAGAAGCCATTTTTATGTTCAATGATTTTATTATTTGACATGGTATGTAAAATGACAGAAAATGTACACAAACGTGTTTGATACAGTTTTTATCCAACAAAAATACGTAAAAATATACATATCAAACGTTTTCAACGTTCAAATAGTTTGGTAGTTTATTTTAATTATAAATTGTCCATTTTTCCCTCATGTCCAGTTTAGTTAAAATAACTTGATTTAGTGTCTGTTGGGAAATGATGAAGATGAAGTTCGATATCAGAATATATCCATACACACAAGGCTGCGCATGCCAATTTTAATTTTAAAGATGTATCTTTTCTAATGTAGTTTTTGCTTTTTGCAATATCGTACCAGTTTAAAATGTGAAGGTCTGATGTTCTGATTTTAATTCAAGACCTTTATTCCAAAGCAACATTTAAGATCTTATTTTCTAATGAAAATAATCTGCAGTTGCGGTCCTACATGGTGCATGAAAGCTCAATATTGATTTCACAAACGCCTCTTAAACCTAAAACCTTGCGAGCATTAGCTGAGGCAGGGCTGGCTGTGTGAGCAGTGCTGAACCACCGGCTGGAACATTCACATCAGGATCGTTTCCATTTACTGGTTTGGAGCGGAAAAACCGGGCCGTGTTCTCTCATCAGCTGGTGGCGCTACCGACTACGTTACACGAGTTTCTTTAAAAAGTAGCTCTAATATCATTAGCTAACCTAAATATATTCCTCGCTCGTGATAAATGAACAGCTCCACCTAAAGTTTCCAGCCACTTTTTAATAAGCTTGAACAGAAGAGTTGGGGAAAACTCTTCAACAGAAGTCAAACCTACAGGTGCATCTAAATAATAAAAATGCAGTATTCCCTCGATTATCATGGGTTTACTGTCTGGACACCTCTGCAATAAGTGAAAAACTGTGAAGTAGAAATGCTATACAGTATTTTACATGCACAATATTGGATTTTTGGCCGATATCCAATATGTTAAAAATTATTTTGCCGATAACCAATACCGATATTTTTTTCCTAGATCTACTTACAGAGACTGAAGCTTTCCCTGCTGTGGAATTAAAATACATTATTCTGCATGATCTTTGTCAGTTTGGCCTGCTGCCAAATGCAGATGCCAAAAAGGAGCTGAAAATGATGCAACACTTCAACTTGGATTAAGTTTAATGTCAAATTTATTCATGACATTTATTCTCTTTAACACAATGACAACACTCAGAGTGAAAATTTGTAAATTTTCACTAAACTCTGTGCGCGTGACATCATAACGTGCTGGCACTGCATTGGGATGGGTTGTCATACAAAAACAGCGCCTTTCATATCCGAGTTATTTTGATGGAATGTCCTATAGTATTTAACTTTATCGTTGATATCGGCCAATATCATGCTGATAATATTATGCAGCCCTACTATATTTATTTTAGTATTTATAAATATTGTAAGGCTTTATAAACTCTTCCCACATTCTTGCAATGTTGTAAACTCTTAAACCTACTGGTTTTAACAACATACGTACATGTACTGTACAGTAGCTACTGCAAAATTTTATATTGGGACTCGCCAGCCTTGGCCCGGTTCTGATCGACTCTGCAGTTGAGCATCCAATGCTTTTGGAGAGAGCTGGACCTTTGGGGAACCAGCACAAAACCACACAATGGTCCAGATCAAGTCCAAATAATCCAGAGGGATCTGGATGGAAAAAGTCATTGTGAGCTCTGGGGAAGACATCGGACCTCCAAGCAGCGCCTCTCCGCTCGAGAGGCTTCGTGGGCTGACGAGCAGTACTCAGATTGACCAATGAGGCTGGAAGTAGTTCTGGTTCGGTTCTGATTGGCTCTCTGCATCCGCTGAGCTCTGAAGTCAATATGAATAAGGACCGAGCTTTTTAGTCTGGTTCGGATCGGATCAAAGCTCTCCCTCCATTTCGGCAGACGGCAGCGGCCGGAAGCAGTGTTGGCTTCTGGGTGATGTAGTTCTTCTGGACTGGCAATACAGATGAAAGAAAACTACAAAATGATGGCACCTGTCCAAAGATTTTTTTTTGTTAACACTTCTGTACTGTCCTGATCACGAGTAGTGTTAAAGTTGACAATCGTTGAAAAACCGCAAAAGACGAGTCTGTGAAAGTCAAACCGTGAAAAAAAAAGAGGAACTACTGTATCATGAACATTTTCAATTTGTGTATTTTTTGTCAAGTCATTTCAGAAAGTGAAACTCAAAATATATTATGTAGATTCACTACACAGCCTTTGTTTCTTGTAATCTTGATGATTATAACTTACAAATAATGAAAACAAAAAAAAAAACTGTCTCAGAAAATGAGAATATTCCGCAGCCAGCTTTTGGTACCTCTGTCCAAGTCCTGCTGGAAAATGAAATCAGCATCTCCATAAAGCTCATCAGCAGAAGGAAGCATGAAGTCTCTAAAATGTCCTGGTACAGGCTGCGTGGACTGTGGACTTCAAGAAACACAGTGGACCAACACCAGCAGAGGACATGGACCCAAAACCATCACAGACTGTGGAAAACGTCTCTCTGGACTTCAAGCATTGTGGATTCTGGGCCTCTCCACTCTTCAGACTCTGGGACCTTGATTTATAAATTACAAGAAAATCTACTTTCATCTGATAAGAGGACATTGGACCAATGAGCAACAGTCCAGTTCTTTTTGTCCTCGGCAGGTAAGACGCTTCTGATGTCTCTGGTTCAGGAGTGGCTGGACTTGAGAAACAAGATACTTGTAGCTCATGTCCAGGAGTTAATCAGCTGATTAGGGTGCACCAGGAGTTGAACCTCTTCACAATATTCAAACTTTCTGAAACAATAGGTTTTGTTTTTTCATTATTTGTCGGTCAAAATCATCAAAATGACAATAATAAAAAGGCTTGAAAGACTTCAGTCCCTCTGTGCAATGAATTATTTAATATTTGAAGTGACTGACAAAAACTACTGGACGTTTTAGATGCACCTGTGTAGTTCTGTGTAGATTTCCCCTCCTTCCTCCTGTTGGTGGGGTCCGGCTCGTTTCCCTGCCAGCAGAGGAAACTCGCCCTGTTTTGACCCTGCCCTTTTGAGTATTTGCATCACAAATCACATGATCCCTCAGGCTCCATTGTAGTCAGCATTAAAAATCTATGGCGAGCCTGAACGGCCTCTGTCACTTTCTGCACCGCGTGTGTTTCTTTTAAAATTCTCCCAGTTTAAATCTGTTTTCTGTGGTGTCTGTGATGCAGAATCAGTGAGTCCAACCTTTGGCTTTGGTTGCATAATGTTTCAGTTTTGCTTTCACAGCTTGTTAAGTTTGAGCTTCGTCATGACGTAAAACAAGCTGGGCCTGATGGCGCGTCTTGTTTCACATCTCCTTTTTATTCATGCTTTTTTTACTATTTCAAAACCTCAGATTTGTTTCTTGACTCATCCAAAGCCAAAAAGGTTATGGCCTTCATCACATGTAGCTCCCCTTCTGTTTTTTTTAGTGTAGCAGCGAACCGTCCTGCTCCTCCCTTGTGTAATCGTACCCATGCACACACATTCACACTCACAGGTTTTTCAGGTCAGATTGGGTTTTTTTTTTTTTTTTTTTTTTTTTTTTTTTTTTTTACATCTAAACGTGAGAAGAGCAGCACACAATAGAAAGGAAATAACTGGCACATGCTGCTAGTACACCCGACCACATCTGGCTCAATTTGACTTTTGTAGCGATAATGTCAGTTCTGTGTTGTGTTGGATGCAAAGTCCATGCAAAACAACCGAGGTTTGGGGTGCAACAACTCTGGAAAAGACGCCAAAGAGAGGTCAATTTTTAAAATTTATTTAGGTTTATATTGAGCAGAACTCACAGATACGCTCATGTAAAAGAATGCTGCTAAGACCTAGCAGCCCCATGTCTGGACTTGTACGAACTGCACAAAAGCAGCGCCAGAAGAAACCAGAAAACAAAACAATTAAAAAAAAAAAAAAACTGTCCAACACGCGCTCGCCGTCAAACCCAGCCGCACCATCAAAGACACACTTGAAACTCGTGTCACTTCAGCACCAAATAATTTGCATCCTGCTTTCTCCTCGGCTCCGAGGCGGACACACCGTTTTCAGAGCGAAAACAAACTGATTTCCTGTGTGTGCCCTTCGTGCCAACAATACGTCGCTTCTGTTAAATGTAATAGTTCAGATAATCAATGCGCTCTCCATGCAGGTCGTAGCTGTTCATGGTGAAATGACATAAGTTAATAAATTGTGTGGAATTAACATAAATTCCTCCTCTGTCCTGTCCCAGGGTGAGTCAGTGAAGTATTTCTTGGATAATCTGGATAAGCTCTGCAAGCCGGTAAGTTGTTTCTGTTTGCTCTTATTGTTGTGTTCTGTGTTGTACATAATATAGTTAATATTTAAACAAGTCTAGACAACAAATTAGCAGAAAAGCAACCAAATGTGTTGTTTGTTGGACATTATGTTCATATTTTGGCAGGGAAACTTCTGACGGAAAGCTTTGTCATAAAAAGGATTTATCTTTCAGCTGGGAAATGTTTCCATTATTAGGCCTGTCACAATGATAAATTTTGCTGGGCGATTAATTGTCTCAGAAATTACTGCGATAAACGATAAATATTGTTTGACATTTGACAATAATTAGTAATTACTGTCAAATTCAAGAAGAAATGTTGCTTAATTTGTTTTGAGTGTAGTACCTGTTTTTGACCACAGGACGGCAGTATAAGACTGAACCAAAGGATGGCTAGTGAGGGAGCGAGCAGCGTGTCTCTAAGAAAAATGGGAGGGAGGCTCCTTGACGTGACATGGGCTGTCTCTTCAGTTCTCAAAATGGCGGACGCGCGGTGTGGTTTGAGCTCGTTAGCATAGCATTTTTTACACAAAGCTTTTAGTAAAATCAGTAAACAACTTCTCAGCTTCTTTTTGCAGAAAAAAATAATAATAATTTACAGGAAGGCACAAGTTTCAGCCATAAATTTTGGAGCTTTGACAAGACTGTTTTTTTTCCAAGATCAGCCTGTTAGCTTAGCTCGTTGCGTAGCTGCTTTTAACAACCCAAAAATGTGATTTTGGACGGTTAAAATGGATTTAAAAGAAAAAAGAGAAAGAGAGGGGTCAGTGAAGAACAACGGAGTTGAGCTGTTTCTCATCCAGTGTCTTCAATAGAAAGAGAGAGACACGTAGAAATGATAAAGCCGATAAATGAAAATTATCTACCTCATTTTAATTTTTCATGCAATTAATTGATTTATTGTTTATCGTGACAGGCCTATCCATTATTACATAAAAAAATATGAAAATAGTATTAACACCCAAAAGCAGCATTCTATTATACCTTGAAATTGGAGTTGCTATAAATATAAAATGTATGAAAATTGCATAATGTGTGCAAGTTAAAGGTTTTAAACACAATAAGAACAAAACATGAATGTTGTGCATGCAGACATGGATAAATAAGCTGGTATCCTTACAGCTCATTATTTATCAAAACTGTTGTCTGATGTTTTTCCTGCATGTCTTTAGTTTGTGAAAGAGTCAACCAAAGTTTTTTGAGACTTGATCTGTTGTTTTACAAAGATCTACTAAATAATGCTGACAGATGTGTTGGTCCTCATAAACAGACTGTTTTTTTATTTTTATTTTATTACCATATAGTCATGTTTTGACCTTAATTTGTGTCAAAGGTGTCTTCAAGCGTTTCTTCAGACATTGAGCCTTTTTAAAGGGAACAAGCAGCCACTGCGTAGTTTGGTATTGTTGTGTGCACTAAGTACGAAAGCTCTCTGAGGAGCTCAAGAAAAAACATTATCCATGTCGGTGTTGAGGATAGAGGCAACAAGCAGCTTTATGTTCCCTTGATCACAGTAGCCAGTTTAGTATAACAATATGGAACAGTAGCCAACTTCCTAGTATACAGACGCAAGAGGAAATGCGACCCCAGGATGATCATATTATATGAATGGTAGAAAGAGTGGAGGAAACCATTCGAGATGAACTGAAAGGTCAAATCCGTCACTTCATTGCTTTTTAAATCAAAGTGGGATCCATGGAAGAAGACCCAGGATGGACAGAAACAACAATAATAATATATGTTAACAAGTTCCAAAGTTTCTGGGAGAAGAATCTGAAGCTGATGAGATAAAACTGGAGCATTTTGTCTGTTCACATCAGTTTTTTTATTTTTAGTATTATTATTGTGGAAGGGTACCAACAAATTAATCCTCATCTGTATATATTTTCAGAAATTAGAGCTCCTTTATGTTCATATGTTTTTAAAACCACTTGAAACAAATCTGCATATGTTTTACCACCTCTCATACCTCAGTGAAACATTCAAACAAGATCTTTCCTTTAATATGAAACTTTTTGTGGGAAGAACAATCCATTTATGACCTAAAGTCAAGAATAAATCATCTAAATTTATTCTAGTTTTATCACCAGTCTTTGACATTTTCCTAAAACAAAGCCAAATCTGAGCTATTAAACTAACTTATGTTTATTCTAACAAATCAAACTGGTTATATAAATGAGATTACTGTAAATATTCAAGAAAGATGCAGCCAAATTAAAATGTCAGCTTGAATCTATTCAGTAAGTTCGTCCTTTACAAGGTTTCTAAGTTTCACATTATGGAGGGAGCGTATTTATTGTTGAAATCATGTAAAACAGATGCTGTAGTGTTTTATTAGACGCTCTGAAATTGAGATTATTAGTGCAATATCGTGCGCAGTCTGGTCAATATGTGGTTAAAAACACAAGCTGGTTGTTTAGAAAGCTGTTTGTTTCACTTTTTAAATTCTCTTGACAAAGTTTTGAGAAACATATTTGTCAAAAATCATTGAACTTCTGTTTCCGTAGAAACACACAGTCTGCTTATTAATTTAAACTTTTATCTTTTTTTATCGAAATCAAATGGTGAGTTGGTGATTTTTTTTTTAGAAACATTTCACTTCATGTAATATTTAGTTGTCCGTGCACTAATTTCATCAAAACTCACAAATCTGTTTGTGCAATGAACTTTTCTAAGCCTTTAAAGTAAAAACTACCTCAATCTGAAGCTGTGTTTTTGGTGAGGACATGTCTCGATTGTAGGACAGATTAGAGGATTACTGCTTCCTGGCAAAATGTTTTGTAGCCGTAAAATGTTTTATTTGATTTATCTGTGTTTAAGATTAAAGATCATGTGTTGGCTTTTCAAACCGCATTCTGTTTGACAGATTTTTGTGTCTCCCGCAGGATTATCTACCCAGTCAGCAGGACATCCTGCTGGCCCGTAAGCCCACCAAGGGGATCCATGAGTATGACTTCGAGATCAGGAACATTCCTTTTAAGATGGTGGACGTGGGGGGGCAGCGGTCAGAGCGGAGGCGGTGGTTTGAGTGTTTCGACTCCGTCACCTCCATCCTCTTCCTCGTATCGTCCTCCGAATACGACCAGGTGAAACGCTTTGTTTAACGCAGTTTGTGTGTGAAGGTGAAGCATCGTGACTGTCACCTACCAGTACATGCATTCACTATTTATCACCTGCTGTATTAGCAAAATATTTCAAGACCCTGTGGGTGGGTTTCTATGAAACTTTGAAAAAATTACCAGTGGATGAACATCTACAAGAGATAACTCCTTGGATTCAGCCATCAGAGCAAACTGACTTTAGGAAACACAAAAATGTGCTTAACTTCTTCAGTTTCAAAGGCATTGACCTGAAAGCACTAAACTTAACAGTTTTAAGGGCACACCATGATTGTTTCTGCTGTCAGTGTGCACCTGTTGTAATCACACCTGCAAACTTGTCGCTTTTCAGCTAAAATCTCTGATTGCAATCAAAATTATGTTATTTACATGAATCAGTCAGAGGCGTGGTAGACGGCATCATTTCCTATTGACTGGATTTATGTGGCGCTAAGCTAGCGCTATGTAAGTCACACTAGCTAGCTCGCAACCTGTGCTTGCAACAAAGCTTCTGCGAGGTTTTAAACACTAAGCTAGCACTAGACCTGTCGCGATAACAATCACACGATGAATAAAAATTATCAACCATTTTTCATTTACCGGCTTTATCGTTTCTTCGTGTCTCCCTCTTTCTACCGACGACACGGCTCAACTCCAGTGTTCTTCACTGACCCCTCCCTTTCTCTTTAAAATCTGTTTTAACAGTCCAAAATCACGTTTTTGCATCATAGCTAAGCTGAGAAGCTAAGCTACGAGCTAAGCTAACAGGCCGACCTTGGGGATAAACCTCCATCTTGTCGAAGTTCCAAAATTCCCATTTGAAACCCATGCCTTTGTGTAAAAAGTTTTTTTTCTACCAAAAGAAGCTGAGAACTTGTTTACTGATTTTTTAAATTTTTTATTAAAAGCTTTGTATGAAAAATGCTATGCTAAAAAGCTCAAATCATAGAGTGTCCGCCATATTGAGAACCGAGAGACAGCCCGTGTCACGTCAAGGGCTCTCCCTCCCATAGAGGCATGCGCTCAACTATCCATCCTTTGGCTCAAACTGTCTTATACTGCCATCAGGCGGTCAAAAAAGGCACTACACCCCCAAACAAATCAACATTTCTTCTAAAATTTGACTGTTATTGTTAAATTTCAAACAATATTATTGTTTATCGCAATAATTTCTGAGACAATTAATCGCCCAGCAAAATTTATTATTATGACAGGCCTAGCTAGCACACTTACCCTGTGCTACGTTCGGGCCAGGAGTTGTCGACCAGGGGTGGGGTGGGGGAGTACATTACGTCTGTAGCATCTTAGCTACCGTGTCTGTAGCTACGTATTTAAGAAATTAGTTGCTGCTATTAGTAAAATGCTCTGCTATATTTGGTTTCTCTGGTTGGCTTGCTGCTGTTCCTTTTTTTTTTTTTTTTTTTTTGTTGACTACGGTAGTCATCTTTTCTATATATGTCCTAATTAAATTAAATTAGGATGGTATTACTGGTAAATGTCTTTTTCACCTGAAGCATGATTTCTTTTTCCCTAATTTTCTTCTTAGAGTATACCAGAATGCTTAATTTACACGTTAAAACTATCACAAAATCTTCCATACCTTGTGAGTTTGCATGTATGTGCAGTATTCATCCTGCTCAGATATGTGGTCATGTTCAGCAAAGTAGAAACATTTGCACATCTTAAGTGTCATGCATCAAGGGTTCAGTGTGTTCTGACCAAGACGGAGTCTGTTGTGAGAAGAAGCTTAAGAATTAAAAAGAATAATCTGTTTTCAGATTACAGGCACACCTGCATGACAACAACACACATGACTTGGCAAACCTGACGTTTCCAAAGAATTATCCTGTTTTCTTTCAGCAATGTTGGTACATGAATTCTACCCTATATCATCATCATCATCATCTTTTTGCTGTAACTATCAGGAGGTGCTTCTAGCTTATCATATTTGTTTACACAGCTATCAGTCAACAACTAACAATGTGTTGTTAGTAAACAATAACTAATTCAGCAACAGTTTTCTAGTAGGAAAGTTTTGTTTGACGCCACTTCAGACAGCACATTTACACTTTTTCTTGTTTTGTTAAAGAAGACTATTGAAACTGTGCGTATGATCCAAGTTAGAGTAGTACCGTATTTTCCGTCGTACACGTTGCACTGCCCTATTAAGTCGCATCAGTCCAAATATGTCCAATAAAGTGGAAAAGTCCATAAATACGTTGCGTCGTCATAAACGTTGCATCTATTATGCGTCACCGCTGACAATTAAGAAACGTGGGCCGGTGTTGTGCCAAAAATCGGTAGGCTTCCAAATGGCGGCTGCGGGAGCGTGCACGGGAGGACTTTATTTAACAAGATTAACACTTAAAAACAATTATTTGGTTGCCCAAAATTATAGTAAAGGTGTGTGTCAGTTGGACTTTTCCTTAATAAGTGAACTTCAACCGTTAAATCAGCTTCATTTTGCCGAGGCGGCGCATTGAAATGAAGCTGATTTGACGGTTGCTCCAAGCGAGCTGGATGAAGGTGGCAGCCTAATTGTATCATTAAATATCCACGTTTTACCCATTACATGACACAAAGGCATGCCATACTACTCGAGTGCCATCTAGCGGCTGAAAATGGTAGTGTTCAATATTTTCAGTCAGAATGGATGAAAACGGTCATATCTCAGACAAATATTTGTTTTTAAATGTGCAGAAAAATCCACAAATATGTTGTTTTGGTTATAAGTCAAAGGGCTTGAAATTATGCAAAAAAAAAACACGACTTAAATGGTTTTAGTAAGCTTTAGAAGTCGAGGTTTGCTTTTATTTTTTTGTTCATCACCGCCTTAATTAAAGTCCTTAAAGAAACAAATACCGTAGGGTTGACAGATTTAGACAACAGCCAACGATATGCAGAAAAATTAGTCTGAACTCGTTTTGGTCTGACCTTGAAAAAATTGTTTTGCATATTGTATGTTATATATATTGTAAGACATCACGCTCAAAGTATGTGTCGTGAATGACTCTCAGCTACTGCCCCCATCAAACTGTAGTTCAGTGCCTGCAGAGTTAACTGAACTAGACCCATGTTTGTGTTTTCAAACACTGATTTGTTTTGGCTGCCATCTTGAATAAGTTATCACCAGTTCACCTTCTGGCACAAGTAGAGCTTTAACACTCAAGTCCTCTGTTCCAGGTGCTGATGGAGGACAGGCTGACCAACCGGCTCCGTGAGTCACTCAACATCTTCGAGACCATCGTCAACAACCGCGTCTTCTTCAATGTTTCCATCATCCTCTTCCTGAACAAGACGGACCTGCTGGAGGAGAAGGTGAAAATCGTTCCGCTCAAAGACTACTTTCCCGAATACACTGGACCGGAGCACAACCTGACCAAAATCCAGGCCTTCATGGTGGACTGCTTCCAGGCCAAGAGGCGCGGCCCCATGCTGAAACCCCTCTACCACCACTTCACCACGGCCATCAACACGGAGAACATCAGGCTGGTGTTCCGGGACGTCAAGGACACCATCCTCCATGACAACCTCAAGCAGCTCATGCTCCAATGACCCCCGCCAACCCGTGAGAGCAGAGGACCTGAACGGGGGACAGCTCGCTCCCCGTGCCTGACTATTACCAGGACTTGGGAGAGACCAGCCTCTGAAGAATCAAGACGGACATCAACATTCTTCTTCAGACACTTTTACAACCATTTTTAAGCTCCTCCCATTAGTTCAGGATCCGATCGGGGAGCAAGTCGTTTGAGCAGACTGTGGTATTAAACTAGACTAAAACTGGTTTGTTCTTTTTTTGGATAACATCTGACCCCCTGCTGCCTGCTCTTCTGTCCTGAGTCACGCCTTGGTAAATGATCTGCTGGGGCTTTTCAACTCGCAGGGTGCCAGTGCTGGGACAAGTGGACGTCAGGAAAATGTTGTCCAAACTATTTAAACCCTCAAGGCAACAAACAGGAAGCAACCACAGTGAAAAATGTTTAACTAACCAACATGGAAGCTGATTTATTTCAGTTGTTCAGTTTATTTTTAAGCACCGACTTCACTCAGCTTTTCTCCACTTCTGCCTGGTTAGTCTGTAAGAGAACATTTCCCATTATTTCACTCGTTGCATTGCTTTTTCCCAGTTCAAGCGCAGTTGGTTTCAGGTGCTGGCACAGAGCTAAAACTGTTGCCCAGGGCCCAGAACTTTTTCATGACTACTGGTCACGAAAACGCTCAAGACGCATCGACTGGTTCCAGCTCTGGCACCTTGTTTGTAGAAAACCGCTAGAAGAGGGCGCAACCACAAGACTGAAGCTTTCTACGTGTTTTTATGACCTAATCACTGCCGTTAGATTTAAAGTCGATATTAACTTCTTCCTTAAGATGATAAACTTCATCTGTCCTGACATGTTGATAATTACGGTGAAGAAAAAGCCACTAAGTGAACATGCAGTCCACTGTTTTCCTCAGGGTTGAATCAGAACCGGTGTTCACATTTCTGAATGATTTTGGCCGTAGCGAGGCCTCCACGTCCGTAGCTAGGTGGTGCAGCTTCCCGACCCTGACACCCCGCTTTCCCTTCTGTCTCCTGGTTAGTAAAACGATCTCTGCAACGATCTCTCCCTTTGCCTTAATCATGAATGTGTGTTAGTGATTCTCCAGGGATTTACTCTTTGTCGTTCGAATAAACTGTAACCAACGTTGCTGTGGTAGTTTGTAAACCGTCGTGTGAGAATCTGTTTTGGCACTGACTGCAGGCATCTTCGAGAAACCGTTTGTTTTTGTATACTTATGTGCACGAGGCTGTGCTAGGTTTTTTTTTTTTTTTTTTGTTAGGACAATTTCAAGGCGCTGTTAATCTTTTATTTTTTATTTCCCCCCAAATTTATACTATGCGTTCCCAATACTGTGCACATAAACAGTCTGCACTGTTTTTCCTCACGATGCTCTCAAGAGCTTACCATTTCTTCTTGTTCTAGCTTTGTAAATACTGTAATCTTTATTTGTCATGTAAATATTATTCAGGTTAATCTTCTTGTATGTATATGGTTGTAGAAATTGCATTCCTCTGTTGGAAGTTTTTCAAATCACTGCTTTTCCATTGATTACCTTTTTGTTTTTGATGTAGTTTTTTTTTTCCACCACCTCGCCAAAAATCATTCTTATGTCAAGTCTAACGCTACTCTCATAACCTTATTAATAAAATACACGTTTCTAATGATAAACTGCACATTTATTTGCCTGTTTATTTCAGGATTCTAAGAAATATATACAGTATATATTTATTATTTTATATACAGTATATAGTATTGAACGTTTTTTTGATTATATATACAGTATAATGTATATACTGTATATTACACAATTGTGAAGAAATACACTCACAGTCAACACTTTGTACATAAATACCATAGAGACCCCAATAAACTGAAATAATCAAAATACTTGGGATCTCTTTTAGGCCATGCATGTTATAAAATCGTTACTTTTACAGTTTCCTTTAACTTGTTAATTTATCTGTTGTTGATGCATGAACTGGCCTAGAACGCCAGCGCAGAAAGTTCCGAGTAAAACTGCAGGAGTTTATCTGGAGAGGCGGTTTCAGTGGTGTTGTAGGAGGTTTGGTAACCATTTTTAATCTAAACACTTTGCTTTAATTTTTTACTGGGTTGTGAAGTCTTATGCCGGAATAGAAATCGGAAACGCTTCTGCGGGTATAATAAATCAATCATGGACCTTTTATTCTATTTTAATTTTATTTTTACGTAATAGGAACGTAAGTGGTTAAGAATTTGCGGAATTTAAAAAAAAATATTTGGGGAATTACGCAAAGGCGGAAGTAGTGAATCATCTGAACAAACCGCGGTTGGATCCAAGTCCTTAAAATGGTCAAGTAAACGAGAGGGTCCCCTTTCCGCATGCTGCAGCGAGGTGTACTTGAAGTAAACTGTCAGGCTAACATGTCTTTAACGTCAGCCCCCTATTAAAACACCAAGCTAATACAGTATATGAGTCGTGTAGATTTAATTTTGAGGTGTTTCCATTTTCACTCAGGCTTTACGCGAGCCACCTAAAGGGGGCCTTTCTTATCAGCAGAGCAAGCTTTTCGAACCTAAAACACAAAACTCACCTAAATTAAAGTACAGTACTTTGATGTAACATTGTTATTTAATGTGATGACTGATAATAATCTTAAATAACAAACGATGCAGTTAAAACTTTTTCCTTTATTTTGGGAAAACGCTATTTTAACGCAACCCAAATGAGCACCGGTAAGTGTCGCAAAACTGGCTGTCACTTGTCACCAGATTTCTGCGTAATTTTTTAAAAACTTAATTCTATGACTTTATCATGTAACTTTACCTTTCCACAAAGCCCAAGGTCAGTACTCAGAGAAGGTTAATGTTTAGTCATTTCATAGACGTTGTTTTGAGCCAAAATGGCGACCAAGTGTTTTTGTAATGGGATTTCAGTGCGTCACCACAGGGTTTTGGTAAATAAAAGGATTAATAACAAAGAGCAATACACATACATAAGTGTAGGTGTCATGTATTGTTTGAAGAGCATCACTAACTTCACATTTCCCCCCCACAGAGGTGTGTCCACACTGTGGGAAGACCTTCAAAAGGCTGAAGAGCCACCTGCCTCACTGTAAGGCAGCAACATGCTCGAAAACACCTCAAACTGCACGAGATGTCACAACTTCTCAGACACCATCTGCTCACCCGGCTGCAGCGCTGTCCAAAACAACCATCGAAGGACGGAAGACCAGACAGACCTGTCGCCAAGCAGAGGATAAAATGGCTGCATCACCAAAACCATTACAGGTGTCACCTTCATTAAGTACGGCATCAGCTAAGAAGAAGAAGCAGAAGGTGGCCGACCAAACCAAGTCCACCGCCTTGTTCTCATCTCCACCACCACCACCCACTTTTTCAAAGCCAAAAAAGATGAGCCTCCGTGCTTCGATAGAAGCAGCAAAGTTGGACCAAATTACAAAAGAGTCGCAGAAGAAAACCGAAGAGTCAAGTTTTAGCTGCAGTAAGCAGAGCAAGATCAAGATTCTGGACTCAAATGTGGAAGAAAATACCACGAACCCTCATGCAGGAGACAGCTTCAGAGTGGAAAATCAGGTGGAGACAGAGGACAGTCCTGCGCAGAAGCTGCTCTCAAAATCGGGAAGTGGTCAAGTGAAGGTTACCCTGCAAGACGTTAAATCTACTTTAGGCAGAGCCAACAGGCACCGTCAGTCCGACAGGCCGAGCATCCTGAGCCTCATTGCTGCTGCTGATCTTCAGAGCAGCAACATTAGACCCGACGCTGATTTTAGTTCATTTACAACGAAGAATCTAAAAGATGCCGTCAGCCTCTCTGCCACTCCGCCGTGGTCAGATATGCTGCTTAGGAGCAACGAGCAACGCTCAGAACTACAGTTAATTCACAGAACGTCAAAACCGTCTGCTGTAATCCCACAGCAACAAGGTGCAGCTTGTCAGCTAGAACCAGGTGCTGTCATCCTTTCTGCTTCTCAGGCGCAGCAAGCCACGCCCCCTCCAGGTAAACTCAGCCTGAATGTGGGGCTGAAGGTGGATCGACACACGACACGGCTCCCCTCGGGATCGGCAGCCGTCAACCCGTTCCCCAGCTTCCTCCTTTCTCCTGCCGCTGAACAAACTTTGCCTGCGAGGGTCGAAGAGTCGCGGCTCGAGGTCGGGAAACCGAACGCTGCAGAAAAACCAGCTGAAGGTCAGTGACTCTGAAAATGGGTCTGCAGACGGAGCCTGATGTTTGGGGCTGACTGTACGTCACGTTTCAAAACTCGCTTCAACATTTTATAAGACAAAAAGTTATTTGTTACATGTGATTACATTTAAAGTCACTGGTTCATTGTTTACATCCTTTATGATTCAGTTCTGATGAATTTTCAAAATGTATGTCTCCAATTTTTGACAGTTTTCTCACTGGTGTTAAAATAGTTTGGATTTAAACATGTTTGTCGTCTCAACAAGTGAAGAAAAATGGCATTTTATTGAAATGTTACTAACCCGGTGTCATAAATGCGCGTGTGTGTTTTTGTGTCCGCACTCTAATTCTTTATGCCTGGTTTGGGCCTGCAGGAGCTTTGACGCAGACGAGTCTGGGACAGGTGAGACTGAAGGAGTTACCTGCGTGGCTGACCTCCAGAACGCCGAGTCGGCCGAGAGACGTTGCACATTTGGTGCAAAGCGGTCGGTATCGCACGCATTTCACTAAATTACATACGGGAACAGTTTATTGTCATGTTATTGATCTACAAATTCATTTTGTTTTTAGCTTTGCACTCATCACATCTTACAGACCAGTGTAAAATGTCATGTTTGTGCAAATGTGTATAATTATAAAACTCATTAGCATATTTAATCAATTTTGATTATTTTAATACATTTTTTCCTCTGGTAAAAGTAAACCGGGAGCTTTCAGTGTATAAAACCTGAACAGTTAAAATTGTACACAACTTACTTATAGTTTAATTAGAATAAAGGATTGGGTTTACTCCTTTGATATCATATTATGTGACTTAAAATACATTTCTGCATTAATTAACATTCATTTTATCAAATAAAAACTTATTTGTACTTGTGTTACTCAAACACCACCCTGTATTTTGTAGATTAACAAAAAATAGTTAATTGCCTTAAAAGCTGCACAAATATCTAGAATAACTTTTATACACTTAAGTATTAGTACACTTTTTTTTTATATAATCAAAGTACAAATGTTGTCTAAATTGAACAGGTTTACCATAATTTTCAGACTATTGAGCGCACCGTAATATAAGCCTCACCCACTAACTTAAAAAAAAATAGTACAGCTATAAGCCACACTTGTCTATAAGCCGCGGGTGTCCACGTTGTAACATGGGCTATTTACACTGAAAGATTTTTTTAAACCTTTAATTAAATATGTATCGGTAACATACCGTATTTTCCGCCCGACAAACGTCGCTCCACCCTATAAGTAGCATCAGTCCATATTTGTCTAATAAAGTGGAAAAAGCCATAAATATGTCGGTATTAGGTTACATTAGTTGCCTGGATTTCTCTAAAAACAATAAAATAAAAATCTAGGAACAAATAATTCATCCATCCATCATCTTTAACCACTTCGTCCTTTTCGAGTCTCGGGGGTCACTGGTGTCCATGTCCAGTCATCACTGTGTGAGAGGCGGGGGACACCTGGACATGTCTCCAGTCCATCACAGACAAATAATTCAAAATATATACAAAAGTAATCAGACTTCAGCCTACCACAGTGCATTAAACTTTAACTCAAAATAAAATACAGACTTCACAGTTTTTTAAACCATATTGATTGATATTGATAAATTAACAAAATTTCAAAACATGTTCGTTTACACAAAATCTCTTCTGAACTGTAATTTATAAACATAAATCGTATAATTTAAAACTGGCTCCAGTCGATGTGTCTCATCTGTCCTCTCCAACCTGTTAAAAAGACAAATTACATTTATTTTGCTGTACATCTTGCCTATTAGTTTTAGTATAATATGAGAAAAAAACAGTTACCTTTGAGTTGCAGCTGCATCTGAACTTCTCCCACGTTATTCTTGTTTCATGCTGGAGCTGTGTGGAGCTTTATCTACATGACGAAATAACATACGTTGCTTCCAGCATATTAAAAATAAAACTAAACCCCTCAACTTCCACTGAACTGTCTGCTCGTAAATCCTTTGTGATGTAGCAGGAGATGGAGAGAGAAATCTTCACGCTGTTGGGAGAATCAGCTGGAAGTTTGTTGCAGAGTTCGCTGGTCGGCTGGTTTCACTTTCATTTTCCGTGCATTTTATCGTATTTCCAAAATACTGTACCGTAATTTTATCTTACATTTCTTGCAAACAACCGTTCACTTGTTAAGCTCAGTCTTCCCCCAGAACATTGTAGGATCTGAAATTATTTTTAAAGATGAAAGAGCGAGTTGAATCGCGCTGTCTCCCTCCTCCATGCTAGCAGGCTTCCAGCTGCAAGCTGGCTAACTAGATTTGTGTACGGTGGCCTACACGACCAAAATTCTTTGGTGGTCGAACGGACACATAATGCAATATGCAATACGCTCAGGAGCAGGAGCAGGAAAAAAATGTAAATTAAATGTTTTAAAATCGATTTTGGGGCTTTTTGAATCAATTCAGAATCGCCAGGACTAAGAATCTAGATTCTTTACAAAATCATTTTTTCCCTGCACCCCTAAGAAACATTTACATACAAAAAAGTAAATTAGTAGACGTCATCCATTAACAAAACCAGCAGACTGATCAAAATAGGCCCAAACTATGATACTACAACCACTATGTTTAACATAGTCACACAATCTATTTGCTTCAGTGCCTCTTTCCTGCGGGGTCTCGCAAGGTTCAAATCTTGGTCCCTTCTGTTTTCATAGTACAGGCAGTCCTCGACCTACGAACGGGTTCCGGACCTAAGAACCGTTCGTAGGTCGATTCTGCCGTAACTCGGAGCCGAACCGCGCCGAACCAG